>VZTH01005501.1:0-288494 GCA_013397815.1 Aleadryas rufinucha
CACTTCAATGTCTTTCTTGCAGTTAGGGGCACAGAACAGAACTCAAGATTCGAGGTGCGGCCTCACCAGTGCCCAGTACAGGAGGACAGTCACTGCCCTGGTCCTGCTGGCCACACTATTGTTGATACAGGCCAGGATGCCACTGGCCTTCCTGGACACCTGGGCACACGCTGGGTCATGTTCAGCTGGCTGTCAATGAATACCCCCAGGTCTACTGGGCAGCCTTCCAGCCACTCTGCCCCAAGCCTCTGGGCTTGCATGCGGTTGTTGTGACACAAGTGCAGGACCCAGCACTTGGCCTTCTTCATGCTGTTGGCCTTGGCCCATCAATCCTACCCATCCAGGTCCCTCTGCAGAACCTTCTTACCCTTCAGCAGATCAACACTCCTGCCCAACCTGTCGTCATAAAAACAACCACAAAGATTTATGTGCATCCATGTATATAGACGAATGTGCATTATCCTCTTTGGCTTCTGTCCTCTCACATGCCCTGTTTACTCTGGGATTTACTGAATCTCTGCTTTTCATATCTTGGTGAAAGAAGAGCCGTAATTTTTAACCTCTGATACAACTCTTAGTGAAGCTATTCCCAACATTCACCATTTTCACACTACAGCTGTGCAGTGATTTTCATTAACTGATTAAACAAACGTTCATTTGGTTACTGCTTGTTATTGCCATTGAAGTACCTATTCTTAGGACATGTTACCTTACAAACAACGCTACCATCTCACCTTGTAGATTGATTCAACTCTATTTTAAATTCTTGTTACAAGAATACATTTCTGCAAACTGGTACCGATAGCCACTAAACAGCTCTTATATGATCAGTCTCCTCAAACCACTGGCGTCTCTGACACCATCACCAATACACCAGGCAATGTAAACTCCTAATGAGAATGAAGAAACAGGTGAGAGAAAAGTAAAAATACTGACAGCTCTCTGTGGGGATCCTTGTACATATAGGTACAGCACTACACTGGAAATATTAATGCCGTATCAGTTGTTTTACATATGAATGCTAAAAAATAAAAAATGGGGTTGAAAAAACACAGAACATCAGAGAATTCATTCTGAATGTGAATAATTTTATGCTCCACAGAAATCTGAAGTTATAACTCTATACATAGACTGAAACTGTGACTTCAAAGAATTGCTACATATTCTGTCTCTGACAGCACACTTGGTTTCCAAATCTGGGTAATGCCAGCGTGTGGTTCATTCTTCAATAGATAATGAAAAGAGTGGGTTTTTATCAGCAAAAGCTACATCATCCTACAGTGCTGGAGCTAGACACATGCTGCTAACTCAAGACAGGGTATTGACAGGAAACTGCTGTGACAGATTTGTTTCCCCAAGCAAATGTGACAACAAGGTGATGATCTCAAGCACTGCCTGATTCAGGGGAGTAAGGAAAACAAGAGAAGGAAAAAACCACCAACCCAAGAACAAGTCCAAAGAATTGGGAAGTGTTCATAGGCTCCACTACCTTTTCTATTTTAGGCATGATTGTATTTGTGTTGGGGTTTTTTTGGTCACTGCTAAGATTGCTTTACTCAGAACTCATTATATTGCATCTTTTTTCATCTGACGATAAAAAACTCTGCAGCAAATGTATTGAAGTATTTAACTCTAATGCAGCTTCTCCCATTACTGCTTCAAACTGTTCTGAAATGCTGGCTTGTAGTTTTTCCTGATGATCATCTCAACTATAGATCAGAGGAACTGTCCCTACTACTTTCCAGTTTCTGATCCTGGGTTTCCCCCTTCCACTCAGTCAGGATGTTTCTCCTCATCCTTACCCTACTTAACAAGTTTCAGCTTGAGGGTTGAGGGTCTAGAGATAGAGGGATGCTGCTATTCCCACAGAAAAGAAAAACCAGCTCCACTAAATGTGCCAAATAAGTCAGAACCAAAAGGCACAAACAAGTATAGGACGTTTGTGCATTAAACAAGATCATGACCCATGAGATCAACTAATCTGGGCTGCAGAAATGTCCAGAACTGGGCTACAGAAGCAGACACAGCCATTATCAATTTACTCAGTCCAAGAGCTGAAGAGGCAGATGGTACAGTTGAATCAAGGCATCCCAAGAAGAAGTGGGGCCATAAGAAACTGTGCCACAGATGGAGAGACATCAGAGCTGGCCCCACATCAGCTTTTCAGGCCCAGATGGATTTATTCTCTCAGAAACAACACTGCGGAATGCAACTTCCCTGCTTCCAGGGCCAGCTCGTCTGTCCCAGGTGGTGCTGGGTGTTAACAAGCCCTTGGAGACCTGAGCTGTCTCTGCTTTGCACAGCAGTCCTGGCAAACGTTGGCATCAGCCCCAGTCACCCATAGGGTGATCAGAAATTGTCCACTGTTTGAGGTGCTTCTGTCTCCAGAGCCACAAGTCACAGAGAGGTGGTTGGATACCCAGCTCATTGCATTGCTCCCACTCCTAAACAGCTTGACTGGGGAACAGAAATGCTGCTGACCACAGGGCAGGTTACTGTTCCTCTAATAACCATTTCTTCATGGTTCTTTCAATAGTTTAAAAACAGAATTTAAAATTAAAAGTATGCATAGCAATATAACTTTGAAAAACAGTCAAGACGTGAGGACAAGCACACTCACTTGGCTCTTTGCTTTGAAAGCACCAGAGTGATAAACACACTTGCACACTTGCACTGTGTCTTCAGCAAACTAGCAGCTGGGAGGAGGGCACTTACTCAACAGCAGAGCCCAAACCCTACTGCTCTTAACACTTTTTGAAGGCCTCCTGTAGAACAGGTCCAAGGGTGAAATCAGCCCAGCTGTCTGGGCAGATGAAAAGCCATCTGTGCCATGAAACTGAGCCTTTTGTGCCTGGGGCTAATAACTTGAGTAGTAAGTAATGGTTCTGCAGAGCAGGAGAGATTCCCAGCTAGAAATTTTGGGTTTATCGTAACATGGAGCCTGTCTTGTCTCATTGCCCACATGATTTACAGTGCACGTTGGAGAAGGGAGGTCTTATTCCTTCCTGAGAAATAACTACACCTTCCTACACCTTTGATAGACTCACAATAACCAGGTAGCTCAGGGTTTTCTGATGGTAACATGTGAAACTTAATTACATGTTCGCAGACAAGGCAAAAATAAAAGGAATTAATGGGCATTATCTGCCCCTTGGGCTATGTATTTACTTTCACATCTCTGCCCAAACAAAACACTGAATCTCTCAGATTCATGCATGTGAAAGCTAAGCAACTTTATTTTTCATAAACACAAAAAGATGCCAGTACTGTAGAAAACATTAAAGACAAGCATACACCTATTAGCTATTTGTTCTAATTTAACCATTCCAGGTTTCTTACTGACCTGACTTCCAAGTTCATCTTCACTATGATTTAATCACAAAGATTTCAAGTGCAGAAGCAATGACAGGCCTCATATCGGAAATGAATGGGTTAACTGAAAACAAAGCTTGCCATCCTCTGGAGAAAATATACCACTCCTTTCTGCTTCTGCAGACCTAGAGGCCCAGATTAAAGCCTGTCTTCCCTTGCTCAAAACACTAGAATACATGTTAGTAAACTAAAAGAAAATAATTTTGAAAATGAAAGTAAATTAAAACTACCGAGGGACAGATCTATTTTACACTCTGGCAATTTTCCTGAGGTTTTACTTTTAATGTTTATTGTTTGACTTCATAAAATTGAGTAACAAGCATAATAGCACCTCAAATGCCTGAGAGAAACAGCCCATTAAAATATGAAGCATCTTGTTAATAAAATACACTCATCAGAACGCACCACAATTCCCTACAACCCCGTGTAGTTTTAAGGCTGGTAAACATCTCTAATGATCATCAGCAAACCCAAGTTTTCTTCAATGGTTTCATCCATGGTCTTCAAGGGTTACATCCCTCCTTTCAAAAGAAGTCTTGACATCAAATACAGTCAAACTGTTTCATAATC
This sequence comes from Aleadryas rufinucha, assembly GCA_013397815.1. Classification (NCBI taxonomy): domain Eukaryota; kingdom Metazoa; phylum Chordata; class Aves; order Passeriformes; genus Aleadryas; species Aleadryas rufinucha. The sequence continues at coordinate 3,943 of VZTH01005501.1, forward strand.
TTCCAGGGGTATGTAGAGTACAGATGCAAGAAAATCCTGTCTCTAACACTACAGTTTTCCTCCACTCAGTAGTTTCTGCTATGCCAGCGTGGGGGGAGGGGAGGGGAGGGNTGCTGAGGGATTGCTGCCTGATGTATATTCCTAAAGCAGAGAATGTGATTACATCTTTGTGCAACCTTGTCACTACATGGCAGTCTGCATAATACTACTGTTTATGGAGAGGAGAGGAGAGGAGAGGAGAGGAGAGGAGAACAGTGTCTATCCAAGTCAAATCCAGAAAGTCTTGGATAGACACTGTTAGGTTCTTTTAGGTCAGCAGCTTCACCAGTTAGCCATCACAGATTGATCCAGCAAACTGAAAGCATTGTCTCCGATGAAAACACTCTACCAAGCATTTTATTTTTGTTGCTGTACAGCAAATGTCTGCTAAAGATGAGGAATTGACTACAATTCCCATTTTCAAGACACCACATCATCACAGTCTTTTCTTCCTCACAGGTTTCCAAGGAACAATATTGAACAGGGCACCTACAGAGCACAGAAAAATAAATCACATATGCTCAAAGGAAGTTTAAGATACTAGGCCCAGAGAAGGAGAAATCTATCCTCTTCAGTTGACGGAAGACTGAAATGTCTCTAACATCAAGGGCCAGAAGTGAAGGATTTCATTACAAGGTTTTCAAGACTAATTAACCGTTTCCCTGAATGTCTTTGGTTTGGATGTTTGGATGTCAAAACTGACATTTTTTTTAAAGGTCTTAATTGTCAGAGGTCTGCTGCTCTTCAGCCTTCTGGGAAAAAAAGAAATCAGTCTTTTCAGTGTCAGCAGCATTTAACAAGTTAAGTTATGGGCTGGTTCCCAAGGTCTTTAGAAAACATGAGTCCTACTTATTATTGATCTCCCTGTAGAAAGTTATTTCTTTTTCTTCTTTCTGGTTTATTTTATATAGAGACTGCTACAATTGCTTTTACCATTCCCCCTGGAGTCCTTTCAGTTTAACTCACTTTACTGGTTACACTTGCTTAAATACAGCTCGCATTTGAAGGTTCTCTTTGAACAGGGGCTTGACAGAGAAATTCAGGATGAAAAGAGCAAAGTTTTGGATGCAGAACAGGTTGTCTTAATGACAGGGTAATTGCTTTTTTGAAAAGGACAATCTTGAATTGTGGAATCTATAGTTAATTGCAAGAGCAACCTTAACTAAGCCTCATTCGTTTTATGCATCACTCTCTAACTTTTTTCTATAATATACTATTTCTCCATCTGAAAGTCACTTTTTAGTAAAATGACCTTGACCTGAAATCTGATCTTCAAATTAAGAAAGCTTCTATTTAAAAAAGTCACTCATAAAAGTGTAAATAGCCAGCAAATTTCCCCACAGAAAACTAGGTAACTTCTGAAGACTAATCTCTAACTCAGTATGGTTTTTCTATAACCCATTTGTGTAGGAATCTTTTCTTAAGTCACAAGATTTGTTTAAGCATTCGGGATAATAGTTTGAGCTCCATTCCCGAACAAGTATTAAATGTGAAAATGAATGATGCATTTCAGGGACATATTATCTCTCCTCTAAAACTCTGAAACCCTGAAACTAGCCAGGGACTTTATATTTGAAGGTTGCAAGTTGTTGTGGTTTAATCCCAGCCAGCAACTAAGCTCCAGACAGCTGCTCCCTCACTCCCCTGATGGAATGAGGGAAGGAATCGGCAGAGTAACAGTGACAAAACTCACACGTTGAGATAAAGACAGTTTAATAGGTAAAGCAAAAGCCACATGCACAAGCAGAGCAAACCAAGAAATTCATTCATACATTGCAAGCTATGCTTCCTCATTAGAAAAGCTTTTTTGATTGGGTCAGGAGGCTAAAGAGCACTATCCATCTTGCACACAGCTGCTCAGAAGGGTGTATTTCATAAGCCTTACGTCCAAACCCACCATCCTGCGATCCTTGTCTGATCTCCATCCACAGCACAGACAACAAAATTGCACCCAGTGGGGACTTGTTTTGAAACCACTGACTTATTGGGTTATACCAAAACATCTTTCAGATAATATTCAAATTTGGGTAACAGATATTTTCCCTCTGTTAAGCTTTTTAAAAAATACATAGTTGCCCTTTTCCATTTTCTCTGCCCAGTGGCTTGATATAGGATGTTGGAAATTCAGTGATTTGCCACTGCCTGTAACAGCTTTTAAGAAAAATGGGCCATACAATATCTGTTTTTATTAAAAAAGGAAGAAAACCTGTAGGCCTCCTTTGGCTTTGAGTACTCTTTTCTTACAGGGAGGTGTGCTACCCCAGTTCTTCATGGATTCTGTACAAGAAAAAGAAGCAAACTTGAGTAGTGGGGTTTTTTTTCCACCTCTGCTGCATTTTCAGAAGTGTGTGCTGTTCCAGAAGCCGTCCAGAATCCCAAGTTCTACAGCCACGTGTGCAAAGGGTAATTCTAGCATGTGTCCTCTGTTCACTAACTGATCACCTAACAAGAGGCCACGAGAGCTCCCTGAGCTGTGGGGCTGAGTGTTCACACACAGCTCCACTATGCATAATGCCAGAGAACATCATGTCATTTGTCCGATTGTTACAGGGACTGGAGCAGAATACTAAAAAGGAAGTCAAGGAAACACCTGCTTTTGTTTGCAATTTACACAGACATCTATGTACACACAAAGAGGGTACACAAGCCAACAGCCAATTAAGTAAATACAACATATAGCAATGCTAAGTGCAGAGCTGGCCATGTGAGTCAAGTTATTGTAATTTAAAGTGTTTCCATATTCAAAAGGATCTGAAAGAAACAGAATGTAGGCTTTACTAACAGGAGAAGTTCCCTCACACAGAAGGCTTTTTTTTTCCTGCTCCATATTCTTTCCTTATTAGTGCTGAAGCATCCAAGCACTTGGTCAGCTGGATTACATGTTTTGGTTGCATGTGGGGTTTTTTTCAATGTACATCACCACCAACTACCAATAAGCCACCTGACCAGACGTGCATTGTCAGTCCATCTTTATTCCCTCGTTCCCTGCTCCAATTCTTTGGCAAAGGTTACCTAAGCAGCAGAAAACATATAAGCAGGGCACTGTCTGCAGTTCAAAATAATCACTGTCTACTTCCTGCAATGCCAAGACAGTAGAGTAACATAATACTCATTAGTAAATGAAAATTGCTCTATACTGCAATTATACAGCCCTTATAGCACAGAATAATGGCAGTCTTGGTGCTTTTCCCAGCTGGACTGCGTGACACAAGCAGATCAAAATACTGATCATCTAGAAGAGAATTTCAACAGGACAGGGCAGAACAACCAAACAACTGCTGTTGAGAAGATTAATACAAACTAACATGTCACCCATATTTATTCATCTCACTCTCTGCTGCAGATCAACAAAACCCACACAGTTAATAAGGCATTCACAATTCTTACTGAAAATATAGCATTTGGAATTTACAATTCTAGTCCACTTTACAAGATGCTTGCAAAAAAATATTTTAAAAGTATTTAAAAAACAAATTATTATTTCACCAGCAGGATTTTGTATGGAACCTCAATTTTTTTTTCTTTTTGACAAACTACTTTATTCATCCACAGCAAATTACTTCAGCTGTATTTCAGTAGAGGCTATTTCACAAATGCAAAGATTAAATGAATCCCAAAAGCATTCCAAAACTTCCGCTGTAAAAATGTAAATGGATTATCTCTCCATTAATATCTCACTAAACAGCAACACTTTAGAAGCAATCATTCTTCCGTTGCTCACAACATAAAAGCCAAATGATATTTTCTCCATAAATCATCCGGCTATTACAAGATTAGAGTAAAAAGGGGTGGGTCTAAAAAAATAATGTCTTCAGATTATCTTGAAAGCAGGTTTACAAATGCCACACTGGTACTTCCATATTTTCTGTGGTGGAAGTAACACCCAACATTTGTTCACATGACTGTTTTAGACAAGAGAAGACTTCCGCACTAGATTTTAAGTGCTGTCACCAGCTTGTGTCTACTTCATTTTCATATAACAGTAAACAAAAGTACAAAAAACTTCTTTTATTACAACTGTCCTGTAGCACATCTTTATGGAAGGGCTGGGACAACTGCTAGAGTGGGGCCAGTAGAGAGAGAATGAAGAATAACAGTGTTTTAAAACATCTTTGTGACTCTTTGAAGCCAGCACCAAGAGAAATTTCTTTAAAGGAGCATCAATTCCAGCAAACAATAAGTTTCTTAAACACAAACATCCCACAGTGGACAGGCAGATGCTTATTTCTAGGATGACACCAAACTACAATCCCCTCCAATGTTAATTTTTTTCTACCTACAGTGAAATGAGAAGGACAATCTCTTTTTCCTAAAAAATTGCTCCAGTTAATTTCTGATCAGCCACTTGCCACTTCTGCAGTATTTTTCCATACCTATACCCAAAATGAAGGCACACATTTTGTGTTTACTTTCAATTGCATTAACCTTCTGATTTGTAAATACAGCGCCCTCTTCTCCCTTTATTTTGAGGTAATGCATTGGACTTCACATCCATGTTGTACAGCTAGCCTCAAAATTCACCTCACTCATAACAAAGGCATTACTTCCCATAAAACTGTGGCTGACATGACAGTGTTTAAGCATGCATCACTTCACTGGCATTTGTGTATGTACAAACAGCCAATTAATACACAGAGACACAAGCATGCAGAAGTCTTTCCACTGGGATCTGTCACCTTTCTTCTCTTTTCTAGATTTTCACAATCCTCAGCTCTACCTTCACTTTCAGCAATTAAAAGAGGTGAGGTATTTCAGGATCTAACTACTTGGAGCAAAGCCATAACGCTTATTAATTACATCAGTATCCAGCTGAGGTCTCTGCACACTCAGATTCACAGAAGTATCGACACAATCACCTCGATTCCAGTACCACAGATATAGGTTCTCTGCTGTAATTACTGCAAAGTGACTCAGAGTCACTCTGTCGAGGGGTGAGGGACCAGTGCTGGCCCTTGGCCACCTGGGCACCCATCCAGTAATGGCCTGACTGTGCCTGGATGCAGTCTCCCAACATGTGTTGGAGCACCATGGATACTGCTCTGACTTGCACCAGTGGGCAAGAATCAGCAGAACTAGGGAAACCTGTGCTATGCTCTCTCTCCCCTTACTCATCCTATTAACACAGGCCACAGAAAGAGGAAAGTGTCCCAGACATAATGACAGAGGCTCTCAGCTATCAGGGAAGTTGTATACAGGTAATTCAATGGAGCAACCTCCTAGGAGCTGACAATGCCATAACATTTGTTATTTGATTCTTGTATATCCGTAGCGGCACAGTTAAAATACTAAACACTTTAAGCTTCCAATCTCTCTTGTTTATAATTTCTTTATAGCCAGAAAAGTATAGTTTTGCTCAACACAAAGAGTACCTTGCTGTGTAATATAAAACTGCTGATCAAATCTATTTACTGGATCAAGAAAGCTAAGTTACTTCTGCTACAAATGCAGCATTACTCAGCCATTCAGCATTATAGCTGTATTTTCATCCAGTTTTATGCATCAGTCAAAAAACTGCTTGCAAAGTTCTGAGTTAAATATATTTGCTGATATTGATGGTCAAAAAGGAGAAGAAAGCACATGTGTTGATTTTAGACCACAGGTGGTGCAGCACAGGATGTTAGAAATTGTCTCTCCCTGTAAAATATAAAGTGAGGAAATTTGGTATGCAAGTCACTGAGAGAGAACTTACAATGTCATTTTTACAGACATTATTTCTTGACTCACTTTAATTGATCAACTACAATTCTCTTTATATCATGTGATCTTTCTGATCAAGGTTGTGTATTTGGAACTCTCTTCTCCTCGGAAATTTATGTTTCAGATTCTCAAAGCATTGCAAACTTTTCCTAGACCATCTTCTCAAAGCTGAGCCCTTATAGAGACGCATTCTGATGCTCTTCTTCATGTGAAGCATTTCTTTACCCATCAGTGGTCTAGTGCATCCATTCAGTGGGGAAAGTTAAGGCATCAGTGCCTGACCTTCAGCTGACCCTATTACTTCAACTGGCTACCAGATATTTTCATTACAAGGTCCATGTGATGAAGCAACAAGGATTTCCATTTTGAGCACCAACTTTTAATGATGCAACTTCAAAACAGGTAAATGCTTTCAAAATTTGACTGATTTCTAATGGATAAAGAAAATTGCACCTTCTCATCCCCACAGAGCTCTCGACCAGCACTGGATTGGAACTGGTTATCTCAAAATGCATGTTTCTGTGCAAGTTCACCAACTGATTGGTGTGTTCCCTGCAAGCCATCAGGAATATGTAATTTTAAAAGGGATCTTTGGGTTAATAACATTTTCCCAAACAGTCGTTACCAAAGATTACATGTGCAGACTAAATCAGATTAAATCTTAGAATAAGATCATAATCAGAAGTGAAATTCCAGCTAGAATAAGTCTATATGTCCTAAAATTTAAAATTAGGCAGTAAAACATGTAACGGTAATAAGGCTTACAACATACATGTCATTCTGCCATACAGGCCTATGCAGGCAGCCTGATATTAAAAGCTACACACCCTTGAGCTGCCTTATTTATAGATCTCTGAAATTAGAGAAACTTAAGGATGTTGAACTCTGTGAAACTACTCACGAATGAAGCCTGCACGCACAACTTTTGGAGGACTGGACACAAAGGTGATAACTGTGCACCAGCACTTAGACCTGCTTACCAAAATGCCTGTGAACACCCCCAAGGACTACCTGTGCCACTAAAGGTAACACCTGCAGGGGTCTGCGGATTGGAGCCACTGCACGGATTTGTACTGCGTGTACCAAGTTTGATACTATCAAAGCTCTGCTTCATTCAGGCATCGCTCCTCACCCCCCTGGGATTCAGACTCGGCAGCTGGGAAGGAGGCTCTGCAGCCCCCGGCAAAGGCTTCACTGGAGCTCCCCTCAGAGTCCTTCAGAGACAGACTGCCAAGTAAGGGCTGCGTATATAAATCTCAGCTAGCTCGGGAGTAGGAGAGTCAAGTTCCAGTAAGATGGAAACATAACAGACGATGATGTTGTCACATATCGTGGTCTGGGGTTTTTTTCCTCAAATCCTATGTTATCTAAAATTTTTAATTGGTGATTTGGTAGGGAAAACAGATTGAAATTATCCGATGAGGCATTTTCAAGTTAGTAGCGGATATAAAATGAAAAGCGTATTGTAGTTTGTCAAATGAAGGCACACATCATTCTCACTGGATTGTCTACTGCAATTTTTACTAAGAAACTCACGAAACTAGTTGGTATAATTTTTAAATGGAAGTTTAAATTTGCCAAAATGAAAGAGAGGTGAAGTTTGAAATAACAAAGAAAGGAGTGCATTTAACACTTGCTGAGGGAAGTTAAGCAGCTGTAGCATAATAATCTCTCTTTTTGCAGAATTGGTAAGCATGTGGTAGTATTAATAAAATTTTGATTGTGACTTTATCATCAAAGATCCTCTCTAAGTCCTGAAGAAAACACTCGCAGTCTAACACCTCAAGAAAAAAAAAAGGCTAAACTAAGAAACTTCATATTCAGTTATTTTTAAGGAATACAAGTCAGACAAACAGCAAGCCAAGATTCTAGAAAATTGAATCTGTACTTTCACACTTGGAATTTTAAAGTTGTCAAGACTCTCAAAAAACACATGCTAAGTTTGGAGGGCCGTGGTAAAAGAGTTCTGGGGAAAAAAAAATCTGTTGATAAAACTGGCTGGCAAATCATGCCACATAAGAAATCTCCTCTGAAAATGGAGATTAAACTTTCAGAGTAAAGACACAACCTTCTTTGAACATGCCTTGATTTAGCCTAATGCCTATCACCGTCTACAGAACAAAGGAAAGTGAAATTTCAAAGTCAGAATCTCACCAGTGCCTCATGGATGCGCAGCAGGGAACAGAATCTTACTTTAGGACATATATGTACAAGCAAAAAGATCAGCAAGGCAAGTAAAAGGTGAAGGAGCACCAAGACTTCTGCCTTCTGCTTATTTTTTTTTTCTTAACTATACATGAAATTTGCAACTGAGGCAGAGCAAAATGGTTCTGAAAATCATAAAGTACTATGGATTTAAACAGCTTGTCAGGACTGAGTCTTTCTGCCTGAGTAACTATGATCTGTCTTAGGCCATGAACTGGGAAATAGATGTCCAAAAAAAGATTCAAGAAACAGACATTGATGCCACCTACAGTATTGAAAAAAGTCCTAGAGGCACAAACCACAGCAGAAGACTATGAAGTGTATAAACCTCTTTTTCTTTTCTCCTGTAACAGGGAGATTCACTGCATAGGAAACATGGGGAATAAATCTCCTGCTGCCTTGGCCATCTCCCTAGAAAAGGGAGGCTTTGCAGGTAGAACACAGGACTAGCAATCCCATCCCTGGAAGTCTGCAGTACAGACTATCCCCAGCAGTGCATGTTCTGCAGTAAAACAGTTTCCAAATTTGTGATCTGATTTGGACAGAGGTGCAATGGATTAACATTAAAATTACTCATTGCATCATTATTCAACTATTAAAGGAACCTAAGTGAGAAGAGAACCTAAGTGAGAAGAGAATCTTAAAAAAATTAAACACAGAACCAAAGTCCCACTCAAAGTAACAACAGTAATCACAGAATCACACCTGGGAGCCTAATTTGCCCTGAATTAATAAGTAAAATCATTATTTTTTCATTTAGCAGTAGTCTTTATTAAATACCACCATTTACAATTAAAAGCACTATTGCAACTGAAGAGAAGAAGAGTTTTAAAGTAAGATCTGGAGATGAAGTGTTATTCAAAGGCTGTGAGGGGGAAGAAGCCATAAGAGAGAATTTTTGATAGCTGAAGTGCCTGAGTAAACAAACCCACTGTTGCAGTGAGGAAGGGGGAGCCAAGAGGAGAAAGAAAAGTGTGAGCTGGAAGTGGAGTAGGGGCATGCTGGGTCAGCAAGTCAGAGAGAAAAATGCATAAGGTATTTTGAAGAGAATCTTATTAATCCTATACAAGTTAGGTGTGCTTGCTATATATTGATTAATATAGGGTAATATATAATGGAAAAGAGTATATTTCAATAGTTTGATAAGTTGTTGCACAGGCAATGTAGCCATTAATTATTTGAGCCCTTTCAATCAAAGCTTTTATGCATGAAATAACAGAGTTTACATGGTTCACAGAAACAAACATATGCCTAGGCAGATGCAGAATACAAAAAAGCACCAGAGAAACCTCAGCACTGTGAGTCATCAATTAACATTTCATCACTTCAAAGTTATTGTAAGCTTCTTCCTTCCCCATGCCACAAAGGATTTTGCACAGTGCTTCTTCAGTAGTTCAGCTGAATTTCTTGTAAGATCAAGACCTTTGTCAATAAGGTTTATCTATAACAGTACTAACTCAATAGTCATTCTTCTTAGGAAAAGCAGCAAGTATATTTTCATTTTCTGCTAACTAAAGTGCCTACATAACCAAACTACACTGCCTACATAACCAAACTTCCATTTGATCATGTGGACAGGTGCTAAATAAAATTGAGAACTTGACAAAAATGCAATAGCTTTTCCTAAGTTTGAGATTCAAGTTCAGGAATAGGGCTGGGTATGGTCAGAAGCCTGAAAGGAGAGAACTCAGCCAAAATCCAAGCTGCAACCGAGACAACCTGTGGACTTCTGCACCAGAGCAAGCGCACAGCGGTTTCTGTCTCCCTTTCTCACATGGGAAGACAGATGGACTCAAACACATACATTTCTTTTATGTAGCAAGCTACTGTATAATCATTTATGGGCCACTCTGAAGTACATTTTGATCTTCTATCAAGATCATTCATTTTGATAGGAGAAAGTATTTTTTTTACATTGAGAACAGCTGTTTACTGGAATAACTTCCCCAGAGGCATGGTAAAGGCCTCATCACTGTACGTTTCCAAGAGGTGATTGGGCAGCGTGCTAGATAACCTCATCTAGGCTCCCTTTTGCACAAAAGTTTGGACTCAACCTGGGCTGCTCTGTAATTTTCAGCAAAATAGGAAATTCGCAAATTAGAATGATAAGACATGTTTTTGCAAAGGTAAAGTGTAACAAGTGACTTGAGAAAGATGTATAGGATGATCAACACAAGCTGCTACAGGACTTCTAGTAGGAAACATGCTGTTTTTACCTCTTGTTGAGCTCTCCATTTGAAACAGTTGTTATTCTTATTTAATACACTGTGAGGATTAGAATAATGTTGATAGTTATCTCTCTCATAGGATGTTGTGAAGACTGATATGTTCACATACATTATTTTAAAAATGCATTACAGAAGAATAATGTTATGCTCTATTAGCACTGGTAGAATAGTAATACAGTTTTATATTAACTCAGCATTCCACAAACAGCAAGTAAATTGCTACTCGAAAGGTCTCTTCTCCTTCCAGCATTCCTCAAAGATTTCTTCCAACTCCCAAGCTGGTTATTGAGCAACTTGTAATGTCATTTTAAAAGACTAACAGGCTTCCCTTGAGGAAGAAAAATCTGAAGACAAAACATCACAAGCAAGTTCTCCCATTAAAACACTTCTATGCAGAGATACTTAGAAAAGCTTAAATAAAATGACAGTAGAGACAATGGTGTTGCTGGTACATTCTCAACTGTGGTTAAAATGACCAGGAAATGTGACCCTGTATAATGTAAGAGGACAGCTTTACAAGACTGTCTCTTGATTCTATTTTAAAATAGATTGCTAATGAAATTCTACAAAATAGCAAAAGTTATTTTTTCCCCTCACATGTAACATATTTTTCAAGTAGGAAACACAAGAAATCATGTGCCATTAAAATTATCACTTTGATAGGTAATTACCTAAGCATCATAACCAATAGATTTCTCTGTGTCATCAAAAGAAATAGAAGACAAAATTAAACCTACCATCCATCCATAATTTAGTGTTTTGTGATTAAATTTATTGAGCCCTTTTCCACACTTGATTGATACACTTTGATTGCACAATTAAAGACAATTAAATTATTTGAAATGCTAAGCTATTCTATCCAGAGGACTAAACTGGTATTGTCACCCTGCTTATTGTCACCCTGTTCAGGATGGTAGAGAATTTGTATCATGGATTTCCTGATCCACCTGCAGCCTTCAAGTCCTTGAATAAAACTTCAGCCTTATGGAGAAATTAAACACTTGTGCCTTTGGCTCTCATACCCCTCATTTTTAAACCAGTTGGGCTCCTGTTGCATTTTCATCACCGTCACCTTCTCCACCTACAGTGAAACCAGGGCACGGATGATCCCATGCCCAAACAAAACAAACTCTTCCAAAGAAAGGACACTCTGGTCAAGTATTTTATTTACATCTCATTAAACTAATAGGCATTTCAATTCCCATTCAGCTCCTTCTAGGTTTAAGGTGCCGCATTGTAATGATGGACTGATCTGATTGATTAAAAATATTGACTGCAGAGAAAATTCCACAGGTAACTGGACATAGAGATCAGCAAGAAAGGCAAATAAATTAATATAGAAACAAACTGGGTAGTGATGGAGAATGCAAGGAATATGGAGACTGGATTACATTAACTGAGGTTCAGATCAGATATCTGGAAGGACTTTTTCACCATGAGGACAGGCAAGCAGTGGAGCAGGTTGCCCAGGGAGGATGTATGATCTCAGTCCCCAGAGGTTTCCAAGAGCAGAGTGCACAAAACCCTGAGAGACCAAGCCTGAAATCAGTGTCAACTCTGCTTTTAGGAGAAGGCTGGATGACAGAACCAAAATGAGGAACAGGTCTGCAGCCTCAGGGCAGGGGAAAGGCTGGAAAATGAGTCAGGCAGGGGCAGAAGCATGTGCCTTCTGCAGCAATAGGTTTTTTGAAAACAGGGATTTTATCTAGGTTTGAAGGACTGTGAAGAGAAGAAACTTGCATAAATAGTTTGAATAGTTTAAACAACTTTAATGGCAATACTAAGCAATACAATTCTAAACACTAAGAAATAATATCAAATTCTTTAAAATTTTATTAGGTACAAAAATAATCAAGTTATAGAAAAGTATCAGTGTTCAAAGATAATAATTTTAAAGAGTCCACAATTTAATAAAAAATGTAATACAGAAGTTTACTGTAAAATTTAAATTTATGGAATATAAATCTGGGGGGTTTTCTTGCTGTGTAAGTTCTACCTGAAAAGATTATTTTGTCTAGACAGTTTTATGGGAATGTTACAGAAAAAACTCCTTCAAACCTATTTTCTCCCATTTCCATGACCTTCACTCACACAACGTCTCTGTTTCAAAAACACACCCACCCAAGTTTCCAGCCATCAGAGGTGGCTCTTTAGTTTTCTATAGTGCTGCACTGGAAGCTATAAAAAAGCATCCTCATACCTGGACTGCAGCTAAGGTGATGTCAGAAACAGATTTCTTTGAGATCAAGAGCATCAAGCAGTGAAACACTCACCTGTGAAGTGGTGGTTAAAATAGTAATAAGATGTTGACCGAAGTGAAGCACAAAGTGAAGTCAAGCCATAGACTAAGGGCCTCCCTTTGGGGTGATTCTAGTGGGATGGAGGGGTTGCAGATCTTTGGATCTTGTATAAAAAAAGTTATCAGAAAGCCAGCAGCTTTTGAGAAACCATAATGAATAAGGAGCTGAGTGACTGCAAAGACAACAGTCAGGGGAATACAGGTCCCACTGGGGAAAGAGGTCCAGAAATCACAAGCAAAGAAACTGCCTCTGTCTCCATTCCTGTGCTTGCAGACACTGAATTCTGCAGACCTGCTGCAGGGAAAAACAGTCTGGCATAAATCCTGGGGCACCTTTCTAGGACAAACTATTCAACAAGGCCCCCAAAGTCCCCCTCTTTCAGACCAAAAAGAGGCAATACAGAAAGTGACCCAATTCTAAAAAGTTTATCTTATAAATTCTGAAAGCTATGGGTTTATTCAATGTTTGAAGAAGCCAGTAAGTCTCTTCCTGGAGTTCATTTTTTTTCAATGCCAGTACCAATATTCCCAGTTCCTCAGGAATGTTTGGATATGAATCACTAATACTTTAAAGGAGGTGCTGGAATTTTGTCAGATAAAGCAGGAGGAAAAAAACCCCCACCGATTCAGTAATGTTATTATTTTCAAGAAATGCACAAGCCCATTTGGAAGTTTAGAGAGAAACAGAAATGAAAAGCAAGTCTTAAAAAAACCAACCAAATAAAACACAGCAAAACTCAAAAGGATTTCCAGGTATGTTTTAAATGCATTCTCTGCCATTTCATCTTTTTTTCATGGGTGCTACTCCATCACTGAGCAACAGGAGTGCAATGAGAGTTAAGTGTTGGGGAGGAAAAGGGGACAGTGTAGGGATAACTACTCACTGTTATGACAGCTGTTGATCCTGAGGACACAGCCATGACAGCTGTATACAGTATTTTTTGGGCAATGCAGTTCATCCATCATTTACTCCCCCACCTAATCTCAAACACACTGCCATTACCTAATTCCCATCACACTGTGCTAAATGGTGCCTTCCTCAGAAGCTTGCAGGGCATGACCTGCTCCTCCTCTGCTGCCACCACAGACAGGTCTCTTGTCTGTTTGTAGCCCTGACAGCTTTCTACAGCCATCTTTAGCATCCTTTCAAACCAAAGTCTTCCTGTCTCCTTTGGAATTGCAGGACAAGCAGACAACAGGGAAGTGGGAAGATGCTAATTGCAAATCAGCTGTGCTGCAGGTCTTCCCCACCTCACAAATATCTCACCAGTACCTTCTCATCCCTTGCTTTTCTGGCTTGCACTAGACTGTACTTGATTGAATTCACAAAAACACTTGGAACCATTGCTGGTGTGACAGTAACAGCAACCATGCTCTTGGCTTGAAAAAGCAATTTCAAGTCTCTGTGTCCTAGGCATTTCTCAATTAAAGAAGCACAAAGTGGATTTAAACACTGCGTTTACATACCAGACTTTAATGCAACCAAGTTTCAGGAGATCTCTTTTTTTTTAAATTAAAAACCAATACAAGGATACAGGAGAAAAATGGGCAGTAGCCTGCAGCAAAAATGCCCAGATTTCAAAGCCCTGGAAAACAACAGTTTCAAGTTACTGAATCACACCATGCAAGAGGATATGAACAGCTCTTTTGGGCCAGACCAAAGTCTACATAGCCCTGTCCTGTCTGCAACAAAAAATATCAGCAGCCTGTCCCTGGAGGACTGCACCCTGTGGAAGAGTGACCCATGCTGCAGCAGTTTTGGAAGAACTGTTGCCCATGGGATAGGCTCACATTGCAGCAGTTTGCAGGGAGCTGTTGCTTGTGAGATGGAGTCATGTTGGAGAAGTTCACAGAGAACTGTCTCCCATGGGAGGGACCCCACAGTGCAGCAGGGGAAGGACTCCTCTCCCTGAGCAGTGAGAGAAATCATGGGTAACGAACTGACCAATACCCCCACCTCTATCTCCCTGTGCTGTCACTCTCGGTGGGAAGGAGGGAGGGGTTGGGGGGGAAAAAAAGGTGGGTTTTTTTAAGGGCTTATTTTATTATTCATTATTCTGCTCTGGTTTTGTTTGTAATAAATTCACTTTATATCTTTAATTTGAGCCCTTAGAGTGTTTCCTCCTGCTCCTTATCTCAGCTCCTGAATCCTTCATTAAATCTTCTCTCCTCTGTCCAGCTGTAGCAGGGGAGGATGAGTGAGCAGCTTTTGTGGGTGCCTGGTGTCTGGCCAGTGTCAAATCACAACACCCTATCACACCACACCCTTTTAAACAGTCTTGAGGACTGGATAACTGAAGTTAAAAACTGAGTCAATGTGAATGTGCATGTGTATTAGCATAAGCCTCTCTGGGCTCCAATCCATTTTCAACACACACCATTCCTGAGATGCTTCTATGTGTCTTCCATGTCTCAGTATATTCCTCTACATTAACTCAGTCTCCCCACAGGAGCCTTTGGCATCTCTGTCACCCTCTTGCAAATGGTTCCTCCTTGCTGTGGAGCTGGTTCCCAGCAGTTTCACTTGAAGCACGGTGCCTTCTGTACTAGAAGCCATGAAACCATCCTTCTCTACCCATCCTCTCTAACCAACCCACGATTTTCTAAATCTCTCCCTATTTACCTACCAAACTGTCTCTACCAGAACTGCTTTTCTCAGTCACTCCCTTGCTCTGACTATTCCTGTCAACTTTCTCTGAATGTCCTGCATATCCTTGTTGAAATGGAAATCCTAAACTGTGCACAGTGATCAGCCTACACACAAGAGGGAGCTTGAAAGCCCACAGCCTCATCTCCCTTCCCACATGCCATCCAAGGACTGGTAAAGCATCAGTAGCAAGGTGGATGCACAGATTCCTATTTTTGCCCCCGAGTATTAGCTTTCCAAAGATGAGAATGGAAACAACACGAGGTTTATGGCCACATTCATGTCAAGAGCAGCACAGAAGCAAACATTTCCTCTGACAGATCTCAAGGTAGCCCAGCAGGGATTTGGGGCTATCCTCCAGCCCACCCTCTCCAGCACTAACCTGCCCCAAGGCATTAGAAGTGCCATGCATGCTTTGCAAATGCATCTCTCTTCCAGGGACAGAGCTGTATGCACGCATCCCTCTCTCGCTGACTGTGCATCCAGATCTGTCTATAGATCTGATATCATGTTTATTTACTTCAAATGAGAATTCCAATTATAGCACCAAATTATTCTGAGGGGGTAACAACAAAGATGCTGCTTTTGGTCCAACATGGATTTATTTCAAAGTGATTTCCAACATGCTGCTCAGCAGCAGAAGTTGTAGGATTGTACACCACAAGGCGGGCTGCCAAAACTGAGCTCTGCTGCAGCTGAGCAGGCAGAAGTTCAACATAAACAAAAATAACTGAAAATGAAAACTGGGGGGAGAGGAAGGGGAGGGGAATAGACAGACAAACAGGCAAATGTCAATGCTGAGAAAGAAAACCCTAAAATCCACAAAAACATGCTCAGTAAGGAGGGAGTACACCCTCATTTTAAAACGCATTGCAAAGAAGCATCCCAAAATGGGCTTGTCTCAGCACTGCTAGGAATTGTGAGAGCCAGTAGAAGATTTTAGATTCAGCTGCAGCTCAGACAAGCTTCTTCACATGCTCAGAAAGTGGCCACACATTTTCAGAACGTAGGAGCTCAATCATCAGTGTGGCTTAAACTGAAGCCCCCTAGAAAGCAGGAGCAGAATTAGTATCATATTTTCTAATTCATATTAAAAGAACGGCATTTAGCTCACAGAGCTAATTGCTTAAAAATGAAAAGGAACTATTAAGTCACCTTTGCAACTTCACCTGCTCAGGTGTTTGTGCCACTCACTGGGAAAAGCCACAGAACTGTAATTTCAGAGAGACTTTGGAATGATGGATAAAGTAAGAGTAATACTTGTGTGGCACAGGTTGGGCTTTGCAGACAATTTACTGAGGTTGTTTACTGTGACAACAGCTATGTTGATACTGTAGTCAAACCTAACAAAAAAGTGTTTGCTAGAGATTGCTCCTTGATGGGATCTGCAGCCACAGCCTGGCGAGCAGCATTGAAGGATCAGCTGCTGGAAACTGTGTAGGAAAATATGGAGAGACAGACTCCATACTGGGACAAAGGGATGATCTGAGGTGGTCACAAAGAACTGAACTCTCTTCAGTGCTCCCAGGCCAGAAGAAAAACTGCTTTGGTTAGATAAGTGCTGTTTTCACTGAGCTCTTATCATTAGCTGCTATTTTGGGGCATTAAAACATTGCACCTCAGCAGAAATTCAATGGAATTTCAGGGGAAAAGGCACCTGAATAGGCACTTCTGCAACTGAGGAGCCAGTCTGAGCTCAGGAAGCACTGGGATGAAAGGTCTTAGGTTGTCTTAAGGAAATAGCACGAATTTCTCTTAAGAAGTGTCAGGTTAATATATTTTATTATTTGCTACCAGTTCCATTTATGATTTAGATAGTGCTTCTCAGCCTGTTGCCAACACACCATTGAAATGATCAGAGAAAAAAACCCCATGCGCTTACTTCTACACACACAGAAACAAAGTCTGAAAGAAAAAAGACCTCACAATTGAGCACTCAAAGTATAGCACAAACATTTGTTGACAATAAATGAAAAAATCTCAAACACTTGAGGTAACACTACCCAAGATGGTATTTTTCTCTTTACTCCTATCTCTTCATCCCAGCATCCAGTCCAGCTTTTGACTAAGAATAGACTAGAAGCACTGGTAAAAAAAGACACTGTTGTTGTGGGTTGATACTGGCTGGATGCCCGGCACCCACAAGAGCTGCTCACTCACTCCCCTCTACAGTGGGACAGAGGAGAGAAAATTTAATGAAGGGTTCATGAGCTGAGATAAGGCCCAGGAGAGATCGCTCACTAAATACCACCATGGGCAAATCAGCCTCAAATTGGAGATACAAACTGAATTTATTACAAACAAAATCAGAGCAGGATTATGAGAAGTAAAATAAGCCCTTAA
Organism: Aleadryas rufinucha; assembly: GCA_013397815.1. Lineage (NCBI taxonomy): Eukaryota > Metazoa > Chordata > Aves > Passeriformes > Aleadryas > Aleadryas rufinucha. The sequence goes on from VZTH01005501.1 coordinate 21,401, forward strand.
AAACACCTTCCCCGCACCCCTCCCTCCTTCCCAGCTCTACCTCCTACCCGCGTGGCGTAATGAGACAGGGATTGGGGGTTATGGTCAGTTCATCATCCAAGGCTTCTCCCACTGCTCAGGGAGAGGAGTCCTTCCCCTGCTGCACCATGGGGTCCCTCCCATGGGACACAGTTCTCCGTGAACTTCTTCAGTGTGGCTCCATCTCACAAGCAACAGCTCCCTGTGAACTGCTGCAATGTGAGCCCATCCCACGGGCAACAGCCATCCCAAAACTGCTGCAGCGTGGGTCACTCTTCCACAGGGTGCAGTCCTCCAAGGACAGGCTGCTCCAGCCTGGAAGCAAGGGCCCCCTCTCTCCACCTGGTCTCCCATTGGGTGACAGCCTCCTCCAGGCATCCACCTGCTCCAGTGTGGATTCCTCCATGGGCTGCGGGTGGATCTCTGCATCCCTGTGGCCCTCTATGGGCTGCAGGGGCACAGCTGCTTCATCATGGTCCTCACCACGGGTTGCAGGGGAATCTCAGCTCTGGCGCTGGGAGCACCTCCTCCCGCTCCTTCTGCACTGACTTGGGTGCCTGCATGTTGATCTCCGCACATGTTCTCACTCTGCTCTTCTCTAGCCACAATTAAAACTGAGCCCCAACCTTGTTTTGATTTTCTTCTTAAATATGTTATCACAGAGGTGTTACCAGCATCTCTAATGGACCCAGCCTTGGCCAGTGGCATGTTCATCTTTGGAGCCATTAGGATTGGGTCTGCTAGACATGGTGGAAGCTTCTGGCAGTTTCTCACAGAAGCCACCTCTGTGCCCCCCCCCACTACCAAACAACAGGACATGAAAAACCAATAAAAGTGTAAATAACCAGATTAAAAAACTTATTGTCAAAAAATAGATAGAAATAAAATCCAGCAACATAATAAGAGAATTCACTGCAGGAAAGCCTCTCCCAACAGATCAAGAATTTTGCTCAGCACAAATACAGTAAACAAAAGCTAGAATCTTCCCAAAGGAACAAGAAAACCAAAACACTTTAAATATTATAACATAAAAGCATAAAAACCAGCATAGAAGTCAATGTCATGGACAGCAGCTCATTCTGACCTCCACATCTAAAAAATATGTGGAGATAATAAAGGGTCCTTCAGTCAGACAGCAAAAGTTATTAGTCAAGAAAGATGACTGAATTAGGAAGGACTGACAAGATTGGGGCTGTTTATCTGAAAGAACAACAGGACTAAATAAATATACACAGTATGATGAAAGTTAATTAAGAAGTATTTTTTTCCTTGCCCTCCTACTACAAAGTCAAACAGAACTAAATCATATTTCAATTTGATACTTTAAAAAGAATGGATGGATAACTTTTAGGACTCAATGCCACAAAATACTAGTGATGACAAGAACCAAGAGCATTAAACTGCAATTGGACACATATATGAACAATCCCTGCTGTTCCACTATAAGCAATCACTAACAAAAGGGGACTACGGAGACCTTCTGTAACAGAGATATCATTTCCTAACAGTTTAGGGAAGGATTTCACACACCACCCTCTGTAGCATCCTAGTCTTGCTACTGTTGGCTACATGACACCCAGCCAGAGGGACACTCATCAGATCACTCCAGCACTCCCTGTTCTGCTACCAGAACTGTCCAGTGGCAACAGGTGTGAGCTTCATGACAGATCTTCCACCTGGAAAGCACGTGTGCATCCTTTAACGCATGCTTGGGCTGTTATCAAGCAGCCTAGATTAGAGCAGTCAAACTTCTGCAGTGAAGGTAAACTTCTTGTAATCTCAGTTGCAGCCCTTAATAATGCTTAGGCAAACTGGCCTTCATTTTTAGTCTTTTTAGTCATCTGAGAGTTTATTTTCCATTCTGTCATTACATCTTTTAATTTCATGTAAAAGTTATTTATCTTGGAATTTTTTTTTTGAGACACAGAAACAAACTACAGGTGAGAGCAAACCCAAGAACACCTTGATTGCATCTTTGTGACACTACTCAAGGAAACTCACAGATCCTCTTCGAAAGAAAATATATTTCTTTTTAAGACAGGCTCCCCACAAGGTAATAACATTCTCTGTGATGAGGGCGTTCTGTATCCTTCAGTAATGGAAATGCCGATAGTCCTCCCAGCACCCCAAATGCCTGTCCATGGCAAACAGCAAACCAAACATGATGAAGGAATATTTCCTAGCCAGACCAACCAGGTGTGATTGCAATACAAAGCCAAAGTCCAACTTAGCAAAGGCAAAGTCAGCAACAGCTGGTTACCTCCTCCTTCCCGTCCTTCGTAGCTCCATGATCATAAGCATTGACATTGTCACGTGTAAGGAAAAACCCCATACTCTTAGTTACAGCCTCAGTTGCTCTTTCATGTTCTATGGTTGATTGGTCTGGTGCTGCAGTATGAGAATATTTCATAATACATCTATATTTTCATTTGTCCTTAATAAAGCTGGGGATGATGTTTCAGTCAGAGGTGTGCAGTTTTCACAATGCATAAAAATGTGGCTAAGCATAGCGTAAGTGTACTCCTACAACATCTAGGTGCCTTCTGTAGTTCCAAAATACCAGAAAACTGGAAGGACTTCTGAATGCAACTGTAATGCAAATCTCATTATTAACTACCACTTTACTGAGCAAATATCAACATCTCCCTCCTGAATAACAAGAGCATTTCTAACAACAGTCATCGTATTTCTTAATGGAGAACCAAATTCCCTGGCAATAAAGTCCAGGTTCCCGGAAGAAAAATTACTCTGTGCTCTCTGTCCGTAGACAGACTGGGTTTTAATGAGCAAGGAAACCACAAAGGGCCTGATCCTAACCCCACATAAGTCAATGGGATGGCTTCTACTGACTTCAGTGGGCTTTGGATGGAGATCTGAGGTCCTGATTTTGCATTTGTCGCACTGTCAGCTTCACTGAAAGCCACAGGGACTTTCAGTGTCACTCAAAGAAGAAAGGTTCTTCAAGAACTTATATTATCCCTTTCCCCAATATGGAAAATTCCCCATAATAAGGAGGAGAAAGAATAATAAATTGTTGAGAATTTCAGATTGCATTTTCAAAAAAAAGAATTCTTTGGGATGACACTAAGGAGGCTCATCCTGTGTCAACCCTGATTGTGAAGAAAGTGCAGCTAAGTGCTCCAAATGTATTATAATCTTTCCCAGTATCACTTAAAAGTGGCTTGCTGACAGCATATTTTATTTTCAAGTCTGCTTTTTTTAATAATTGTGGTTTCCAGCACCAAAATGGTCTGTTCATGTTGAACTGGTGGAATGTGTCGGAACAAACTAATACACTGGAATAGTAATTTACCACAGATGACAGGTTGCATGGGGCCTTTTCATTCACAATCTATAACATACAGCTTAAAATACATAACATTTTCCCCCTGTATGGTATTTTTTCTTTCTACTGTTGTGCTCTGCAAGACATTACTTCAGTGTACGCCTTCTTTAATGACCTCAATAAATTACTTGTAAGCTTTGAGTTAAGGACACAATTCTTCAATTAAAACTAATAGCCATAATTGCAGCATCTCTCTAAGGTGCTGCTGCTCTCTGTTGGCTGTACACTATGGAAACACATCTGAGGTCAACAGAAAAATGTTCTTCAGGACTGAGCACAGCACTTCCTCCATGTGATAGTCTGACCAGCCACAGATTTTAGCTCTTGCCCATCAAACTTGCAGCACCTTTGGCTACTTGGTTATCACAGAATACGTGCATATATATTATTTCCCTGTGGATGCTTAGGAGTTCCCACAGTACCCAGTGATTTCAGTGGGAGTTGCTAACATTTAGAAGCCCTGAAAATAAGGACTCATTTTATAAAGCCAAACCCAGGAATATCTGTATTAGCAGACACTAAGAAAAATGTCTGCCTACGTGACACAATTAAACACTCGGCTTTGTGTAATTGAGCCTAGCCATTGACTTCAAGAAAACTTTGTATCTGCTGAACCATCCTAATTGAGTTTCACCTGCCCAATGCACATCCCATCTCCCCAACACAACTGAAAGCAATGTTCTGATCTAAACTGTTAAAATTCCATTGTGGCTTGTCAAATGTGTCACTTAATACTTCAGCCTATGTGTCGCTGGCCCACAGGATGAGGGTGGCAATATCTCAGCTGAGAACCATGACTCCTTCATATATCAAGGTAATAAAAAAACCCACAAGAACTACATTAAAGCAGTCTTCATCTATCTCCTTTCTGGTGTTCATTCACAAAGAATGAAGAGTAATTCATTTCCTTACTATTCATCTGTCCCACATGTGTACTAATAGGCATGAAACTACTAAACATAAATCTTTTCTTCATTCTCAGAATGATCTTTAAAAGGCACCCTTCCCTTGCATTTCTGCGTGATGCTTGATAAATAATAGATCAGTTGCATGGTGTTAGTTTTAATATTAATGTTATCAGACAGCACTTGAGAGAAGTGGGGCAGAAACCTGAATTCTGGAAGAATTTGGTACGGTAGCAATCACCATCCAGATGTATGTTTTTCAGCTCAGGTCCATCTCTATCCATCTCAGGTCCATCATCTACAGATCTTATGGGGTGTGCAGGTCCATGAACTTCCTTTCAATTTACCCAGAGACAAGGATGCTGGCTGCAATTTTTAAAAATGAATTATTTAAAATTAACTGGTAGGTTCAAATAAAATATCCATCGAGCACAAAAACAATGGGAAGATACTGTGATCTGTTTCAGGAATCTTGACTTTTTTTGTTCTGAAATTAAAGAAAACCTTGTTTCCTCAGCCTAAATGTTGACATTTCCCAGTATGGAGATAAGTAACCTTTGAGCTACATAATGCTTTGATTCAGCTCAAGAAATACTTCCTAGCTATAGGGATTTTTTATCCCTACAAAAATGTGTTCTGGATCCATAAAATATAAAAACTAGGATTAATTATTTAGTGCAATATCCATCACTCTTCCATGCAGTACTAGAAAGCATGTAAGGACTTTTTCCTCCCATCTCCTATCCTGGCAGCTTTATAGAATGTATGTTTAGCCGAATCTAATCTAAGAATTAGGGGGCAGGCCACCTTGTTATCTTGCTCTACAGTTCTGAGAAGACCTTGTGGTGAGCGCAAATATGTGCAGGCATCACACACATGCAATTCCCAACACACAGAGGACAGCGATGTCCTTCCTCATCCCAAGGAAAGCATGCTGTGGCTGCCTCAATGCTGTGGCTGCTTTCTATGGCTAAAAAGACAGCTGTAAGCCATGAGCAAACAGAGCCATCCCTACCTTCCCATGCAGATCTCTAGGCAAGAATTCAAGAGAATCTGAGAGAGCTAGGGATGTGCTACAGATGTGTTGCTTCTCCACACTGCTTGGACACTGCAGAAAACAAACACGCCATACTTGCGCACTAACATTCATTTAAAAGCTGATTTAGGAGGACAGGGACAAAAGTTACGTGACGGATACATCTATTGTATTAAAGAAAAACTACTTTCAGGTACAGACCTGACACCCAGCCAGAACACATTTCCATCCCTCACCCATACTCCTTTGCAGGGATTCTCAGCCTGCAGCGTTGGCATCCATCACTGGTGGCCTAGTCACGACTGGTCCACCCTGACTTCTTAGACTGCAGTGTTATTGTGGGAGAATGAATGGGACAGGGATAGAAACCAAGACAAGAGGGCAAGGGTATCAAATCCCACCCTCAGACAGGCAGCAGAGCCTTGAGCATCCCAGGCAGCAGCAGACAGAGCACTGGCAGGCAGAGAAAACCATTTCAGTGAGTAGAGGGACAATATTCACCATCTAACAAATGTGATTACAAAAGCTTTCACGCTCTGACATACTCACACTCATTGCAATGCTTCTCAAACTCTAGTATGCTCATAATTCCATACTAGGAAAAACAGTTCTGCACAGAAGTAGCCTCCACCTCTGTTCTACAAGGTCAGCAATTCACTAGGATTTCTCTGAACTCAGAAGCACTTATGAGCCTATTGCTATCCCTCGAGCATCCTGTGGCAGCTGACTCCTTTAGCCATTTTTCACCGTCCCACTGCTTGTCAATAAATCACCGTGCTAATTCCTGTGACACCTCCTGTGAAGTGCTCTGGGAATTGTGGCAAAGATTTCTGGGCTGCATCTGAGAACTGGTGGTGAATGGCTGACTTCAGGTTGACATGATGAAGAAAGGTTAAGCTCTTCAGCTGAGCAGCCTCTTGGAAATGATTCATTGTGACTCCAGCTATCCCTTTTCTATACAGCAAGTCTATTCTCTGCATCTGCCTGAACACATAAGAGACTTGATGCTTGTCTTCTGTGTGGCTCACATACTTAAGTTTTCCTCTCTTCTCATTACCTGTGAAGGGTGATTACATTTCCTACAGAATATCACCAGTGATACATCACACTTCAGGGCTGTGTTTCCCCCCACCCTCTAATGGGAACCTGTGGTTACTTCATTCTTTTCCTTTCTTGAACACCAATCCTCCCACAAGCCTGTGTGTTAGCCACCAGCCTCCCACCAAAGAATAATGGGACTCCTACTGAAGCTCATTAATGGTAAATTATTTTCAGTTAGTAAAGACAATTCTCTCGGTGAAGACTCTGGAGATACAGGGATGGTACAGCAGAACACTGTCTGCCCCACAATTGATTTGAAAACAGTGGTTTGAAGGAAACCTCAGACTTCAATAGGAACCCATTAAGAACAGCTATTTGCATGGTGCCTGTCTGAACACTGAGGACAGCAAAGAAAATAGAATCTGTCTTTCATGGACAGCTGATTATTCCTTTTTGGTTTTTCTTCCAATTAGATGGTCTTCAAATAAACATTGGCATCAGAGATCTGAACTGGCAGTCACAAGCTGTGTAAAAAGACATAAGTCACAGAATTCACTTGATTTCTGTATAAAGCAAGAATTTTTTTTTTTTTTTTTTTAGAACAGTTCAAGTGCTTGCTTTTTCCATAGGAGAGACTTCTCTGTTCCTCCTCTCACTTCTCCCATAGTTCTTCATGACACTTGGACTTGGACAGGGAAGTACTATTTGGGGCACTCTCAAAGCAACCCAAAGGAATTAAGTATCTGAATCTACACAGGAATTCAAAAGCTGTAGGCCAAGCAGTTAAAAACCTTTGACAAAGGGTGCTTAACAAAAGTATGCAGACAGATTCCAAGTCTACACATACACAGATAACAAATAGAGCACTGAAAAGGTCTGCTTCCATATCAAACAATACTTTCTGGCTTATGCTATAGAAATGCATGCTCATTTTTGCTGTCTCTGACTTCACCCTATTTTGTACTACAAAAAAGCTTGGGTGCTTGAAATTCAGAATGTCTAAAATATCTGAAATTTTTTCTTAAAACAAATACATGTGCATATTTACTCAATTAATTCTCTATATTCATTTCAATCAGGAATGTTTTTGCCGGGGGAGGAAAAGAAGGAATGAAAAGCTTTTCAGTTCAGTTTCCTCAAAAAAAAAACCCCAAAACAACAAACTCTAGCAGATGGCTACTCTGGGCTCCATGAATGTCCTTGTCACTGTGCAGGACATCTGGGAAAGCTAAACCCCAAAAGTCTCAGTCCTGGTAGGGAACAGCAGGGCATCATGACTGCTATAAAGTGGGAAGTGCAAGATCTGCTGAAGCCATGTATCAATCAGCATGGCAGGGTTACCTTGGAGTTACTGACATGGAGTGCAACATCCAGCTCCTCTGAATTTCCTTTAGGCTATCGGGATGAAAACCTTATCACCTCAGAGCTTAGACAGTGGATTATCTCAGCTCTACTGGGACATGAACAGAACCCACATGTCTTCATAAAGCATCTCTTTCTGAGCAGCCCAGTGTTTACTCTAAATGAAATTGGCCAGAAAGTCCCAGACCACCTCCAAGCAGGGGCTGCTGTGAGAATGGAGCTGCTATTTCTACACAGCTGCTGTTCTAAGGAAAAAAAGGCAGCAAAGAGGAAGAGCCCAAAGAGTAGCTGGGGCCACTCTGATTGTTAATCAAGCAAACAGCACTGCTTGTTGGGTTGGTCTGGGGCACAGGGAATGCCTGACACACACACAACAGAAGTGAAATGCGCCCAAACTCCATTACACATATGTGTCTATTAAGCTGAAGCCCACAAGACAAAAGAATAATAAAAATGTCATTGAATGATCTGGGTTGGAAGGGACCTCAAATATTATCTAGTTCCCACCCACCTGCCTTGGGCAGGGACACCTTCCACTAGACCTGGTTGCTCAAAGCCCCATCCCTCCTGGCGTTGAGTATTTCCAGGAATGGGTGTTAAGATATGGTTATTAAAATTATTAGAGAGATGCTTCTGCCTGAATTAAGGAGCAAACAACACCATATGCTGAAGTCAATAGTACACATTTTTATTTAACAGTAAATGTGAGGTAGAGAGGGAGAGATAGAAATAAATAGGTAAAGGGGTGGGGGGAGAAAGAGAGTAACAGAGAGTCAGAAAAAAATCACCATTCTGTGGATGCTGATGACATCCCATTGGTCCTCTTCTGATCTTCTCAGTGGTGATGGTCACCTACACCAGAGGTGGGGAAGCCCATAAAACAGAGAGTCCAGGGGGGTTATATTCACTCAGGTTCAGGTGGAAACACCCAGGTACCTCCCCTGGAGTGGGATGTACCCCTTTACACTGGATGACGCAATACTCTGGATCAGGGGACAATACAGCAATTATGGCACATCAGCAGGGATGAATACCTTCAAGCTATGTGTGAATGTCCCAGTACTTCTCCAGAAGGGAATTTTCGCAGTTGAGCCACTTGTTTAAGAACTTTGGCATGATAAAAAGCATTATCTCACTTCCACAGATTTGCCTCTTATCAGCCTCTTCCCTTATCTTGTTCAACACCCAGCTCCGGTGATGGGTATACACACCCCCCTCTGCCCATGGGTGAAATGTTCAATTGTTTGAGTCATTACCCATTAACAGTCCAGTCTCTCACAATGGGGTATTCGCAATTTCTCTGGGCAACCTGTTCCAGCACCTCACTATCCTAACAGCACAGAATTTCGTTCTAATCTAAACCCAGCCTCTTTCAGTTTAAAGCCATTCCCCCTTGTCCTGTCACTACACGCCCTTGAAGGAAGTCCCTCTCCAGCAGTGTTGCAGGCCCCCTTTAGGTACTAGAAGGTGCTCTAAGATCTCCCTGGAGTCTTCACTTCTCTAGGCTGAACAACCCCAGCTCTCTCAGCCAGTCTTCATAGGAGAGGTGCTCCAGCCCCCTGAGCCATCTTTGAGGCCCTGATCTGGACTTGCTTCAACAGATCCACGTCTTTCTTATGTTGGGACCTAGAGCTGGATGCAGTGCTCCAGGTGGGGTCTCACAAAGGCAGAATAGAGGGGCAGAATCCCCTCCCTCCCTGCTGGCCATGCTGCTTTGGATGCAGTCCAGGATACAACTGGTTTTCCGGGCTGCAAGCGCACAGTACCACGTCACATGGAGCTTTTCATCAACCAACACCCAAAATCTTTCTCCGCATGGCTGCTCTCAAGCCATTCTCTGCCCAGCCTGTATTTGTGCTTGGCATTACTCTGACACATGTAGACAACCCTGCCATCATTACGACTGCAGCAGTAAGGACAGAAAAGGTTCTTATTCTCAAGAAAAACCAGGTGGCACTGATACTGGTCGGGACAAGAGAGGAAACAGAGAGAAGATGGACTGGGGGTACTACTGTAGTGTTTTAACTAGCCACTATGTGGTTATGCTCCACTGTGACAGCTGAAGAAAGGCTCAGAAGTGAATGAGAATCCTCTGGCAGAGCCTCCCATGAACAGTTAATCTATTTCAAAAATATTATAGTCTTACATTCATGTGACCAAATGAGTGGAAAAAGTCCTGAGCTGAAGAACATTGTTCATTAATTGAAAACCAACCCTCTGCTAGCTACTCTCAAAAGCAGCTTCTGGGTTGTTTTTTTCTGCAGAGAAGCTGCTGCTGGGACTTCGCCAGTTCAGCAGTTAAAGGTAATCTCAAAGAATCCCTCAGCAAATTGTAAAGTGCTCAGGCTGAAGAACAAGAAGGTGTTTGGGGACTGAATTGATTGTTTTAATTTGCGTAATACGAGGAGTAAGCAGCACTTAAGAACTATTCTGCTTAATTCACCTATTCCAGAAGCAAGACAAAACCAAGCCAGCTTTAATAAATAAACCAGACCTAAAAGTATTTGACTTTATCCCCATGTAGATAAGGAGAAGTGCAAAACCTGGCATCTGGAAAGTGCTGTTTTTACATATGGTCTATATACTAACAAGGAGCTAGGGGCATGCATTGACACAACACAGCAGTCAATAGGATCTGATTCCTTGCTGTCAGATCTGCTCCTTTTACTGTTTGGAAAAGAAGAGACACAGGTCGTCTGAGTGCTCCCAAAGTCTCTAAAGATGGTGCCACAGTGCACCTACCTTCCTCTACAGCAGCCAATACATTTCCTCTCACTTCACTTAACAGACTGCGACAAATGTGCAGATCTCACCCCAGAAGTGTGCAAGTAATTGACTCAAAGGCAAGAATAAATCCTTTCTTACCTATTCCCCACTTATATATTTAACAGCATAGCCGTCAAAATGCAGCAAATCAATTTTTCCCCCCTACTGTCTCCACTCTGCCTTTTCAGAATATTTTTAGTTGCTCTGATTAAAAATTTACCTCTTAAGTACCACTGAGGACACAGTGTATGTCTTGATTACAGTTCTGCATAACTTTTTCAGCCTACCTATGTATCTTCCTTGCAAAGGCAGATGTGGAGCCAAATCCGTCCTTACTTCCCTTATCTTTCTAACAAAAGAGAAATTTTAGTAACTAACTCTGAAAGACTGATAGGAAAATAACCTCACTGCAAAATGCAGACAATACATTTCCAGAATGAAGATCTGAGGCCATCACACCTGATGGGATTACACAAGATACCTTACACAAGAGAAACATGGCATGCTAAGCTGAAAAAAACCTTTGCAGGGCTTGCCCAAAGCAAAGATAAATAACCTCAGCATTTCTGGATTCTGTCTTTGGTGATGCATTGTAGGGGACAGGTACTCAGCCCTGGACTCTTATCTCTCTCCCTGTCCTCTTCATCAGGGAATGAACTTGGGAATGTCTTGTACCACTTCTACCACACATTCTACCATTTGTGATGAACCAGTACTTTCTCTATTATTTTGTCCAGGTATGCTTTAATTACCATCCCTGAATCTACGTGTGTGCAGCCACAGTACTTATCTGAATGTCACCAAAATGTAAGACTGTATGAATGCAAGAATATAAATCCCTCTTCCTGGGATTCTCTGCATGGCAGCAGTTTTGATTTGCTTATTCATAGTGGGCAGAGACCTTTCTACCTTTTGACTGCCATTCAGCCACTCTTTCTTTTTTCTTATGAAATCAGTTTCCTTTCCAAAACTGGAGAAGTCTTGACCACTGAAAAAGAGATAACTTTCTGATTTAATTTCTGAAGGTCATTCATACTGATTAGACAGCTTAGACAACTTGAGTAGTACAAGGCCTAAACTTACAAGATATGGGAGGTAAAACAGCCATTGCAAAAAGTAAGGGAAAAACCCCTTTTTTTTCTTCCTTTAGTATCAATGTAGTCCAAAACATTCTCTCTTTTTTTGCAAATGTTTGTTCACTAAAATGTTCCAAGGGGGAAAATGTCAGCTACAAATCCTCACTCATCATGTATTTGCACAGCAATGCTTAAAGGTCCTTAAAGATCTCCAAGGATTTGGAAGAAATAATTCATTCAGGTAGCAAAAACAGTGCCACTGCCTTCCTGTGTCTGGTTACATGGCTCATGCAGCATCTGACAACTCCAGGCAAGTCACAGTGAACTCACTTCACACACCATGCATGGAGAAATATATTCCACCAACCAAATGTATGAAAGTCTAACTGTTTGAAGCTAATGCATCAAGCAAAAATAGCTGCAATCCACAGGATGGACTGTGGAAAACATTTTGCTCACTGCAAAGAGACACTTTTTCTCTATTCTGCTTGTCTTACAGATGGCCTACTCCTGTTCTTGCCAAAACCACCACAGTTTCACTCAGTTTCCTTGGCACTTAGCAAAGTCACAACTTTTCCTTCACATATGCTGGCTGATTCTTTATATACCTGAGCAACAGGTGTGTTACAGCCATGTTTTGCATTATTCATCTTGGATGAAGTCAAACTCTGACTGTGTCACACATCACACATTACTCAGTTTACCTCAATGTTGTGTTTTGGTTTTTGCTCAGTTAAGTTTACCTAAGATGCATTGAGGCTGGAACAGTTCTTAATTACCCCAGCACAGAAACTTGGCATTCTCCTAAATCTGTGCTTTTCAGCAATGAGACTCCTTTCTGCTGTATCTCTAAACTGCCTGTGCTTCCCTAAAAGTTGTCTCAATATTTTTACCTTGCAAAGCAGATAACCGAGATTTACTTGGTTTCAGGCATCTCTTCCTTGTTTAAACAATTACTTGTCCCATGCTTTTTCCTGCCCCCACTTTTCTTTTCCCTGCAGAGAAATACATTTTCACTGCTAATACACACCATGATTGCAATGTACTGGAGCATGGCTATCAGTCCAAAGCCCAGTGAAACCTTGAAAGGTTTCTGAACCACCAAAAAGGCAACTGTGCAGTATGACACAGACAGCCTCTATAAAGGATCTTAATTTAAAGACCTCTTTTTGTGTTATAAATTAGTTTTATTTGTATAACATTTTCTATTTTCAGATCTTTATAGTCCTATAACTAAGAAAAGTAGTTTAAGAAGGAAAATAAGACTACCAAATGTCCGAATTCCTCATGAAACTGGTATTTTAAAGGATTAAAAATAACTGAATTTTGAATTCCAGAAGTGATTAACTACAAGCATGAACTTATTAAGCTGCTTGTAAGTAACTAACATCCAAAACAGCAGCACTGCAGGTTTTCCAATCCTAGACACTTTTCCCCCATCCTCCAGAGCAGATTCACTAAAAATTCAAGATAATGATTACAAGTACCTAGATCTGTAACATACAGATCCACAGCAACGCTGAGGATCTCTTATGTTAATTTCTGTGCCCAGAGGCTTTTCTGCAACACTGAATTAAAGAAGCCGCTGTATCATTCCCATAACAAGATGATTATCTAGGAATTAAGACTAAGTAGAAAACTCTTTTCAAAACATCAGTCTTCCAAAGCCTTTAGAAATCAAACAAAATTACTTATGTGGCTTACATCATCAGTTCTCAAAAGTTATGTATCTGCACACACCCTGTTTTAAGAAGAAAGGGCAAAGTAACCATTATGTTACAGTCTTTATTTATGATTCTTTGTTAATGCAGTAGATAATCTCCTTGGAATTACTGATTTTTAATGGGACATTTAAAAAGGTTTCCTTTACTGTTGTTGCAGGTGAACAAACTAAGAGGACTACACCACCGCTTACAACAATCCATTAGTGTCACCTCTCAAATTCTTCAGATATAAAGGGGAGAAATTTTTCCTCCTTATAGTGTCAAAACATTCAGATGTCTGCTGAGTGAGGTTTTAATGGTTTTAGAGAACAAACCTAGTAAAGTCCTAAATCTGTGTGACAATTCTCCGTGAGCAATCAACCCTCCCATCAATTTGCAGAAGTCATAGAGGGAACCAGAGGTGCATTCCTTGAAGAGGAACAACTGTCATCCCTGGTATACGTTCTGGATGTGTCAAAGCATATCAAAGGAGAAAATACACATAGCAGAAACCCAGAGTAGTGAATCCTGTCCCTACCTCACCACTCTACTTGTATGAAAGACAATATTCTCAGCAAAGAAGAGAAGCATAACCTGTGAGTTGAACCATGACTGATGCAGTGCTGCTGGCAGGTTGTCACAGTGTATGTGGATTTCTCTAGTAAGATGCCAAGAGTAATCATGGAATAATATTGCCTCTGTTTTGAGGGAGCAGGGAACAAGATTTCTCCCAACTTTCAGACTTGGAAGAGCTGCCTGCACTACACATAGGATTTCCTCCTAAGAGACGATGTGATAACAAAGACAATTGCTTGTTTGGTATCAGTGAGAAGAATGTAGATGAAAAGTGGCAATGACCACAGAGGTGTTACACACAGAATAAACATTCAGCATGAATGAATGGAAGGTCCAGTTCCAGAAAAGGGTTTAACAAGCCAGTTTTTACAAAAAAATGTTGATTGTACTGTATCAGAACCATCATGATAGAGGACAACAGGATCTGTGTGCAGAGCCTTCAGTGTCTATGTACTTGTGCTAACTGATACTACAGTGCAGTCCAAGTGACAATAAGAAATTATCTGTACCTGCAATAAAATTGCTTCTGGATTTCCCTGAAAGATACAGTCTGTTCATTACAATGAAAAGTACTAATTAACTTATCCTAACCTACATTCCTCTTCTGCACACACCATCTTGAGTAAAGGGTTAAGATCCTTTTGCATGATTTGCATGTGGGGACCACTCAAGAATTAATGACTCAAAGCTTTAAGATGCCCACACAAATTTCATTTGCATTTCTGTTTCTTCACACAGTGCAAACAGTCTCATGTAACACTACACAAAAAGGTTAAAAAGGAAGAAAAAACCTCAAAAAATAAAAATCCACTGAAACACCATGAAAAACAGGCCACAGAACAAACTATTCGTCTGGCCTGTAGAAGAATGGCTTGTCTCTCGAGGGCATTTGGGATCCCTAGAGGGTCTGCAGGGCCTGCATAACCAAGACTGATGCTCACGAACTAACAAAGAACAATACTGATATTCAGAACTAACAGAGGATAATACGGGTATTCAGAACTAACAAAGAATAATAGGTTTATAGAAAAGTATAATAGCCCCTTGAGCCATATATCCTTGGGGAAGTAGATACAAATATATTATTTGGGGAAGTAGATATAAAATATACTAACATATTGACAAAAGCACTACAGTGCTATTGAAGAACAATAGTCCCTTGAGAGAACAGTTGTCTTTTGAGCTACATATCCTTGGGAAGTACTAACTTAATACAATGTATATTATTATGCTGACTTAGCTGACTACAATATGGAAGCTGCAAAAATTGCAGCTAAGAGAGAATAGCAGGTATGATTATTAATAGGTATGATCATTAAGTAAGTATTTGTGACTCGAGAGATAAGGACAAGTAGGTATGTGATAAGGAATAACTTGTGAAGTTAGAATAAGAGTCCATGGAAGAGCTGTACAGACAGACTCTGTGCTAGGCCACACGCCATGTTGTATACGTACAGACTAGTGCTGACAAGTTTGCAAAGATATGCTGACAAGGAAGAAAACAGCTGAGCTTATACGAATGTTGTATCCATTGTGATTAGAAGAAAGAAGCGGGACGAGGAAGAACCCTGAGAAGAAGAAACAGAAGAATTGAGACGGTTGATTGATTGACGCACGATGCTCAGAACCAATGAGAAAAGCTGATAGAAATCGTATGATGTAAAGGATATAAATATATGTGCTTCTTGAAAATAAATCGGAGTTTGCTTCACCAATCATATTGATTGTATTGCATTCTTCCCACTCACCGCACTGGCCTGCATCACATATCAAATTCGAAAGAACAATAGGCTTAAATACTTGGATGTAGAGAGAAGAAAATAAAAAATCTATAGGTGTTGGAGAACACCATGAAGCGTTTTCCTGTCATCTTCAGAAAATGGTTTATTATCTGCCTTCCTGCAGCACTTAAAGAAGTCTCAAGACAAATTATTTTAAACCTCCATTTTAGGAAGCTAAGTAGCCAGCAGCTTTTCTACTTTGTAGTTTGGAAACAGTGAACTGAAAAACAGTGCATATGTAATAGCTGATACTTGTCTGGTTTTGAGGCAACTGTTATTATCAGTTGGACAAATACCCTGTGCACTCCCTGGTCATGTCAGTGCTGCTATATCCATATGGTGCTCTGAAACCTGAGAGACTGCTCAACAGCATATAAATAAGTATCAGAAAGAAAGGAACAAGGTCTTTTTTTTTTCCTCCCAGTTGAACAGCAAAAATAGCATTCTGAAACAAACCATTATTAGCATGGACATTATAGTAAAGGTCTACTAGTGTGTTAGGACTAGAAGAAGAAAGGAAGAGAACAAGGAGACAAACATCAGTCACTTAGCAAAGAGCAGGACTAGAATATCAGACATGCTATGGACAGGAGTGTCATGCACTGCCAGATGTATCGAGGAAGGCAATTGTTCACTATTGCTGTCAATAACTGAGCACAAAGCATTGGGGTAGTCTGGGTACCAGAAGCTCAATACTAAAAGCAAACTGAAAAAAAGGCAGTATTTCTTTTAAGTGACAATTATTATATTTTGCTGTAAGAAGGGTTTGGAGCTAAAAAATGAAATGTGCAAACAGTGTAAGAATCAAGAACTCCTCGGTATACAGAACTAAAATATTCATAAAATGTTTATACTGTGACCACAGGAAAAAGGTATTAAAATTTTTACTTACTTTGGATGGGCAAATTCATCCAGTAGGACAACCTTTTCTATCAAGTCTCCACCAATGCTTCGAACCAAATCATAGAAGTCATTCTGAGAGTATGTCTCAGAAGGCAGCCAAAAGGAGATGTCATTGATCAAAGGTGGATATCTGCTGAGTGGCTAAAAGAAATTAAAAAACATACCTTTATACGTGGCTGGACTTGGTAAGTATATCTACAACTCTTCTGAACTTACATAACACACAAAGTACACAGTTTAGAGGCTTTCTGAAATGCTTTTTGAAGTGCAAACTGACCCTATAAACAACTGAGATGGAAGATTTTACACTAGGAAATGTCTTTTAAAGATCCCCTCATAACAACTTTGATTTATTCATTAAGAAGAAAAAACTTGTTTTGTTTGCTAAAATCAATGTTTATGGCTCTGAACACACTTTCACATCAGAGCTGTTTAAAAGGAAGAGGTAATTGTAAGGTGATTTTTCACTGGGTAGAATTGCCTTTTTTAAAAGCATTTTTAGACTTTTTGCAGATTCAAAACTTCTTATCACATTCAGGTATAAAATTTATATGTATTTTATAGCATTCTTATATTACACAACATGTTTATTATTTTTACTGTCAAATTTCTAAGAAAGTCTTATAAATAGGCACCTTCTTATTAAAATGTTATAATAAGAAACACACTTTGGCTTAAAAAGAGGGATCAGTTCACTTTCCAGTGGTTTTTATAGACATCCAAACATTTACAACAACAACAAAGGTATGGCTGGTAATATAATTATTCATTCCACAAGTACCACAACAGGCTTTTAAACAGAAAGGGGCATCTTTGCTGCAGACATAAAAGACCTCATCTTGTGGGTAGACAGTGTTAACTTGTTATTCGTAAAAACAGGAAGAGAAACAGAAACAGACAATTAACTTTTCAGCTTTGACGAAACTTCTCTGGACTCTGTGGGTTTCAGATCTCACCTTTGGTGAGGTGTTTCTCCCTTTGAAAAAGAGAAAATGGTAATGCTCTCCTTTCGTGACCTCTAGGTAATACAGTATCTTACTTCTGCCTTGCATTAATTCCCTGCAGTTGAAAAAAGCACTTTTGCACAACATTGTTGGAGTCTGCAGGAGAAAACATCTATTTTATTATTTTGTTTAGATGTATAAGAGATCTCATGTGTACACCTTGGTCTATACAGTATAATATCTCACTCAAAAATGTATTTCATGGCTGGGAATATTTTATGATGGAGCAGTGGAAATCTAAGTGAGTACCTGCTAAAGTAATAAACCCGTTAATAAGGCAAGTTTACAGCATTCTGATTTACTCAAATACTGTTCTGTAGAGTGTAAACTAATCAATAAATATCTGATAAGGAATACATTGCAAGTTTTAAATTAATGACCCCCCCCCCAGCAAATAAAATTGTGAATCGCAAATGATTATTGAACTTGTTAAAGGAATAAACTTGTCAAATGAATTCATATCCTGTACATCAAATTAAAAAAAGGAAACTTGCACAACAAATCCATTGCAAAAGAGCTTTTGATAAAACACCAACGAATTAAATGCAAATGTCTTTGCTATACAAAAGTCGCAGCTGCAAATGCTGGAGACGCTCCTCAGACAACAACCTGATACATGTGTTAGTGTAAATAAAGTTATAATCCTCCAGTAGAACCCTATATTCTCACCTCATCTTTATCTACCACTACATTTACCACTGCTACAGTTCAGGAATATACTCAACATCCTCCAAAGTTTGGCAGGACTAATACAAAACTCACTGAACTCACAGTTCAAGACATTTAATTATTCAACCAGAAGATGTGGCTCATGAGCCTAAGCATGACCAGGCACCTACTTTCATTCACACATGTACAAGGACAATAAAGAAAAATAATTACATGTTCAGGTAAGTCAGGAATGTCTTATGCTGGTTTTGGCAAGGGTAGAATTGATTGTCTTCCCAGCGGCTAGCACAGGGCTGTGTTTTGGATATGTGCTGAACATGGGCTTGATAATATAGAGATGTTTTTGTTATTGCTGGGCATTATTTGCACAGAGTCAAGGCCTTTTCTGCTTTTCATACTGCCACACTGGCAAGAAAGCTGGGGGTGCATGGGAGGTTGCAAGGAGACACAGCTGGAAACAGGTCACTCCAACTAACCAAAGGGATATTCCAGACCATATGGCATCCTGCTCAGTATATGAAAGAGGAAGAAGAAGGAGGAAGGGGGGGATATGTGGAGTGATGGTGTTTGTTTTCCCAGGTAGCCCTTACATGTGATGGGGCTCTGCTCTCCTGAAGATGGCCGAACGAACACCTGCCTGCTATGGGCAGCAGGGAATGAATTTCTTGTGTGTGTGGCTTTTTCTCTCCGGTGTCACTAGCCTGGATACAGAATTGTTGTAAATTTGTGTGTAAGCTTGTGTGTGTTACAAAGACTGCAAGAACAAATGCGCAAAACATAATGTAAGTATAACTTTTTATTATTAGCTACTAATCTTTTCTCAGAGCCTCGTAATGCAGAAAAATCTTTTATGGTAAAAGGCAAGGCAATAATCCCGTATTATATTGTCCCTTCACCACCTGGCTGCAGTCAATATCATTGCAGTAAGTCTTATATCAATACTAAAGTTAGTACAAGGATAAAATTCCTAGTTCTCAAATGTATCGATCTGTTTGTTGTAGAGCTACATGAGCCACATAGTAGTTTATTAGCTACACCTAAAATGTGAACAGGCTACTAAAGAGTCTCCAATTGGCAAGCCAAAATAAAGTTCCTAAATTTGTATTCAGGCACTCCAGCAAATACATACTGTGATCCAATAGATCCCTTTGCCATTCTCTGATCCTTTCTAAACTCTCCTGCTCTTTAACAGCAGACTGATCTAAAGTCCATTGACTCTGATCCCTTTTCAAGTTCAAGGCAAATGCCAACCCTGGAGACCATTTCCTTACAAATTTACAGACATTTTAAAGGCTTCCCTTGAGAAAAATGTGTTCTTCACACTAAATCTTCTATTCTGCTGTCACCTCCAGCCACCACTTCCAGCTACATTCTCTTCATGGCTTAGGAGTCCTCCAGCACAGTGCTTGGAGAAGCTACCAGGACACATCTGGTTCTGCAGGCTGTGTGTTAGCTGAATCCTAGCATGCTACCCAAGCCTGGAAGCCCTGCTGTTCCTGCTTCCACTCCCTGATCACCCCCTTAGGTTTTTGAGGAACTGAGAAGAGGTTTAGGAAATAGTAGAACTGATCCCACCTGCAGAGTGCTGCTGCAGGACACTGGCCAAGTGTGTCAGTAAGCACTGCTGATGCACAGATATGCCTGCACCCCTCCTTTTGGTTCCATCACAGCTTTGCTACCACAGTGCTACTTTAAATCTTCTGTTTACTTTCCATTTCAAACACTGCAGCGTACTATCTTCGACATTTTTCAACAGTCTCAGAAAACAAGAGTGCTTTCCCAGAAATTACACTACCTATAGGACTCCACTGAACCTATCTTGTAGGAAATATTGCAAATAATGACATCGCATTTTTCAATCACCCAAGGTGAAAGCATTTAGGAGTGCCGAATTACTGCAATTTTTTAAAATAATAAAATAGAAGTTTATGATGATCCACCCTCAACGATACATGTTTACTAGTCATTAGTCACAGCTCCTTCTCTGGCTAATAAATAAGCCAAGTACTTCCTAAAACTGCAATCTTTTCCCTCTCAGGATGCTAATTTTAGTATAGAAATGAGTAGTTGGACACCAGTGCTATAACCTGCTCTGCCAGCCTACCTTGCCCATGCCTAGATGTACTTGAGGAGTGCACCACTGAAAACACAGGGCTGTTACTCTTTCATATGGGTTTGTGATAGTTTAGGGCGTTCCTCATCCCCACCTCTTTTCTCTGACTTTCTGTCTGAGATTACTGCCCCTGCAGCAGCTGATAAAACAAATATGTGCCTGTTCCTCCATCACTGCAGTTCACGGTCTGCTGTAGACAGCTGAAAATTGCCCCTCTCATTGGTTTATGCTAGTATGTGCTGGATGAAGAATTGCAGCAGCTCAAGTCATTAGGGGACAACTGTCTTAAGCAGCAACAGGATCCACCAGAACTCATGTCAGCATAAAATAGCAAATACTTGGGCTCAGTGTATGTTGCCACATCAGGGCACTACTCTGGATGCTTAGGCAGCAGGAATCAAGTGGTCACCATAGGAGTGCTATCTGTTCATCCACACATGGCAAAGGATCATCAGCTAGCCTGGATCCAGATACTTCACAGCTGTAGAGGAGAGAAACCTCCTCTGAGGGCAGAACCTCCCAGTATTCAGTAAAAACAGCTGGGGATAATGCACAGCCAGTGCCAGTGAATAACCCACACAAGGCCATGAAGTGTCTTTAGCCCAGCATTCCGAAAAACAGGATGGACACAAGCACTTTCCACAATTATTTGTCATTAGGGAAAAAAGCCACTTTTCCCCAGATGCAGTAACCATGGGTGCAACATGGCAAGAGGTCAGGAGAAGTTTTATGCTGTGGCTGCTCACTCCATTCCTTCCCTGCTGCGAGCTGCAGGTGGGACAAAACAAACGGGTGACAAACACAGCAGAGGAAAAAGCTGTACTTATATTTTGACAGTGGTGACACAAATGCAAGGTTAACAACGACACGTACCAGAAACTGGGTTAGCAACTCTACAGCAGCCAAGCTATTAAAAAGTCAGCCATGCTTTACTGCCATCACCAGTCTAAGTCAGAAATATACGAGACTTAGCAGCATCGTGGCTGTCAAGCTTTAACAGTCCTGCATTGCCCATGTTTTGGAGAAATATCTACATAAACTGTACAGTTTTAATGCAACATCATATTCTCATCAAAATGAAAACTACAGTCCTGTAATAAATGAGCCTTTCTTAATATATTCCATGGTGAAACTACATTAATTCAGTGTTATCATAGGAAATTTAAACACGTAACAGGTATGAAATTCAAATTTGCAAATTTACAACAGTAACTTACCCCCTTGCACATAATGAAGTTTCCTGTATTAGTGTGTATGCTTCCAGATTTACACTTCCGTATTTATGACCAGCGAAGACAAATTACAGTTGCTGCAGGGAACATAACTTCGAATTTCTTGGCTGCCACGGCTTAAAATTCAGTCACAATGTTCCCCATTATTATAAGTTTTCTACTCCCCTTACCAAATCAATCTTTTCCTTACTTATATACAGTAAGTTCTATATATTCATACATGTATACACATACACACACATATATACATTTTTATGTGTAAACACACACACATCTTCAAAGGAGGAAATGTAAATTTCAACATACAACTACCATAAAGTCTGATAAGCAGATATAAAATACATTCTGGGATTAAGTTCTTAAAATCAAAGCAAATGGACTAGCCTGGGATCAATGCACTGCTCTGTCCTCCTGCAGGGAGTGGCAGAAACATGTTAACCTCCACTGATGCTCTGAGCTTTCCAGAGAAGGAACACAGAAGTATGATTAACCTTTTCTGGACACCAATCTGCTCACCCCAACAAGAGTTCTTTGAAAAGCTCACATACAGGTACAGGGAACACCATATGTTCATGGGAACATCAAATGCTCCATGGATTTCAGGCACTCTGCTTGTACATGGACCATTCTGAGTGGAAGAGGTTTTCTTTGTATATGGAGACATTCAAGAACAATCTGGATGTAATCCTGTGCCATGTGTTCTGGGACAACACTGTTTGAGCAGGGAGGCTGGACCAGATGACCTGCTATGATGCCTGCCAACCTGACCCATTCTGATTCTACATCCAGTTTGAACAGGGAGCTGCCATGGGGCACAGACTTGTCTTTCTAGCTAAGTCTCAGCCTTCAATCTGAGATGACAGAAATCTGTGGACCAGGTCCCTCTCTGCTGTGTGGTGCACGTCACCATGAGAGCTCTGTCCCCTTCCCACCTAAACTATGCTCTATGGGGCCTTGTTGGAAATAACAGGTTTTTTCTTGAGCCCCATTCCAGGTTCCTTAAAGGTGCAAAACAAGAAAGAGTTTAATTGCTTATATTCTGCCTAAGCAGTCACCAGGTAGCTCTCCATATTATCCCACTTAGTCAACTTTTTCAATGCTAGTCAAGCACCTTTGATCAGGAAAACCCCCTGAAGACACAAAATGAATGCACACACGTGCACATGCACAAGTGCAACCTTTCTAGCATGCTAAAAGTTACAGCTCATATAGAGAAACCTGCCTGACAAAGGAAAGTCAATACCTAATATGACACTGAAAAAATTAAGATGTGTAACAGCCAGTGAAGAGATTAAACTTCTTTGATAAGCTGCTCCACCTTCTCCAAGCAGCAGGGAAAATGCACAAGAGGACTGGTTCTGTGGCCAAATGAGTAAGTAGATGTTGCGGCGGGTGAAGGTGGTAATATGCTATGACCTTCCCAAAATCGCCTCCTGGAAGTCGCTTCGGCAAGGCCACAAAAACACGCACACACAGTCACATGCGCACGCAGACAGATCCAAAGTAAGCCGACTACAGAAGAGTCTGGGAAGGGTCTTCATATGGGTTCCAAGGGAGGGCTTATTGCAGCCACACACTCTGAGGGTCCAGGGACGAAGATGAGGGGACAAGGGAGGGTCCAGGGCTAAGTATGGGGCTGGATAGGGGCGGAGAGAGCACCAGGGCCAATGGTCTGAGGGCACAGGGGCAGAGTACAGGCGGGGCCAGGGTAAGGGAGCCAATGGGGAAACAAAGAGGGAGTGGCGAGGGAACAGGGGCCAATGGGAGAGTGGGGAAGGAATAACTCTCTGGAAAGGGGACATATAAGAGATAACGGGGCAGGGAGACCAACGGGACAATCAGGGAAACAGAACTGGGGTACATCAACATAATTGAAGAAAGCATCCTGGGAGAGGCTTCTTTGGTCTCTCTAACTGTGAGGTGACAAGCTTGGAGCTTTTCGTCCAGGGGATGTTTGAGTCCCCTTGACCGGAAGGCCCATTGGCCTCCACAGTAGAAAGCTTGCCTTTACACACATTCACCCAAAAGTAATGCTGGTTACTAAACCTCTGTGGTCCCACTGGAAAGGGACACTGTGTTCTTACAACATTTTATTAAAATGCAATAACTTTATTTTAAAGTCAAGCTTGTTTAAATTAATGAAAAATGCGTCAAATTTAAAGTCACAATATACTTCTCTGAGTGTAAATATGCATTTTAAACTGACCTGTGGTCAGAAAGTTAAAAAACAAGGCATGGCTTCTAAGAAGCCATGCAGACACAAAAGATCACTTCTATTGCCACTGAAAGGGCTATGATTCTATATGCTTAGTAAGGAATTGAAAAAAAAAAGTCAGGAAAGACATAAAGAAGATGAAAGTATTGACCTAATCCTATTAAAAGCAAGGATGTAACAGTGTCCACAGCAGAGATATTCCCAGATACCTGTTCCCTTGGGCATTTGGATATACCTTGCTTCTTGTGATCTGATTATAAAAACCACCAAAGGATAAATATAAATTATTCCTAAATACCAGTGATGGACTCCATGCTCTGTGCTTAATGAGGTGCAAATGACTTCTCATTTCCATAGAACAGAGTAGGACTCACAGGGAGAATCACCAGAAGGGATGGCTCTCTACTATTCCCACATCTCAGCTCTGTACAAATGCATTTTTAAAGTATTAGGGTGAAGAAGAGATCAGCCTGATACTCTCCTACAGCAGTTCTATGTCCACTGTGGAAAAAAAATGCCTTTTCCCCATGCTTCTTTCCCAGCCTTCTAGCTGATGGCCTATGGAGCTAGTTGGTTTCATGGTGCTAATCTTCTCCCATTTCAATCACACATATATCACTGCAAAACAGCTAAAAACCGAGAAATGCTTTTTCTGTTATCACTTTTCCATTTGAGCAGTTGCTACCACAGAACTGATGTGACACCAAGTGGAACCAATGGGACAATCCTTATTATGTTGTGATGTCATCCATAGAAAATGAGCAAGCTTCTATCCTGGGAAAGGAATCCAGTGATTTGCAATGACCAAAATAGTAAAGAGGATTCTCACACCAAACCTAGTAATTAGCACTTATGACTGCCTTTTACACAGGCTGTCCATATTCTGTCTGTCCTTCCTACCCAAATATCCCACCCCACAAGCAAAATCACTGGCAAGGGTAAAAAGAAGAGAAGACATAAACCTCAGAAAACAAACTGTCAACAAATAAAAAAAAGTATGTGTCCTGCACTTACCTAAAAAATACCCGACATATCTGCAAGGAACAGGTAATAAGATGGTTTAAGTCAGCAGAAACCTAACTTCTCAGCAGATACTAAGAATTTTCTCTTCAGCAGTGCTGAGCACCTGCAATTCCTGCAGAAGGCATTGGCTGCTGCAGGCATTCAGTGTGTGCCATACTCAGAAGTCAGGTTTCCTCCTTTCTGATGGTTTGGTTTGTATATTTTTTCTCATTATGCTTAATAATAATGCTGAGATAAATAGCTTGGTGGGGTAAAATACTGCACCCATCAATAATTCATATGAAAGAGTTATATCTAAATAAACAATGCAAGTATTTGGAAAGAGTCTGCAGCAATATGAAGATGTATTTCTTCCAAATACATAGCATAACAATAGAAACAAAGTGCACCCAGTATTTTATTTCAGCTTAGATGAAAAATCTCATATAAAACACTGTTGATTGCATTTCCTTTTCTGCTCATTAAATGCACCATTCCAGAGAGTTACTGTTTAAATTGCAGAATCTCCAGAACACCTGAATATGACTTACACCAAAATAAGCCGGCATTGTGAATCTTACAGGCACATGCAGCACCTGAAAAAGTCCTTCTCCCCACCTAAACCCTATACTTCTTTTTTCTCTCTCCTTCCTAGAAAGCATAGAGATTTCCAACACAACAGCAATGATATTTCATATTTCTTGGCCATTACTTCACATAATGCCCTAGACACTGCTATGCTACAAGGGAATTATTTTTCTATACTTCTCAGACATG
Source organism: Aleadryas rufinucha (assembly GCA_013397815.1). Taxonomy (NCBI): domain Eukaryota; kingdom Metazoa; phylum Chordata; class Aves; order Passeriformes; genus Aleadryas; species Aleadryas rufinucha. Next base: position 46,926 of record VZTH01005501.1, read on the forward strand.
AGCTAATCTGTACCATCTCACCACATACAGAAATTTACCTAGGCAGGTTACTAATCATTTTGAAATATTCTTATGACTTCCTGTACCACTGATATAACTGGGTTTCCTTCTCGATTCGGGCAAATCACCCAAGTAGCATTGGAAGAGGCTGCCCATGGAAGCGGTGAAATCACTGTCCCTGGAAGTGTTCAAAAGGTGAGTGCATGTGGCACCTGGAGACATGGCTTACTGGTGAATATGGTGGTGGTAGGATAACAGTGGACTTGGTGATTTAAGAGGTCTTTTCCAACCTTAAGGATTATATGATTCTATGACTCTTGGCAAAATCCAGCATTTTTAGTTCCCAGAGTATTGAACTTCACTTCCTCCCCCGCCCTTCCCCTCCCCCCCCCACCGTAAGTACTAAATTCATACAAATTACAACATCTAAAGATCAAAACTCCTAATAAAACACGAAGGAAGTGTAGCAAGCTAAAACTTTAAAGTACATTAGGTAAGCTAGAGAGAAACAGAAATAAAAAGCTCTAGTTATTTGTCCAATACTCAGAAGAGGGACAAAAGCCTTCAATTTTTGTCTCAGACAGACCCGGAGCATTCTAAAACTATACTCTTGTTAAAGAATAACAACACTTAGAAAGAGAAAACTACAGAGAAGCCCTAAGCTGAGAAAAGACCAAGCAGAAAAAGGCACTAAAACTACACTAAGCATTTCAGTATGTAAAGACAAAATGTAAAACACATTTAAATCTCTACAATCAGAATCTTGGTGCAGAACAGGTATTTCTTTAATGCCTTTCCTTATTTTACAAGAATCAGAAAATGGGTTCACTCTTGCTGATTTAGGAGAACAGGTGACATGTGGGAATAATTATGCAAATTGGATTTAACACTTGTGCACAGGCAGGAGGACGTAAGCATCCTCAAAAGAATGGACTTCTTTCCATTATTAATTTTTCTAAAACTGCAAAGGCAAATCCTCTGCAGCACATGCACCCCAAAGTATTACTTACTTGTCATATTTTGGTTTAGGCTGTCACTGCAGTGGTTCATGTGTCTCTCACACTAGCAAGATGAAGGAAATTGAGGATGGATATGATAAGAATAATACAGTTCTTCCCAACTGTGCCTTCTGTTGTTTGGCTATTCTCTGTAGCCTAATTCATATTCTGATCAGAGAAGTGGTAGCTGAAAATCAGGGTTTTTTTATTAACACGATGTACTTCAAAAGGTGCTTCTGTTCATGCATACACACACACAGAGATTGTTCTCCCCAGCCCTCATTTCCTAGGGACACTCCATAGCTCAGCTGCAATGTCTAATCATGCTACAGATGATGACTGTAGAGGTTTAGGCATGATTTTAAAGATCACTTTATCAAAAGCTCTTTGCACGGTGTATCTTTTACATGTAAAACACTGGCATCAGTGTTAAAAGAACTATCAAATAAGCTCATGTATGACAATCCCCATGTTTTTAGCTAACTCTGGAAAAACAAATAAGAGCTTATTTCCTACTAGTTTTGAGATATTTTTTTTTTTCTTTTTCCCTTTATATTTCTCTCAGTGTGTGTGCACACCAATACATACCTGCATCTCTGAAGACACATACTCACACAAAGTGTGCTTGGACACATTTTAAACAGAAGTTTATTCTTGCATCAAATGCATAATGTATACTCAGAAAGACATACTTAACCCTGCTACAGGCATGCACATATTCAGATTGTGGTAATTACCTAGGACTGCCAAAAACCAGGGTCCCATTAGGTAGACAGAGCACAAAATGCTAACTCCCGTCCTGAAGAACTTTCCACCCTAAGGTACTTTGGAGAAGACATGATGAGGCAGGAGGTACAAGACAACTACAGTTGTAAACAGCATAGAGAACAGAATTCTTGAGTAGGGAAATGTAACTCACTTCTCAGGTCAGGGCCAAAGACTAAACTCAAGATATTTCCTGTGCCATCCTCCTAACCAGAATTCTATTACTCACAGTGGAATTAAACCAATATTGGAAAAACATTGGAAATGTGTAAGGGTTACCCTCCTTACTAGCTACACACTTTTGTAGACAACAAACTGAAAGCTCTGAACATATGTGGATTCCTGTCAAAACCACTAGCAGCTGGTTCTCATTGCTTCACATAACCTATGAGAAATCTATTGCTGTTTTAGATTTCCAGGTTTATTCCTTCACCTAATATTAATTTAATGTGGGTTTCAGCATATATATCACTGCTGGAAATTGCTCCATGGCTTATTTAAGCACTTTGTATAACCATTATACTTCATCATCTGGGATGCAATAAAGATCAGTTGATATATTCAGCAGCGGAATTACTCATTTGCGAGCTATTTGTTTCAAAGAGCCTCAACCAGTCAAATTGCAAATATATGAGGTTTAGAGATCAGAGCAAACCACTGTAACATATGCTTTTTGAAGCTTATTGCAGTTTTTGCTAAGTAATCATTTAGATAGTATCAGGTGTACTTTGACTATGGTGCATTGGCTTCTGCCTAGGAAAAAAAAGACATCAGCAGTAAAATGGTTCTACTGACAACAACTGTACAGTGCAGCAGCATTTATAACTGCAAAATCATTTTTCCTCTACATCATGTAGAAGTGATGCAGTCAAAATGCAGTCAAGGCTACAGCAGCTTCTTTTTGTTTAAAAACAAATTAGAAGGAAGTCCCTGGTGGTCTGTTCTCAGTTGCTGGGAATGTCTTTCACTAGTACTGAGGACACACCTGCTGGGTATATTCATCCCTCACCTTCTATACTGCCTCCAAAAATGAAAGTGCTGTCTCTTTAGCTGTGCTGATGGCATGAAGCAACACTGAGAAGTGGGTCAGGGAACTGATACAGCTTTAAGGAGCTGCAGAGGAAGAAGCTCCCTGATTCACCTCACAGTGTAGCCACAAAAGTAGCTTCTGTGGTACATTTGGAACAGCAAAGCAGAACAGCACATGGGAACATGGGCACATGGGAAAGAACAAAAAAAAGCATGCTTCTCATCCTAACACAGTGAGAAACAAGGCTCTGGGATAGAGTGGTAAAGAACAGTCCAAACCCACCAAAATCCTTCAAATGAAGAAAAGTCTCAACTGCTGTCTCTGGACCTGCAATCAAAAGAGATGACATCTACCATGTGGATACACTGGTATCCACATGGTAGATGTCTACCATGGTAGACAATGGTAGAGATCTACATTAGTAGCTTCCAAAATCCCCCATGGCACTTGTTAGGTTTGTTAATAAAGCCCTGGATCTCTCACATAACTGAAAATTTATAGAAAACACTTAATTACATCCAGGTTTTAGAATTACCTTCCATGACATAAAAGTTTTACTGGTGATTAAAGTGTGTTAGCATAGACAATTGAAAATAAGGATGAAATATTTTTGCTCTCTGAACATATATATACAGATACACACATACTCCACCCACTCTAAAAAAATTCCAGCTGTGACAGTTGTGTACAAAGCAGAAAACTTCTTAACATCCAAAAAAGAACAGCTCAAATTAGCTATTTTGCTTTGAGTCACCACCAGCTAAATCTAAACTAGATGTGCTATTGGGATGAGACAAGTTAACAGAGGTGAACATGAGAATTTTCAACTATACTAAGACTGTGAAAACAATATAGAAAATACTTAAAGTATTTTCAAGGAACATAGGTGAAAGAGAGGAAGAGTGCAGTGTTTTTGCTAATGAATGTCATAGGCTTCTCTGTACATCCAACTGTTATCAAGGTGGCTGCTAAATGGATGAAATGGATTTACTTTGCCCTTTAGTACTTCAGCAGACAACAGATGGAGATAGTACATAAGATAAATATCACTAACTAATCTAGGCAGAAAGGGCTATTGACATTTTTTATTTATTCATTTTATTTACTTAGAAAAGTACAAGCAGAAAGGAATTAAACTATTGCTGATTTGTTCAGGTTCAATGGGAGGCTATCAGTGAGACCAGATTGCAGTGGGTGGGGGGGTGGAGGGATGGAAACAGGGTATTCAAGAAAATCTGCACCATCGGTATTAGCTCAGAGGGCAGCAGCTGGATTGTTGGGAACCACATTCCTTGTCAGTGCTTACTTTTACCAAGAGTTTCAGTAATATGCTCTCCGGCACATGGTGTGATTCTTGGGTGGCGCTGTGCAGGGCCAGGAGCTGGACTTTAATGATCCTTGTGGGTCCCTTCCAACTCAGGATATTCTGTGCTTCTGTGAATATCATCTCAGTACAGCCTTGGTCATGGCCCTGGGCTCTGACACATTAAGTGTTTCACAAATCCAGAAGCAAAATCTGAAGTCCCCCACACTCATATCAAAACTGATGATAATACTTTAAAGTAAAGATTTGCTTTGAAGGCTTGTGGTCATAATTTTTGTGGTCTCTCATACCTGTTGATCTTTCTAAAGGAGATCAAGACTAGATGTGTACAGTACAGAACCCAAGAAAACTTTCTGATTATCTAGAAAAAAACTACTGCATCAGTCTCGACAGTTTTTTGCTTTAAACCTACTCACCTTTCCTATGTCTTTCTTCCCTTTTCATCCCATTCCCCCCAACCTGCTTAAACTTAACTTTAAACCAGACTTTTTCATATTGCCCCTAATGCTCAAAGTACAACACTTCTATGTTCCTTTCACTTTGTCTTATAACAGTGTATCAGTGGTTTGGGTTTTTTTGTATTCAGTCCCATGTGTCTGTCCATCCTGTTTCCTCATTCTGAGCCCCTACTTTCTTCTTTCCTTACTGTGTTTTCAGCCAATTTTCTTTAGTTGAGAATGGGAATTCAAGTGCTGTTTATTCTCCAGATGTCTGCTTGTTGGCTTTTTTTACCCAAGTGCTGATCAGTAAAACTGGCTTAGAACAAAGATTTTGCAAATTAAGTTTGTGGCTTGTCTTCTTCCTTATAACAGTCATTTTGAAAGTTTCCACTGCTTCAGCCCTGCAAGGTGCTGATCACTCTCAGCTGGATCCCAGGAAGTGTGGAGATCTCTGACCTGAAGCTATTTAGGCATTTGGGTTATGTTTGACTGAGCATAGGAACTATCCCATTGATTTAAACGGGACTGCTCTCAAGTTTAAAGCTCAGCATGTGCTTCAGTACTTTGCCTGGCTGGGGCCAGAGGGCTCAGGTTCCCAGAGCTTCAATACCAGCACTACCTACAAATGATACAAGCTATAACATCCTGATGAGAAGACCTGATGATCAAGTGATTTCTAACCCAATCGTGCAGCTCAGTGCAGCATCTCTGCAATGAAGAAAGTATTTCTGCTTGCTTTCCATGCCTACCCAACACTAAAAAAGGAGTTTCACAGTGTTCTGCAGAGCATACAGACAAACCCGAGATGATACACAGCACTGTAAAGTTTTATTGACGTTCATTTAAGATGATCTACGTAAGTCACTCTTAGAAATTCAACCTTCCCAAAGTCACACCACCAAAATGCCTATGCTACGACATCATCAATCTATTCTCTATTGTACCTCCACATGCAGACACACACATTATATATCTTCAATTACATTAAAACTAATTAGACAATAACTCACAGTTCAAGCTATACCTTATTTGTTCAAACATCCAAGTTAAATTTACATACTAATGGTTGCATATTTAGCTTTAATAGATGCACTATTAGAAAATAAACATAATAAATGAATAACCATTTTAGCATGGAGTTACCTAATCTTGATGAAAAATATCTGAAAATGCAGCAACCAGTGAATCTATTTAATTTTTATTTGAAAATAACGCTAATCACAGACTAAGGAGATAAATGTAAATTATGTGGAGTAGCATACTAATGATGGATCAGACAGACCCACCCTGTGCAGTGAATGCAATAAGATCAAACTGGTTGAAATGGATGGCATATACTCTAGATGCTCTCTTTCTCAAGCATGGAATAAAGGATATAGACTAGGATGGTTTAATTTGCTGAAGTTTCCCCTTACACTTGACAGAGCATTTTATTTTCAGCATCTTCTAAAGCTTCAGGACAAGCTCTGTGTCTCCCAGCAACAATCAGGCTTGTGCACAGGAAAGATGCACATGGATGATGACTGTCCCTGAAAACTGAAAAATGCACAGTAATGTAGAAAAGTTGGACTGTCTAATGGTGTGAACAAGAGGGCTCACATACACAGCAAACAGTGCAAACTGGGCTACTGAGCAAATCCTTTGTCATTAGAACAGGAGCTTAATTCCTACGGCACACTGAGCAAAGGCAAAAGGGAGCAAGCAGGCGCAGCCTTTGCTATCTTGCACAGGAGGAAGAGGAGCCTGCTTTGATTCCCTTTCCAGTATAATGAATTGCTTCTTTCCACACAACTGCATCTTTTTGACTATGTACTTTTCCTCATCTCTGCTATCCTTGACTGTTCACTTTTCAAAGCAGAGTGTCCTGGGTTAGGGCCACATACACCATTCTGGCTACAGCTATGCAGGAGGTGAACTGTCAATTCAAGTTGTTTGTCAAGTCTCCTCACTCCACTGCTAAAGGCTACTATGCCTTCAGGTGTCCCAGCAGAGCTGCTCCAGAAGCTTTGTCTATTCTGGCACCATTAAAATGATCCTGGTTAGAAAGTCTATTATTTTGAGTTTTGAAGCTACCAGGTTATTACGAAGGAATTGAATTTTGAGGGACTGCATGTGCCAGCAGATACTAGGAAGAAGCAGTCCCTGGAGATTACAGAAGGGGGTGGTAAAAAATAGGTGGTACTGGACTTATTGTAGACATTGCAGAACAGCACAGATAATGTAGAAATGTGGAAATTAAGAAGACAGCAATTCCCATAATCTCACAGAGAGAGTCTGTAGTTTTGCTAAAAATCTGATCCAGATTCCCTCTGTACCAGTGCTTCCCTTAGAACAGCCATAAATACACTTCTGCTTGACCTCAGTGCAGGCCACAAGGCTCATCTGCAATCAAAATAAGTAACTATTTAAAACAACAGCAGCCAGTGACACTGGCAGCACCGAATGAAAGTGACTTTGTGAAGGGAGAACACATCAGGAGTCACTCGACATGATGTGCCACTTGCTCACCATGGCAGCAAAATGATGGAGGCTCCAGGATCCATCCTGCTGCCAGAGACCTTTCTTCTTAATCAACACCTCTGGGCACACCACACTCTGAACTGTGAGTGCCTTCCTTCTCTAAATGTCATTTCATTTTCGTACCTTTCCTTGAGAGTTGTTAGCCCATGGACACTTTTTTTTTTTTTGGTAAGAACGCTGGCTCAGCATAAACCAGAAAGCAATTACAGGGAACTGTGCTCAGGGCCCTGACAAATAGAGATACAATGCAGAGGACTAGATCAGGAGTGAGCCATTTGTTTTATTACATTGTGCCTTGCAGGTTCTTGGTCCTTCCTGCCCTGTCTATCCTCAGCCTTTCTTTTCACAGCCTGACCAAAAGCCCTACACAAACGATTGAAGGCAAGTTACCAGAACCTGATCCCCACACTGCTGTGACTTGGGTCAAATTATAGCTGGAGTGATTTGCTAATCCAAATCCATGCAATAATCTGATCTGTGGGGAGAAGCACTCTAACACTGCTGTGCTGAGTGGCCACAGTGGTACAAGCACTGTCAGCTTTTCCCAGCAGCTTTTTGACCTACTGAAGCCTGCACACATGTACTGAGCAACTGATGACACAGGGAAAAGTCTGACACATTCAGGCTGTTAAAAGGCACAAGACATATTCTCTAAGTCCCAAGAAAACACTCCAATTAAATTCAGTTTTTGAGCAAGCGTATATTTAGCCAAGCTAAAGGTTACTGCTATGCAGTGTGGACTTCATGTATCTGAAAAACGTTTTAATGAACAGAAAGAAAAATACTTATGTTGGTGGATCATATTCAGATTATAAGAAAGGATTTGGAGGACTACCCAAAGGTTGAGAGGTCTATCTCAGTTAAGTACATAAAGGATGGACATTTACCCGGACCTTTTGAGCTGCAGGATTCAATTTCTGTCGTGAAAGGCTCTCAAAACACTTGGTCTGTCTTTGTTCAGTTCAGTCAGGCTGAAAAGTACTGCATGGCCTTGCATGCAGAAAATCTGACACTTTTAAAATACCCATTGAGATTTCTTACAACATCAACACTGGAAGACAGGCTAAAAGTTTTCTTTCAAATATCATATGAATAAACCATGTGATTCATTAATTATGACTCTTTAGAAAGTAGACAGGAACAGAAGGTCTGCTAACTTGGTTTTACAGCATACCTGAAAAATAACATACGACAGAAGAAAAAACTGGAGATCTTATGGTAGCACCAAAGAATATTTCATAGTATTTTCATTTGAAGGGTTATTAACTCTTTAACAAGTGATGCCAGCACATACTAGAAGTATGTACAGCATAGAGCTCAAAAAAGCTCAATGTAAGATACCAGATGAAAGCTGGATACAGACTTCCTTTCAAACAAAAACCGAAGCTTGCCTCTAGACTCTTACATTAAGATACAGGATTGAAAAATGTGAACTAAGAGCTGGGGAGAATTACCAAAACTCAAGATGAAACATCCGAGTTGGGTAAGTGTATGTATATACTAAAAGAGAAAGGGAGGAAAATGAAAAGAGGAAAGAAAAAGAATAAAAATAAAAAAGAAAGAATAGTTAAAAAGTCCCTAAGCAGTTCTTGATACCAGAGAAAAAAAATCTGTTTCTAAAACATTGGCCATACCCTTTCTTTAGGAGACAGAAAGAACCCAGACTAAAGCTACCAAACAGCACCAATTAAAAAAAAAAAAATCACTTTTAGCTTCCTAGAAACCATGTACTTTCCTCTGAGCTTATCCACAGTAACCTGTGCCTCTGACATCTTCAAATTGTTTCACTACACCTGACTTAACTAACACTGAACATGAAAACTATATGCAACTTAGAGAAGCCAGACACCCAGCCCTCTCTTTGGCTCATCTCCAACATCAGTCCATAGCATTCCAACAATCTGGGCCTTTCCCCAAAAGCCCAATCTACTGCTAATATCAGTTTGAAGCTTGGATCCACAGTTTTAAAGCAAGAAATCTCATCCTAGCTCCATCAGATTGCAATCTATAAACCAAGTCACAACCTCAGGAACAAAGCCAATCGGAAAGATAGAGGCTGAAAAGGAGACTTGAGCATCTCTTATTGAAAAGAACAACAAACATTCTGTAGGAGATCAAGGAAACCTACAAGTAGACACACCTTCAGGAACAGTGGCAAAAACCTGTCTTTCTGTAAGATAACTAACTACAGGCTGAATGCACTAATGCCAATTAACACCAAACAAAAATCAAAAAAAACCCAACCAACCAACCAAAAAAATCCCCAAACCCCTACCCAAACCAAAAAAAACAAAACTATCCCCCAAACTTATCTCAAACACTATTTTGACTCTACCAAAGAACATGTGTGAGAATTGCCATGAAATAAAAACAAATGGATGGATGCTGCTACTGATTTGATGTGGAGACTACTCAAATGTCATTTATCACTGCTGATTTCCCCTTTTATAATTACAATTCTTAAAAAAACATAATCAATCTGTACACAAAGAAACCAAACAAAATGGTAAAAGGCAGCTACAAAAAATATTTTACTGCTTTAGCACTTCAGACTTCGTCAAGCATCTGTGTCTCCCAAAGACCAGCTGACACCACCGCACTTGAACCTCCCTATGCTTGTACTGAAGAGTATTATGGAAGTAGCATTTCCACTCAATCCAGTTATGCCTGGTTGCTTTGTAAGTACAAGAAGCAAGACGAGGTTGCTAACTACAAAAATCACCTCAGCAGAGCAGTTACAAAACAAACACAAGCTGAGCCTGCACTCTTCCTTGCAATATCCACAAGAAAAGACTTGACCTTGAAGATGGCAAGGCACATCCACAAAGCATTTTGCCAAAGGTTAACACTGCAAGTCACATTGACTTCAGTGATTGTAGAGTGAACACAATGGGAAAAATTGAGAATGTGTTATGATCTTTGAATGCTTTGCATCAAACACGTATTTATTATGAAACAGAATTATGGACATAACTCAAGGACATAACCAAACCATAACACAACCAAACCACAGGCCTAAATCAATCCCTATTCTGGATATATTTAGAAGTTAAATATGTGCTTAAGCATTACTCAGAACAGGCATGTTGACTGGGTATCAGCAGGAACTCACAATATTATGTGGTTGAAAAAAATGTTATTATCAAAAGCTGGATTTTATTGCAGTACATCAGAGAATCATGATAGCTGCAAAGCTGTTGCTTCAAAACTTAATCTTTTAATGACACAGAATTTTAATTATGCAATATTCACTAGGGATACACATACTTCACAGTAAATTATCATCATATGTATGTTATTTTACCTGGAACTTTATTTTTTGCCAAATGTGAGGCCCAATAAATTGTTTTAAGAAGCGTTCATCTTCACTCCAGAACAGTCGGATGTCAGGGATATCGTACAGGATCATGGCCAGCCTCTCCAAACCCAAGCCAAATGCCCAGCCAATTTTATCCTGAGCACCAGCTGCAATACACAAACAAACAAGATAAAAATTCAAGAGTTCACAACATGAAAAATTACTGAGAAAATGTTCACCTATTTATTAAGAAGAAAAAAAGGAAAAGGTGAAATGGCAAACCAGAAAATCTTACAAGTAGCTGCCAAATGAAAGATTTAAGGGCTACAGGACAGATCCTACTTAAATCAAAAACTGCAGCAGGACTGAGCAAGCACATCACTGAGTCCAGGAACCAAAAGAGGCAATAAAACAAAGCCACAGCCTTGACAATTTGTGTCTGAAGTTTCATACAGGCTTGAGAAATGCTGTGTAATGCTATACATCACTACCCTTTACTGTGCTTAGAGCTGAGCACTTCCTCACTTGTCTCAGCTGTGTTTTGTAAGACACATAAACATGAATTCCCTATTCAGAGTATTTTCTTTGGTCTGACAGACCAAGTCAAGCCTATGGAGCATTAACATCATTACCAACATTTCAAAGGACCGTAATTGCCTCTTTTGAGGCTTCTGGAAGAAACAGAGCAATGGGATGTGAGGCACCGTTGCATTAGCATCACACCTCCAACCAGGGAACTCCTGAGCTGCTGCTCGTGGGAAAAGCCACTGCTCTCACATAAACAAGTCTCTTTTATGCAGCACTAAATATAAAAAGACAAGAATATTTAATAAAGAAAAGCTGTACAGATATTAATGATGCAACATTTCTGTCAGGAAAGTAAATATTCATACCTTCCTTTATTTACAGGGCAGGAGCACTGATTCATTAAACAGGGATTTTTTCAGCACAAGAAACTAAGTCTATGTTTAGCCATCATCCTACTGATTTTGAAATAAGCTGAGAGCCCAGAAGCCCTGGCAAAGGCTCAGAGCTTTTAGAAACTTAAATGCCTAAATAAACACACATGCTGAAAGGATGCATGCATGTATGACAGACTTGAGTCCACACCATCGGCACTTGCAGTGTGCTCCTGAGTCACACCACATCACTGCACATCTCACAGCTATGCACCAGGGCCACAGCAGCCCCACCAGTATTAATTTAAACTAATTTTTTGGAAACTTTGAATTTAGCAGCTTCCCCACCTTCACGCAGGAAGCTGGAAGCACAAGTCTACTTTCTGACCCTTGTCTCTGCTATCAGAAAGGAAACAGCTCTCGTTATTTGGGCACTGATGACAGACATCCTGAGTTACCCTGAGACTAGGATATACTTTAGCTGAGACTAAACAGGCCTGAGTTCTGTTCAAATAGAGGGAGGCATACGAAGCTTGGGAAAAGAGACACGTTCATCACTTCAATTCCATTAATTCATTTGAACCTGCCTATTTTTCTGGAATAACAGGTCCTCAGCAGAACCTCTCTGTGTCTCACCTGCTTCGTCAGCCAGAGGAGTTAGGTCACTCATAGGAGTACTTCATAGAGGAGTCAGGATATTCTGCCTGTCTCTTCTCGTGTGCTCAAAGGCAAGATTTTGCACTTTCTGACATTTGAAAGCAGACAGTTTGTCAACTGAACTGTGGAAGTCCTAAGATATAGAGGACTGGGTGTGAACTCAAAAAGTACCTCATGGCAGAGCTGCTCAAAACAGTGCTTAGACCAACCAACAGACTATGAGCGAACCTGAGTCTGGAAACCTGAAATCCATGCTGCACTACATGAAGAACTGCACAACTTGCTACTATTGATTTTCAGAGAAAGCAGAGTGACTACAAAGAATGTATTGAAATTTGTGTTTGGGTGAGATTTTGAGCTTTGACTTTGAGCATGAACCACATACTGTTTCTCTTCCAAGCAGAAAGTATTTCTCTCCACACACCAGTATATTAAAGTAATTACATCTGTATGGCTATGAAGAAGGGAAGATAATTCTATGCAATTGTGATGCTTCTTCAAACTTCCAGCCTGCCTTTCTTAGATCAGCAACTCCTGCCTCAGTGGTAGAACTCTTATTAATTTCAGAAGTGCCAGATTTTCACATACATATGGGCATTTCTGTAGACCAATCCCTTCCTCCAGAGGTAAAGTAAAGTACCAGGAGCAATATCCATGGGGGTTTCTGAACAGCCACTGCTTAATCTCAACAGAGACGTTAAACCTGAAACCTAAAGATGCCAGGTTAAGGATTAGTGTTAATTAATTCACAGATGCTCAGTAAAGTATACATGATGGGGGTGATGATCCTCCTTCCCCATATTAGTGATGAATAATGGTAGATCAGACAGGAAAAAAAAGATATGACAGAAGATAAGAATAGGTGTATATTCTGATTAGCAGAGCTTTACATCTAAGACTTGGGCTTGTTAAATATTTTGATATGAGAATGGCTTTCATTGTAACCTTTTTTTCCTCACACTTAATACCTAATTGATTTGCTATGAACTTTAATTCTGCAACGAATGTCTTGATTTTATAGCAGCAACTTCTTGTCTGTTCTGGTTTTCTTGCTTGGTTTGTTGGGTTGTTTTTTTTTTTAGAAGGACTAGGACACATCACAGGTTTTTTCATTTCATAGCAGACAAAGAGATTCAGCTATCTGCGTAGCAGCTCAGAGCATTGTCATCTGAGCTATAATTAAACACCTATTCACCAAACTTGTCTTTTGGATGATCTTTGTACAATTATCAGCCTTCAAACCACAAACTTCTCAAATGTCCACAGTGAAAGCTGTATCAGTGAAGAATTACCTCTAGTCAGACAAAATAATTGAAAGAAAAAGGAAAATTCAGATTATTAAAATTCCTCCTCAAATCAGCACTAGCAAATCTCTGCACTCTGAATCTTAGTTATTTTGTCTCTGACCTCTTCTCCAACTTTCTATTTGTAAAGGTCCAAGTCAATGCAGCACTGACTTAAAGCATTTGAACAACTACCCAGGGGGACTCAATAAGATTAATGTATGCTTCTAAACATATTTCTTACTGGAAATGATCAGGTGACTTAGAAATAAAATGTGCTAGTAATCATTCTGTTGAGTGAGAGAGCAACCCATAGCTTTCCAAACACAAACACATGTTTAAATGTACCAAATTTTGGCAAGTATTATGCTAAGAAGTCAAGTGAATGTGAGTCAACAAGACAGAACGAGTGAACACAGAATAGCTTTAAATGTGGCAAAAACCAGGTTGAGGTTCTGATGAGATCTGGCCAAAGCAGCAGATTCCAGGGACCTGGTGGGGCAATCATAGCATCACTGCTTGAAATAACATAGACCAACAGATAAAGCTTTCCTGACATACAAGCTTTCCCCAACTGGCCATCAAAGGTTTGTACACTGCCAGGCTCCTGCTGCCTCACATGAAAAATCTGACTCCCCACCAGAAGAAAATTGCTGGAAGCTTTGCTTGTCAGGTAGCCAAAGATGGAGGAGGAAAGGATAAAACAGTTTGAGTGGCTTCCTACACTGGGGGCTAGGACAGCCCAAATCTGATGTCAGCAGGTTGCATCACTGCAGCTATGTCTTACAGAGAAGCTCAAGAGTCCTTATCTTCCTTGATAAGTCATCTATTTCTCCTGGACTTAAGCTTCGAGCCCAGGTGAATCAGTTTTCATGTAATGTAGACCAATCAAGTCATTCTCCAAAAAGCAATGTTAAATGGAAGTTAGATTTGCTCAGTCAGGATGGGAATCTTCCTAATTATTCGCTAAGACATAAATAAAGACCTGCCAGAATTCATGGATTATATTGCCCTGAATCCTCAGAAACACCCACAGATAGAAACACTCACCCTCTCAAGGAGTGTAAGGCAAGACATTCTGCTCTGTACAAAAATTGAAAGACATATTTTGCAACATAGTATTAGTAACAGGTTGACAAAGCTTTTTTGGTTCACATTCCAGTCATACTTATTTTTGTATCGATACCGGCTTTTATTTAAGAGTTTTTGCTACTTCTGTAAAACTGCCAATAAAGAAATCTTTCTTTCAATAGAGCATAAATTGGGCCTTCAAATTGTTATACTCAGCAGTTACTGAGAAGTGAAAGAAATTAAATTTTGATCTTGGATTGAGGCAAAATCATGAATACACAAGAGCCTGCATACAAGGTGTTCTTCACAAAATGCACAAAAATTAATACACCCAAAGTATGAGTAGCTGAAATCTGGGATGAGTTCCAGAAGTAAAGACCTGAATTTGATCTCCTTCTTTCAGTCCAAACTATGACTGTTAATGGACCAATTCTGGAACTAAAATGGTGGGAAGAGGGGTAAACAGATTCTCAAGGACACACGTCTTACACATCATGTTTTACAAACAAATCAGCTTCAAACTGTATAGAAAGTAAGTTATAGACACAATGAACATGTGACTTGACCCAAAACATCACAAATTCTGGAAACAAATGCCAAGGCCCACATCTGAGTTGTATGTGATTAATGGACAGCTTATGAATCAGGCTTTTGAAAAACAGGCTGCAAAATAAATTTTTACTTATTTCTAGAGACTATGAATGCATATTCTACATGACTGCCACAGCAATGAGGCAAACGTTTACTCGTGTTAAAAATAGGCCATTTAAAATTATTTCCTTATTATTTCTGTAAATTATTTCAGATAAAACTCCCATATGTTGGGAGTCAAAAGTTTTACATGGAAAAAAGTACTAGGGCATCACTCTAACAGAGAAGAGCTTCTGAAAGTGCAAGGTCATATGGCTGGGATGTTAAGCAGCTGAGGCCAAAAAGTTTACCGCAGTTTTCTCTGAACTCCTCTCCAGTGAAAGCAAAAATCAAAACCACCACATCGTTCTCTTGTAACTTAAATTGATGCATTCAGGCTCCTGTGTGCAATTCAGTCTAAATTACATCCTAAAATGAGGACTTGGCTTTCAGACTATGCATGCTAAGAAAGCCACTCCTCAAGAACTCAAGAAAAGAAGTAAACATTCAATTATGCCTATTCTATGGTAAGAGAACTTATCTTTCTAAATCTCATGTGTGGAATAATTTTCTAACAATAATAATCACTTTGAGACCACAGCTGTGTCTCCTGGGTCAGACTGATCTGTTCTGTTCTCTCCATTTGAAAACTAAGCAAAAGAACTCTAAAGGCTTTGAATAAGTTTTAATAAGTATGTTTATTTTTGTTCTATAACCAAAAGATCTATGTACATACTAAAAGAACAGCTTATTTAAAAAAACTACCCAGGGAAGCCATCCAGATTGGACTTTCTTCTAATATGTAATTAACATTTATTCTACCATTTTACCAATATTTCAACAGGTTAAGTACCTGGGAGGAAAACATTTCTGATAGGGAGAAATGGATGACCAGAGCAGAAGAGGACAGGAAAACTAGATTAGCAAGAAGAGGAAAGAATGAACCAAAGCAACAAGGAGGAGCTTTCCCTACTTTTTTCCCACCTCAAACTGATACTTTTAACTTTCAATTTTTTAATCTTTCTGCTTCTGAAGTTATGAATTCCTCAGTCCTTCTTCCTTGCTCCTTTCCATCTTCCTACTTTTGCCCAAGTCCATCTCTCCCATTCCCACAAGCCCTCCTAAGCATTCCCAACAAAATCAATGACAAATCCACCATTAAACAGAATCTTACTTAAACCCTAGGATATTTTTTCAGAGTTCATAACCATACCCTGCAATAGCATTCTACCTTTCAAATTAAGTAAGACAAAGTACCCACTTAAGTCCCAAGAGCAATACAAGACATTAGTCATTAACTATAAATACTTTTATGGTGTATGGTTTTCCTTTTCTCTGTATTTCAGCCTGCACAGCTGAACAAATGGCTTGCTTAGTTTTTGAGATTTTTTTTCCTTACCTCTGTCTGAAGGCTGAACATTTCCCATGGATGACAGTGCAATTTGCTGTCCTAATTTATGTCACAGAGCAAAAAATTAATTGACTGATTTGGTCTTTTTCCCCTGGCTCTGCCTGCAGGCTACAGTATTGCTCTTTTTGTTCTTTGTATGTAATAGTAAACTCCAGTTCCTTTCTTTATGTTTTGTTCATTCAGGCAAAGTTGGATTTTGAGGGTTTGGGCCTTTTAATATCTTCTAATACCTTTAAATCTTCCTAGACACTGGGGCCATGTAGATTTGAAAAAATAAATGCTATAAAGAAATACACAAGAGGCTCCCACTTGAGAGAAAGACCAAGCCTACAATACAGTTCAGAAATTGTTATGAATCTCATTTTTTCAGGGTATAAGTACAGCTGGACAAACTCCCTTCACATATATCCACTGCCTCCAGATGCAATTTTCTTGGTAAAATTTCATCAAAGTTGACTGCTTAGTGTCTTACACAATGGCCTTTTTTTTACAGAACAATGGACAGAGCAAGGAACAAGAACATAAACATCATCACAATGTGGGACAATCTTCAAGAGAATAAGACATCCTCAAAAGATGCAGAGGTAGCAGTTTATCTATCATAGCACAGGACACTGTTCAGCATGTTTGATATTCCTGTTCAAGAATCAGAACAGCCAGAACAACTGTATGTATATAAAAAGGTTAAAAAATACATTCAGCTGATAGCAGCCCACTCTCATGATTACTCTGAAAGCTTGTCACTGCACAATAAATTCAACTTCCACAGGCAGGGACTGATACCACATTTTGTTTTTCTACAGCATGTACCATAAAGAAGCCTTTAACTTATGACTGGGGTTCCTTGACTTTACAATATATAAAAATAATAGACAGGTAAGGTTTATGATTTAGCTCCTCTGCCACAAACTCATTCTTGGGAAGAAAGTCATGAAAAGCCTTATGATCACTTAGGTATCACTTGCCTTATAACTGGAGCTGGGATAATAGTCCTTTCTTTCCTAGAATGATTTAGGTAAGATACATAATAAATGTAAAACATTGAATTTCAAAATCTTTCTGTCAATAGTTCTTCAGTATTCTGATGGTACAGCTACAAGAAGATTTCATACTGAAGTGCAGCATTTATAGTCCAACTTCAATGAAGTTCAATGAATTCCACTACATGTATTTCATAACAGCTCTGACAAGATTCTGGGTACACACAACTTATTTATTTTTTAAAAAGCACAACATAAAAGGTCCAGGTGTACTTAAATGTATTGTCACATAGCACAGCATGGAAGGATTTTGTTCAGAAGCACTACTCCCAGTTTTCCTTTCTTCTTACTAGAGAACTACTCCATCAGCTCTGTGCTACAACAGTCTGAAGGACATTTCTTACTTTTGCTCAAAAAGGGCTCTTCAAAGAGTGACTGGCTTCCCAACCCATGCCTACTTATTGATCCCCCATCCGAAAAAATTCAACCATTGCATGTTCCTGGACAAACTATTTTCTGTCAGTAGGTCTCATGGTATGAAAGACATAGATATGATTTAAACATGTAATTACAGACACTAGCAAACCAGATTTGAAGACAATGTCACAAAGGGCCCTCTTGCATTTCTCTCCATATTGCTCCTGAGTCCAGTGTTTCCAGCTGGCATTTGTCAAACCTGGACACCTGCAAATAGCTTTATCTGCACCTATAACACAGCAGTGGATGCTTAACTAGTCTTCTGGTACATTTTGTACACACGCATGCATAAAATGGAAAGTATATAGCTGCAGCACAGAAAGACATCTCAGGAGACTCAATTCTGTGCCTCAGGAAAAGACATAGTGAGCCTGCTCCTCCTCCTGGGCCTAAAATCTCCTGTCTCCTCTCTCATCTTCATGTTCCCAGGAACATTCAGATGGAGCAAAACCTGAACTTACAAATCTGTTTCTTTAGCTTGTAGTGCACTGCTTGACTTCATTTCAAAGCAACGACCCTTTGAAATGCATTACCAGGTAAAGGACTTGAGCTGTGTCTAACCCTCCACCTGCTCAGTGGCTCTGTGGAATGGCACTGCCATGTCCAGAGCTCTTCTGGGGCAGGAACTGAAGGGTTTCACTCAAAGCAAAAGAATTCTCCCTCCTACTCAGTTCATGTTTTGAAGTCGTACCTGGTCATTCACAACTTGATGGCTATTAATATAGTCTCTTGGGATTTGGGGAGGCTTCCAAGCAGACGCAGAGGTATCTGGAGAAGATGCTAAGAGGCAGCTTAATTCTGGGGAACACTGTTGGCTACTTAACCATGACACATTGCAAAGTATCCGATCTAAACCAGATCCTTCACTTCTACTGTAAATAGGGAGAGAATACCACAAATAATTATTCACTCTATCATAAGAAATGTAGAGATAAACACTTAACTTTTAGACATGTAAATCAGATTAGATGAATTTGACGCTATATATCCATTTCAGCTTCAAGTTTTACCATGAAACAAGCATCGCTGTATAATTACAAGGAAAAGAACAAAAATCTTTCATCTCAGAGCAATCACCTCATGTTAATATCTCTTTTAGATTTCTTTCTCAGATTTCTTTTAATTAGTTTCCTCACTTCTAGCAACTTCTTTCATGATTTTGGTACTCATATGACACAAATGCAATGGAAATTATGTTTCAAGTACTCCCCTGTCCTTATTTCCCTCTTCCTGCACCACACAAATTGCCTACAGCCACTTAAAAAAAAATTATAACACATGTAATTTATTTCAAGTCATCTTATTCATCAGTAATACTACAGGACCACAGCCAGACCTCCATGTTTTTCTTGCATATGAGTAGAACATTCAAGATAGTGATTATTTTTTAAATTAAGCCACCATCTCCATATGAAGGAACTGACAAAAAATGTTGAAGATTAAGTAATTGTTCCTTACAGTTCAAAGTAACTCTTTTTCATTTACTTTCTTATTTGTACAAAATTCACGAGTCCTGGCAGCAGTACTTTTTTTTCTCTGAAGTACAATGATTTCTTTAAAAAGTGATATAAATTGCATTAAAATTTGGCAGAAAGTGGTTGAAGGAGCTTCACACAATACAATATTACCAGCTATTGGAGCTGAAAGAAATCTAACATCGTAAAGTCCCATCTAAACTATTGAAGAAAAGCTTAAGAGAAGACACAAGAAAAGGTTTTGCTTGAAGTCCTTGAAATAACTCATGAAAGCACATTAGCTGTACATTTTGCAGAGGCTTCTTGCTTACTCTTGCCATGCAGTTGACAAAGCATGCAAAAGAAGATGGAAACACATACACAAGCGAGGGATGGGTTGCAGGGTGACCCTGCAACTACCTTCTGCCTAGGTATATGTACTCTACAGAAGAGTTTACACCACTACACAGGGGCCAACAGCACAAAACAGAACAGCTTTATTTACCTCTGAACAAGGAAGGATTTTCCTTAGAAAAGATTCCAAGAAGGCAAAGACTGCCACATAAAGCACTCAATCTTTCACAGCTATTTGAAAAAAACCCCATGTTTCTCCCACTATGATCATATAACTTCTCAATTTTATCTAATATTTTGTATATGTAATAGAGGTATGTACACACAGAATTACTCTACAATACTTGTAATTATATTACACTGATGACTCATAAGAATGTGATGATATACAACAGAATACTTCCATTTTTCAGTTTTCAATTTAAAACATCCAGAAAATGGCCCACAAAAGTGAGCCTTAACACAACACTTGGTGTTTCAATGAAACATTCAGATATTCTGAAAAAGTAGAATTAAGGTTGCCTGAGGAACACTAAAATGCTCTCATCTTAGCAATACATTATGACGCTGTCTACAGTGAGACAAACAAGTATCAATCTTTCCACGAGAGTTTGTTCTGTTCAGCACAGAGAAGAGACAATGGTTAATGGTCCCTGCTTGCATTCCTTGCATTGCTGAACACGTACCCCAAGTGCTTCTTGCACTGAGCAATATTCAAGCCAAGCTCTGAAGACACATTCTTTCCCTTATGAGCTTCCCAATGAAGCATTCAGTTCCACAATATTTAAATGTTTGTAAAATATCAGACTTAATTTTTTCTTCTGCATGTCTTTGTAATTTGGGCAAGTATTAGTGCCTCCTGTATTGAAGCTGGAACTCGGGCACTTTAAGATCAAAAACATCTATTAATTTTGCTCCGAATTCGACATACCTAGGGCCTGATATTTCTGAGCACCAATATTGTCATGGAGTTTAATGTGTTCAAAGTACAGCTCCCTATTACTACAGCTGCAGCTGTGAGCGCTCAACAGTTGGGCAAATCAGACCCCATGGTCTCAAGTCAGGCACTGGTACAACAAAAAGCACACAGTGAGCGGCCACATGTGAAAAATTTAAGTTCAAAGATGTTGCTACACTCAACTAGGAACTTTTTTCCTCAGGAAGGAAGAGGTGGCAGAGCAGCATTCAAGGGCACAGACTGTTCTTTCCTGCTGTCATTAAAGGCATCCATTTCATGCTTTCCAACTACTGCCTTAGTGAGGCAGACACTTGTAATAGCAGTATCCTCCACCACAGTAGTTCAAATTCATCCACAAAGGAATGATTATCCTGGAAACTGAATCAGATAGTGGTCCTTCGCAGGAGAAGAAACAAACTTGGCAATGTCCTTTGCTTCCTAAACACTCCTAATCTCCCCTCAACCTGTTCCACCCAGGATGCTGGCTTTCCAAGCATGAAGGTTTCTCTCTCTGTCTCCTTGGGACACAGCATGAAAGTTTCAAGGGAGCAAGCCTCCTGTGTCCTGGGGAAGTGCCGATGGATGCCTACAGCCCTGGACTGAATTGCAGAGAGCCTGACTCAGCCACGTCCACCTCACGGTGAACACTGGAGGAGTTCAGCTGACAGCAAGTCATGGAACCAGAGAGCCCACACTGTAAGTGTGCAGAGAAAACCAGAGCTAAACAAACCCCTGGGGATGAATGTGTCTGAACCCTCCACCCTAGTAGTGCTCTGCTTCACTCACAGGCCCAGCCTCTGAGAAACACAGTACTATTTACTGAACACAGGCACATACTTCTTGCATGTCTTTTTGCCTCCCCCCAAAACAACAGTCTCCTTCAATGAGCACACAAACCTGCAAATAAGGTGGACTAAACATATAACTAGACTTGATTAGAAGTTGACTCAAAACTACAGCAGTATATAATCTGAAGCCCATTGAAGTCAACAGAAAAAAACCCAAACATGGAGACCTCAGTACAGTTCCTTCCTCACCAAGTATCACCTCGTTCCATGCACAGAGCAGGGCACAGAAGACAGACCACTGTCTCAGCAGGGATAGAGAGATGTGCCCAAGTGTGTATTCTGTCTGTGTCAGTATCACAGCAAATCAATGGGAAAGATCTGACCTTCACTCAGTGAGTTTTGTGTCTTCCTTACAGACTATATGAAAGGAAATATTCTGATAAGCATAGAACATAAATGAAAGGATACTGCTTTGATTAGATGGTATTTTAATTCACTGCAAAAATATTTAAATGAACTATCAGAGAAGACTATTTATCTGCTTTTCTATCTGGAATATAAGAAGAAGAATTTCTCTTGCTCATTTGAAGAACTGCAATTTAAGTCCCCTTATTAAAGAGATTCCTTTCTCTATAAAAGTCAGTAGTTCTCTAGACAATATTCCTTTTTCACAGTTGGTAATTAATCTCTTCTTATGCACTGAATTTAATTTTGTAAAGGTAGTGCCACTGACACCTAAAGAAATGAATGATAAAGGAAATGTTAGACCCCCCCCTAATACTATAATTCCTATGTAATGACAATTAATAAAACAGTATTTTCCACCAGAATTTTTTTTAAGCACTAGATAAAGGGGATGCTGTGCTTTTAAGATTAACTCTCATTACCAAATTCTGTCTTTTATAGCTATCAGAAGTATAATTAAAAGAATGATCTTTCTACAAAATAAACATACAGATAGTTTTTAATTATATCTTTTTTCCTTACAGTTTGAAAATTGACAGCAATTGCTATAGAAACTCATAACCCGTCTGGTAATTTTTGCCCTACACTCATGTAGAGAAGTCCATCTTGAATATCAGTCCCACTTGTCAATACAGGAGAATCTGAAATAAATTAACATTTAGTTTTACAGGACAGATACTAATTGGGTTGTTATTTTGTCACTGTGTAAATTTTCAGTGACCTTTCCAAAAAAGAAAGAACAAGTCAATAGAAACTGTTTCTTCTTGACTTTCTCCACCCCCATTTTAATTTTTATTTTTTTTTAAACAGCCATCTGGACTTTCTTAATCTCTTTCCAGAAACATATAGTGTCTTTTTTTTAGTATTTTTTTTAAGGTAGAAAGAATATGCAAGGCAGTTTTGTTCTTTCTTTTTATTTTGCATTTTACTTTAATAGAAGTTTTCTAAGTTTTTTTATCACAACTACCATATTTCATATTTACAGCAAATATCATCAAGTTTTCTGGTACAAAGCAGCCTTAGATCTTGCTTCCCTCCTAACTTTCTCCCTGGCTCAGGAAATGGAAAAAGAAAAAGCAACAAAACAAAAACACAGAGGTGTCACCTTTCAACAGCTGATGCACATTTGTACATCTTGTAAGAAAATATCTGAAAAGATAATCAGTTTATCTACATATACCCACTGAAACTTACTGAATAACAGCATTTCTAAATACAAGTTATATCAGCATAGCTGTGGATAAAGACTGAATCAGCTCAAATCCTATTACTCTGTAATCTACCACCACGGGCTCTGAACCCTTCCCTCTGCTGGGCAAGGGATCTTGCTAATATTAAAGGCAATGGAAACCCACAGCTGTTTTAAAAAGTGGCATGACCAGCTCTAGGAATCCTCTGCCTCTCTCCTGAAAGCCAAATTGAACGCATGTGCATGCAGCACGGGAAGCAAACAGGAGGAATTAAAAGTCTGAGCGCAGTTCTAGAGCCATGACCTCACCAGGATTACAGACATGATGGGACAGCTCACTTCACTGCAGTGATAGATGGGTACAGGCTCTGCTGGGAGCAATTTAAAACATGACTGAACAAAGCCCAGGGCAAACTGTTCTGTCTGGATTTGTGCTGAGCAGGGGGCTGGACCACGGAGCTTAGGGGGTCCCCTCAGACATACACGGTTCTGTGAGGATGGCTTTGTGTGTGTGTGTGCTCATAATTCTTTATAGAAAAATCATGCTCCATCTTTGCTAAGGAGGAATTTTCAGCTAGGAGAAAGCCCAAAGTACTAACCTCAACAGAAAACTTCATACATAGAAATTACACACAATTCCAGTGGGCTTCAAAATAAAAGGAGCCTGGAAGATTATATCATAAAATTGTCAAAAAAAAAAAAGAAAAAAGGAGGCAAAACATGGCAGTGTGATTTTCTTTCTCAACAGATTATATTTTAAACTAACACACCCTGAGGTCATCTACGTGCAAACCTCCTGTCAATTCTTTCTGCAGTGAATGGTTAAGCACGTTATTTTGGTTTTTTATATGGCAACATCCTTTAAGCAGCATCTTTGGCTTACCTTCCTCATGAAACCACAATCAGAAGAACTTCTATAAACGTCACTTGTTATTTATGGAGCACTTCATCATTTCAAGGCAAAGTGGACAAACAAGTTAATATTTAACACAGTTCTTTGGATTATGGCACCATTTCACAGATGAGAAGGAGAAGGGCTGCAAAATCTCCTTTAAGAGAAGCTGTGTGATTTTGGGTGCCCATTCCTGGGCTTCTGGGGATTGTGAGACATAACAAGTTCCTGCCATCCATTTAGCCAAACTGTCTAATAATTTATGACACATTCACAGAACTCTTAGTCTTAGAGCTAGAACCCACTATTCAACAGGGGTTTTTTCTTTAAATGAAAAGAAAACTCCATACATGGACTCACACACTCCTTTATTGCAGAATATTGCAGTGGGATCCTTCCAGTCAACAAGATCTTAGGGGTTCCCACAAGTTATTAAAGATACCATATGTCCAATTACATAAGACACTGAATTTTGCAAAGGATTAGCTAACATGGTAAACTGCTGAGCTTCACACCCTATAAAATCTATGCAGTTCTTGAAAACAATGTTACACAATATTTTTTGCCTTCTTTCTTTAGATCTTTAGAAATAATTTTTTAGAGTTTACTTTAATATTTTGTAAAGCAGAAATCTGCGCCAATACAATATTTCCTTCCATAATCCTGATATAAATCACTCAAATCAAGTAGAGCCTGATGAAAACAAACAAAAATTTATTTGAAATTAAATATACAAAATAATAGGAATTATCAGATCAACACACAGGTACATAAAACCATCTAGACCAAAGGGGATTACATGCTGCAACTCCTCCATTACTAGTAAGGGATTGGAAAATTGATAATGCAAAGCAGGAAACTCTCCTGGAAGGCAACCTCACCATCTGGCTTATCTCAAACCCAAAGGGAATTAAACAATAAAAGATAATAATTTTCCAGCAGTGATGGAGCAGTGCAGAGAGGGGGACAAGAACCAGGCACAGCTGAGAGACTAGTGCTTAAGAAGCATTTTTGTAACACAGTTCTTTATGTCTTCTTGAAAACATCAAGCCTTAGGAAAGTGCTACAATTAACCCTGTCTTATAAATGATGACATTTGAAGTATACTAGTCATTTCCTCAAAGAACTCAAGTGACCAGTTAACTAAGTGAACAACAGAGTTCAGAATTATTAATTTCTAGAACTGATGCCAGAATCATAAAAATACACTTCAACAGAAGCTTCTGTACTCTGCCCCAACTTTGTGAAGCTTTTGAACTTCCAAATGTATTCAATTCCACACGGTGATGCTGCGTTAACAGAATCTTAATTATACAGTTTTAAATTACTTCATCTAATCAATAACCTACTAATACTGTTTTTAAGGAACTTGTTATGACAAACTGAAAACAAGCAAGAATCCAGGATTTGCATTTAAAATTCTTAAATAGTCCATTTTATCAGAAGAGACTTTAAACTTCCTTACTCATCTCAAGATTACACATATATTGAAAAAGCTACATTTAATAAAATACATGATTGCAAGTGTGCAGTATACTGTCTGTGTGGGACAATAAGCATCCTCAGGTTTTGCCTTATCAGCAAACTGCTAAGCATTCCCAGCCAGAAAGAAAGATACGGAATATTTGGTTACCATATTTCCTCTGCTGTAGGTTTTCCCCTTGTGTTTCTCTGATACAAATACTACTGGCCATGAGACATAATAGTGAGATGGAGCACTCCTCAGCTGGAACATAGAACTTGATAACCTTCATCATATCTTTTTCATTAACATACCTTTAAAATATGCATACCTCTAAGAATGCAAACCACAAAATCCTATAAAATTCTTATAGTTGCACAGGCATGATTTAGGATTAAATTATTATAAACACAACAGAATGGTCAAAATTTCACTTTACTTATCAGTGTCTAAGATGTATTGCACACGAGTTGCACATAATTGTAAGAGGTTTTTAGCTTCTGAGAACTGTTTTCATCATGACTGCCTGCTTTCCCGAACAATTTAAAATGTCATCAGCCTTTAGAATATAACCAGATTAATCCAAGTGTCCTTGGATAATTATCAAATGAAGTTTGCATATATGTTAGCATAAGCTTTCTTTCTACAAAATATATGTAATCCTCCAAGTCAGGTAAGGTGGGATAGGCTCTAAGACATAGCAATCCTTAGATGAATATAAATCCTTCCTACTTTTTGTTGTCACAATAGAAACATAAGCTCTTGTGCCAAACTCCAAGAATCACCAGTAGCAGCAGATTTCAGTACGCATTCATTTTGAGTTCTCAAAAATCAAATTAAATAAATAATGCAAAAATACATTCAGCTATTAAAACTAGTATGTGTTTTTAATAGGTAAAAAAAAGTTATAGAAAAGTATAAATCCTCATTTTGGATTTAAAATAAATCCTCTACATATCTATGTAACCTAGAATCAAAATTAATAAGCTTATGGATTCATGTAAAGAAGCTCTACTCTGAAATAGGCTTGCAGTTTATGTGCAGTCAATTGGCCAGAACTGGAACATGCATGAAGGGCAGAACTGAAGATCCCCAAGCACAAGAGCACAAGATGGAAAGCAGAAGGAGAGGCAAAAAGGGGAGAAAACACCACCCCACATTTGCGCAGCCTGGAGTGCATAACAAGCTCAGCTGGTGTGAATTAGTATAAAAGCTCCTCCAACATCAGTGAAGCTGTGCCAATTCAGACCAGATGAGATCTAAGCTGTCACTAGCCAAATGGCAAAAAAAAAAAAAATCAGCCCAGTTCTTATTCTTATTTATTTCAAAATATACCATTGGCTTCACTGCTACTGTTCCTAGTTTTCTGCAGCATAAGTAGGAGAAGAATCAGAAATATTGTGTTTCCACATTTCTGCATATAAACATCTACTGACTGCACAATCAGTTAAGTTATCCAACACTATCCTGCAACAACACTTCAGATGAAATTCACCTTATTTCAGATTCACAAAAAACACCAGAAAGTCAGGACAGACAAAGAGCTGTAATTTTTATTAGAAGCCCTATGAATGACTTTGGAAGATTTCACCCTTAAAGAAATCAAAAAAATTCAAAGGTTGTAAACACATAGAGCAAACCAAGAAGAGCAAAACCAGGCCAGCACCAACGCCTTCCCCAACAGGAGGAGATGAAAGAAAGTTTGGACCAGCATCTGCGCTTTGTCCCTCTCCAACTTCTCAACAGAGTCCAGCCATGATGCAGTTCTGCACAGCTGACATTAACCTAATCACAGCACAGAAATGAAGCTGAACTCAGCAAAATCACAGGTCACAATGTTCATGCCTTGTTTTAGCTTTAGTCAAACATTCAGACAATCCTTTCAGATGAACAAAATTGCCATTTCCTCTCCCTGCCTTGCTGATAGAGACTGCAAGGTTGTCTCTGTGGTGCACAAAGGCTAAAGGTACCCAGACCTCCTGAACAAGCTAATTCAGCTTTCTGTAGTCAGGTCAACAGGAGGCTCCAGAAAGAACAATTTATCCCACTTCTTTCTTGCCGAGGTACACTAGCCAGCTCTGCTGCAGCTAGTCTGTGGCCGACACATACTGAGGATTTACTCATCTGCCAAGACTGCAGAACACACCTGCCTCTTCCAGTGACCCAAAACCTGGTGTGCTGTTCCCCAGTCTTCTGCTCCTACCACTAATGTCAAGGTAAACTAATCACTACATCAGCTTTATTGAACCAGCTTAAACTGGCAAACCTGCCAGCTATTATCACAGAATCACAATTGTGTACTGATCCTCACAAATTTTTGACCTCAAAATTCACAGGCATACAGACATGCTATGATAAGAAAACTGCAGTGTCTGCCTTTATCAATTCCTCCCTTTGAATCCACATAATTGAAGTAAGAAAGGAAGGTGAATTTGCACAACTGCACTTCAAGCAACGCACACAAATAGTTACAAAAATGTACTGTTGTCTGCCCTTAAATTGCTCTGCATTCTAGGATCATGAAGACCACCAGAAAAACCAAAAGACTACCAGAGTGAAATGTAGACAAAAACCTTCATGCAAAACATCTCCCACTCCTCGCAGCCACCACTGGAAAGAACAGATATTTTCACCTGCATTGTAAAGTTACTCTGGCTTGCCCACATGTAACAAAAAGGAACACAGTACTGGGGGGTGATTAGAGGAAAAAAAGTATTATGTTGCAAGGAAGACTGCTGATAATATCAACTTTGATACTCTTTGCCTGAGCCAAGAAACGTACACTTGGGTCCTCAATATCACTATGGGGCTCTTCTATGTATTTGCCATGGTTGATACACTTGCTTTAACACCTCTATAAATTTGATTCAATAATAAAAAGTAAGACAAGTGTAAATCATCAATAAAGATTTAAAAGTATCCCAAAAGCTTACACTGGTCTCTTAAGGTAGCATAAGCGTAGGTTTCACTGGTGAAATAAAGGCACAAGGCCATCACTCACATTGTTAAATGGTGCTTGTCAAAAAAAAGCCAGGTCTGATTATTTCAACAATAGCAGCCAAATCCATCTGGTGCTCGGTGACCATCCAGAAATCACTTACAAGCTTCAGAGGACTGAGTTACTATTGCACATCCTCCAGATATGTACACAAAATCATTACTAATCAATTTTTATTCTGCAAGAAGTTTTCTTCGGCCTTCTAACCTTAAAGCTCAGCTGAGTGACAACAAGGGTTTGTTGATGAATTTAGAGTAAAATGGTGCTAGGGGGTACTTCTGAAGACGACAGTAAACACTCTGCACCCACAGCAACCTTGGTTCTAATTTTGTGAGATTTGATTTTATTGTTCAATAAAATGTCTTCCACCAGGTGTGCTATTGGGGGAGCACGGACACAACGAAAAGCAGCTGCACATCATAGCAGCTCTGGTTTCATAAGCCTGATGGTTTCAAAATTCAGCACATGTTTACTTTTGGACATTAGCTCAGCTTCAGTCCTGCAACTAGAAGGGCCCAGAAACTGGGCATCAGTGAAACTGAGAAGGGTATAACTGCAGAGACCTTGCAGAAGTAGGACCATAATGATTTATAATTATCACACTCAACAGCACAGCTGATCACAGTGGAACATACAAATATCAAAGCACCAAAGGAAAGAATTCTCTGAAGAACCTCTTGAGATCATCTAGTTCAATGGCCCTTGTTCGAGCTTGGCCACCTAGAGCTGCCTGCCCAGAACTGGGTCCAACTGGGTTTTGAGTATCTTTACAGGTATCTTTATGAAAGACCTCAACAGCAGACAAAAGCAAAGCATTACTCTACACAACTCTCAACTGCTCTTCAATATCAGCACAAAAAAGAGACAAAAATATTTTTAATACATCCTTCCTCACAAAATAGGCACAAACTAAACTTTCAAAAGAATAAACAACACCTGTTTTGGATGGGGGAGATAGAGGAAAAAACATGAGCAAACCTGCAGATAACCTAAGTCCATGGATTTATAAGAGACCATGATAAATGTGTGTTGATTATTTGCTTAATACATCTGGAATGTATTTCCTCATTTACGCAAGAGGATGGTATTGGGTTTTTTCCACACAAAGAAAGATCCTCCACTGGGACTCATAAAGGCAGTAATATTTTAGGAAGCTACTATTACACTAAGAATAGTAGAGATTGTCTTGCATTTTCTTGTTCACAGCTTTATAATTAACAAAGTAAAAATGTAGGCTGTTATGTTTGATGGAAGTTTCCCCAGAGAGATCAAATAATCTACAGGAGCAACAGCTTTCTATAATTCTGAATATAATTATAAGAGTGAATTTCTTTTTATGGTGTAAACAGTCATAGTTAAGTAGATGGGTCTTAGCGATTGCCACTTGCATTTCTAAGGATACCTCCACAAAAGTCGGGTTGTTCTCTGCCACATCTTAGGACACTTACTGAAGTAATACTGTTAATAATACTGGGGTTCCACAGGGTTCCATCCTCAGCCCAGTCCTGGATGCAAGACTTGAAGGAATATGAAGTAAGTTTGCCAACAATACTAAATTGGGAGGAGCTGTTCACTCCCTTAAGGGCAGGGAGGGCCTTCAGAGAGACCTCGACAAATCAGAGAGATGGGCAGTCACCAACTGTATGAAGATTAACAAGGGGAAGTGCTGGATTCTGCACCTGGGATGGGGCAACCCTGAACGTATGGACAGATTGGGGAATGAGAGGCTGGAGAGCAGCCCCATGGAAAGGGACCTGGGGGTCCTGGTCAGTGGCAAGTTGAACATGAGTCAGCAGTGCCCTGGCAGCCAGGAGGGGCATCAGTTCCTGATGCCTGGCGGGCATCAGGAACAGTATCACCAGCTGGGCAAGGGAAGGGATTGTCCTGCTCTGCTCTGCACTGGGGCGGCCTCACCTCAAGTGCTGGGGGCAGTTTTGGGTGCCACAACATAAAAAAGACATTGAGCTATTAGAGAGTGTCCAAAGGAGAGCCACAAGGATGGTGAAGGGTCTGGAGGGGAAGCCTTACGAGGAGCAGTTGGAAGCCTTACGAGGTCACTTGGTCTGTTCAGCCTGGAGAAGAGGAGAGTGAGGGGAGACCTCATTGCAGTCTACAGCTTCCTCATGAGGGGAAGAGCAGGGGCAGGCACTGATCTCTTCATTCTTATGACCAGTGGCAGAACCCAAGGGAACGGCCTGAAGCTGAATTATGGGAGGTATAGGTTGGATATCTGGAAAAAGTTTTTCACCCAGAAGGTGGCTGGGCACTGGAACAGGCTCCCCAGGGAAGTGGTCACAGGACCAAACCTGTCTGGGTTCAAGAAGCACTTGGACAATGCTCTCAGTCACAGGGTGTGATTCTTGGGGTATCCTGTGCCAGGAGTTGGACTTGACGACCCTCATGGGTCCCTTCCAACTCAGCATATTCTATGATTCTATGAATAATTCATGCCATATTAACAAACGCATGTTTATATTTTGGGGTACTTTATATCGACATTACAATGCTTAATCTGGCATCAGCACTGCAAATTTAAGGAACATTAATCAGAAAAACAAGGACTGAACAAAGTACCAGTTTCTGGTACCCAGAAACATGTTTTTCTGAAATCTGATCCTTTTTACCATAAAAAAAATAAAATAAGATCTCTGCTATGCTTAGTGGAGTTGACTGTGATCACATACACAGTAGTGCATATTTACATAGATAGATAGACAGACAGATAGATAGGTGTCTACGCACCACACTAAGACACACAGTCTTTCTAAACTAATATTTTTTGAGTTATAAAGTTTTTTAGCCCAAATGGCTGATAAGAACTAAGCATGCTGCTGAAACACACTTGGGATCAAGGCTTAGGAGAGGTGCTTTAGAAAATAACAGTACAGTACAATAGCTGAAAGGAGCAGCCTGAAGAATAATGACAAGAAAGGACAGACAATGCTCATCTCCTGATGGCCTAAAGTAACACTCAATATCAGCCCATGCCCCAGGCCTTTGAGGTATGAATTGAGGCCACTACAGAGTGAGAAAGCAGTGCCAGCATTTCTCCCTCAGTGCTGCAAGGGCATATGCTCCTACAACACTCAGGACCAGTATCAAAGACGCCCAACATCTGCTATGGTTGCAGATACAACAGAAGCTCCTCTCAGCCTGTATCTCTTCAAGAAGATTAAATTTTTTGTCTTAGCCACACACAGCTGAAAAGCTCTTTCACCACTACAGCTCTTCTTCACAAAGAAAAATCTTCCTACACAATAAAATTCTACACCTTGAACATCCTTCCACCTTTAAGTTGTATCACCTGCCCTTCTGCTGACTCCTGCACTTTCTCTCTCATGATCCACCTCACTGAAACCCAAACTGCTGTCTGGAGAGAGGTGGTGGCATATGCTGAAAGCACAGACATTAGATGACTGTATATTAACACTTTTAATTTTGCTTGATCCCTCTACTCTTTGACAAAGAGGTACAATAATGAAATTGGGTAATACAACGGATATCAAGACCTCGCAGATTTTCAAACATAAAAAAACCTATAAACACACATAGAGCTTAGCAGTACACTCTTTAAATGTAATACAAAATCTAGACACATTACCATATTTTAAAAGAAAGATAAATCACCTCTTGTTCCCATTATTTTCAAATGAAGTTTTGGATTTTGGCCCCTCAGAAAGAAGAATCTTTTCATTATGGGCACCAGTAGAAAAAATCAAAGATTAAAAAGCATGGCCTTCTGATCTCTACCTCTTTTAAGTACTAATAGCTAAAAAATCAAGAGCACGTAAGAATGAGATGGTACTGCAGGATTCCAGTTACATGAGTCCAGTAATGTCCAATGAACTTGCACTGCCATTACCACTAAGACAGTTACTCATTACTCATTTTGACTACTCAGGTTTATCACCACACAACAGACACAAAATGAAGATTTTCTTGCATGAGTTTCTTCTGTCGGAAATGAAGGAAGCACGTATGGTTCTGTTCATCTTTCCCATCCTGATTCTCATTTGGGAAGCAGCTACAAAAACATGACAGCTTCAAGGCTCCCTCATGTTTTAATCAGCTTCTGGCACAAAATTTGATGACTTGACTAAATATAAACATTTCTGATATGGTCAGGTGTGAAAAAATCCAGACCAGAAGAGAGACGGGGGATAACCCTGTAAAACAATAATGCAGAGAAGATAGTAAAGCAAGGCAGTCGGATTCTACCTTGATCTTACTCTTGGGACCAAATGCCATGGGTAAAGAAAAGAAAGAGCTACACTCTGATAAGTATCACCTTACTTGCTCTCCTCTTCTGTGAGATAAACCCTCTCTTTTCCCTGAGCTCCATTTACGACAGTGGCCACAGAGGATGACACAGCTGTCAGGCACTACTGTATTTGCAAACAGATCCCAAAGACCACACATTCAAAGGTCTCTTCCCCTCAGGTATTCTAGAAGAAATACATTGATGTTTCAGATACTATTTTGTTTTGTTTAAGACTAAACTTGTAGGAGAAAAAAAAATGCATCAAAGGTAAACAATCATCAGGTTTGCCCTTTTTTTATTTAATTGGGAATATCTGTGAACAAAACTTATGGTGCAATGTTCTTGCATTATCAGTGAATGTTTAACTGCATGCAGTTATGCTTCTGAAACAGTGTGAATAAAGAATGTGAATAAAGAACACAAGAGGAGAACATAGTATTCAGCAAACACCTAAGGAAACCATCATATCAAATTCTGATTCATCTGTAAAGGAACTATGCTACACTGAAAAGTATATTTATACATTTTGTCTTAATTAAAAATGTTCTTAGTACTATAACAGAAAGTGTCTGTGCTCTTGTGTTGACAGCAGCTGTGCACATTATACAGAGACTAGAATTGATGTGCCCAACCTGCAGAGTTCAGTACAGTTTGGTCTTTTTGTTAACCTGCTATTCACAATTATGCTGGGTTTGAAGCATTATCATGTAATAAAACCAGCAACTGAACAGTGGCAATTCATACATTCATTGATCCAATAATTTGAGCATGTTCAGCAGAATTCAGGAAAGCACAAATGTATTTAATAAGAACATTCACCTCAATTTTTGTACATAAAAAATGGTTAAGCAAAGGACTGAAATCTTTCTGAAACCCTCAGGACTTTTTTTTGCCCTTGAGACTGCAATGTAGCTAATTTATTATACACATTTTGGCCAATATTTACATGAAAAATGGAAAAAATGCCATCTTGGTAGGCATCAAGAAATAATTTTGCTATTCCACCATTCTTACAAAACTGTCATACAACATCAATACTGTCAGTCAACAGTGTCAAATTTTGAAAGCATCTCTTTTTTTTTCTGATTGGTTAGTACTACTGCATTTTACAGAAAAAGGTTAGCCAGGTCAGATTTCAAAGATGACCAGCTCTTAAGATAATCTGAAACTTCAAGCAGCAGAGAACAGAGACTGTTAAAGAGTGTAGCCTGCAAAATAAAATCCTTTGTTGAGAATACAAAGCCTTTTTCAGTAGGAAAAAGTACAAAGGCATACATTCTTTAAATATACATTTTGCCTCTTAGCTTTACTCCACAAAGCTGCTCTTCAGCACCAAGAGCACAGCCAGTAATTTGTTGTTACAACCTGACTTTCCTGATATGGTCTTGCTTTTGAACTTCCAAAAGTGTTTTAAATTCCCAAATAGTCTCGTCCCACTTCATGCAGTCTGTTCCATTTTTGGAACGTAATTACTAAAAATAGCCTTAATTAGCATTATATAACAGGAATGAAAAAAAATCAAAAATTCAAAAGAAACAGCTCTGTAAATTTTGGGCATTGACTGAGAAACAGTATAGCTGATCCATCAACAATCTCTGAAGCAAACTGCCTGACAAGCAATATTAATTTCAGAATAAATCAGAAACTGCTTTTTTAATTAAGCATATGCAACTAACAACACTGAATACTGAGGTATGGCAAGCTATGGAATAGGAAGATAAGAGGAAAAAAAGAATTAACCAGCTGGCATCAATATATAATGTCTTTTTCCCTTTCCCACCAAATATCCATGCTGTGTTGCCTTCTCCAAGAGCAAAGAACAATGTATCCAAAGCATTTTCATGCTGTCTTAATTGACATTGCCTAAGTGCTGTATTTCCAGCCTGACAAAGTGCTGTTTAAATTACTTATTGACTGGATAGAAATGATGAGACCTATCACATTTGAAGGTCCAAATCTGCCTGCACTCTCTTTGACAGCTATGTACTAGTACTACAGCAAGTCTGCCTAAGCATTCCTCAGTATACAATGAAAAAACATCCTCCTGATGCCAGAAACTCTAATTTTGGAGCAAAAGAACTGCTGATCCTTGGAATTTATTCTATTTGTTGTAATTGATGACTATCATTTTTACTTATGTAGATAAAAATGTGCTGAAGTGATTGGTTACCTTCGACAACTATCCTTTATCACTGTTAAAATCCTAACCCTTAATAGTTGCTACAATTACCACAATGGGGGCCGTCACTCCACTAAGGTCTTTCTTTCAAGGAATGGTAGAGAAGTAGGTCATCCTTCATTTTTCTTGTCCTTTTTCTTCCCCCTTGACATTACCAACTTTTCTCCTGCTAGTATCATCCATCTTTATCTCCAGAAATACATCTGGCACAATTGAGGATGGTGGTCAAACATCTTCCAGTCAATCCACTTCCAAGCCTGAAACTAAGACTGAATACAATCTGACTCAGAACGCAGAAAATGTCAGAGTGCAAATAAGTCCTAAAGAGCACCTCTGTGAGCAGACACATCACACATGGCGTACTTGTGGACCCCTCCTTATTTCACATATTCCCAAGTGAAAAGTATTAGATATCCTCTACTACCTGGTACTACCTCCTTCACAGAATGGCTACAGTGGGAAGAGACCTCTGGAGATAATCTAGTCAAACCCTTCCTGCTGAAACCAGGGTCAGTTAGAGCAGGTTACTCAGAACAATGTCATGCAGTTGGGCTTTTAATATCTCCAAACAGAAAGGTTGAGTTTTTTCTCCACAAATGTGGCATTATATATTAACATCCTAAATTACCCCCAGCAGTGTGACCAAAGCCCACCAAGTCATGAAATCACCACAACTTGAGCCGGACCAAGGAAATGCCCCGAAAGCATGCTAGCCCGCTCTGAAGAATAAGCTGCTTGGAACTGCTACTTGATTAACTCACGCAGTAATCAGAGATAAAAATACAAGGATCAATAAAGAGAACAATCAATGCTTCTTAGGTAAACGTACAAAGACTGGAATAGGAAGAAGCAGAACTGCAAATAAGTGAAACAATAAAACAAACTCAATTCTGGCTGACAACTTCATTTTTTGGTGTCAGAACAAGATTCCTCCCATACTCCTAAAGTTGATGGTTTGTTCTGGCAAGTGTTCTTACTGATGGAATGCTGCTTCAGAAAACTATGCCTTGTTCTGGTTATAGTCAACAATTCATACCTTTACTGAAGGACGTATCGAAAACAAATAGGAGATCAAAGGAAATCTTTGACGTCTTTTATGATTATCTTTGGAGTTTCAGATCATGCCTCTCTTAATTCCCTGCTAACTTTGGAAACCTCTAAAAGTAATGATTTTGCTGATGGCAGCATGTGTGAAACTATATTAAGCTTGAAAATACATCTCTTTGATGAATGAAAGGAGACCCTGAAGTGCTAATTCCTCCAGCATTCTTTTCTGCTCACTTACCATTTCTCAAGAAGCTGACTGAAGAGCAGCTAGGAAACACTGAGTTGTATCACTCTGCAATTCACATTCACAAAGAGCTTCTGGGACAGTTTGCTTTACATGTTCTGATTATTTTATTAACGTAAACCTTTTAAAAATTAAGCATGGCCATTAGAACCCAGTTTCCCTTTTCACCATTTCCTGAATTTAGTTACAGTTTATAAATACTGTATGTGGGCTCTCTTCAGTGGGGGGGTTCCTTTGCAACTCCAGTTCTTTGGCCATACAAAGGTTCTTTTGCCTGTGATAATGCTTTATAAAACACACCATCTGGAAAACTGAAACTTGCACCTACCACATTGTCTCATTATTATACTCAGGAGTTATGGGATACAAAAAGACCAAGACATGTTCAGAAGAAATGCAAAAATGGGAGTGAAGAGCACAGGGTCAGTCCCAAACTCTATTTCACTTGTCACCTTCTTTTTCCCAGGAAGCTAAAAGAAGCCTGCTTGTTACATCCTCCTAAACATTATATTTCTTTTCCATTTTTACTATAACCATAGCCCAGAATGACCATTTTGAATGCAGGACTCATGTTAAAACACATCTTGAAGCGCGTACAGGCAGTTTCATGTATACAGCCCTCATTTCACTCCTTCACAGCTTTTATTTTGGGATCTGAGTTTTGATTTTAAGAAGTAAAGGGTCTAGGATGAATAGATCCCAGATCTAGAAATACTTCAGCAGGGTAAGTTGTTTCAAGTTTCTGAACCAGAAATAAAGAAAATCTTTCCATGCTGCCACCTCACTTAGTTTCACCAAGTCTTTCCATATTTAGCTGACTTGGGTTTTTTCTCCCAGACTCTGACACAAGAATCTACAGCTTTCAAAGGTTTAAAAAGTGATGTTTAACTCCTGTCACAGTCTGAAGATATGGCTTAGAAGCAGAACCAAAGAAAACTAACCCACGCCTAACATTTTTAAGCAGCTTTTTTAAATTGGCATCATCTGTGATGTCTTTGACTACAACTTGCAATGCTTCTAGAGAGGCAAGGAGCTGGAAGCAGTTGTCTGACCCAGGCAGTAAGCTTCAATTGATTAGTTTCCTCCAAACACTAAAAATTCAAACCAAAAGTTTTTAGTACCAGACTGCAGTAGTGAGCAAATTTTGAAAAACTGATGTATATTAAAAATGAACAATGTGGAATCTATATGAAATGTAGAATTAAATACATACTCAACTTTTTAGGTTTTGAAATAAGGAACTAGCAGCGCCACAGTTTTCTGCACTGAACTGCGGTTCTGAAAACATTAGAGCTGGATAAACTGCACACCTGGCAAATGGAGAGGGGAGCAAAGAGCAATACACAGAAACACACAAGAGCTGTGAAGTTACTCCAGATCACATCACAGACAGCATTTCAATGTAGTGGCTAAAACAACAGCCTCTTCCCTCTTTTCAAAGGCATGTCACTGGAATATTTTCCCAAGAAAAGGGACTTTAGGCACACATATGTGACAGTGCAAGTTAGTTGTTTGAGACAGCTTTAAAAAAAAAAATGTTAAATGGCTCTCAAGTGAGTCCAGACATTGCATTCTCTGCTGCTCCAACACTTAGACTATATAAAGCAAATATCACATATGCTTTGCTAAGAACTGTTCAAGAAAATCCAGATACTGCAGGTGGTTCTGATTGTCTTTATTACTGTAATGGCCTGGTGAAAAGAGATGTCCCCATACGGGACTGCAGACCCATCTTCCTGAGTACACTATAAACAAACTCTAAGCACTCCAAGGAGGTTACAGCCTAAACAGATGAGAGGAAAGAAGCATTCTTCATCCCAGTTTTCAGATGAAGAATTGAGTCATAAAGCAATATAACACATGCTCCACAAGGGTGGTGAGGCCCTTTCTATGTGCTACTTGACAGTCCACCAAGGACCATTTATCTCTTGGTGCTCTGTCATCCTTTGCTTTTTAGAAGTCCCTAGGAAGCAAATTTCCCTCCCTTTACAGGAGCAAAACAGCTTCCACATCACCAGGGAACCAACTCCCATTAGACACAGAGCATCGCAACACTCAAATACTTCAGGACAACTTGCCCTAATTGACTTAAAGGCACATAAAAAAGCCACAGACTTTCTGACTCTTCACCCACAACACTGCTATGGTTTTTGTGTTATTTCATGAGTAACAATTTTCACTCTTGTGAAAGTTAACCTAACTCCTGTGTATAAGATAAAAACTACTGAGTAAGTTGTGAAGGGACAGAGGATATGGAAGATGCCATCACTCAGGTGAGCTACAAATAAAAGTGCTGTTTGTGTCCATTAAAGACGGTGCATTTCAAAAAAGGTCAGTATAGCACAAAGAAAATGTCTTTTTTGCAGTATTACCTTCTGCTTCATTCTTCTGCCATTTTGCATTTGTCCCATGCCACTGATAAATTCTGTTTAAAAGTTTCAACACTGCCAAAACACAGCCACACTCAGCAATCCAAGAAAAAAACAAACAAAACTTTGAGAGAGTTTTAAGATCTGAAAGGATTATACAAATAACCTCTTTGCTTGTTTCTGTAGCTTTGATGATTTGTCTGCCCGGAAAGGTAGAAAAAAATTCTAAAATAAATATTTCAAAAACAAGTCAAATTAAAAAGCTAAGCATTCAATGATTTACATTCAGCTTGTTGCTTTGGAACTGCTTCTGCTGAGGATTAAAATCCATAAATTTCAGGAGAATTACTCTTGATTTTCAAACATGCAAATTGAGTAGCTGCATCCAAGATTATCTTTGATCCCTCTGTTACTAAGTACAACTATTTTCTTCATCAAGAACACAAGAATTTCTGGATCCTACTCTGATAGTAGTTTTAACTTCTTACAATCCCATTAAAATATCAGAAAAATAGCAAATTTGCTTTTTGAAAACCAAGCTGCATAACATGCATTAGGCATATTATTTCTAAATTGGAGTCAACTTCAGCAGGATATGAGGAAATAGAAAGAAGAAAAGCAATTTGATTCCAAATGAAGCAATGTCAAACAAATTATTGGGTGGACAGATTTCTAAATACTGCATTCAAATATTCAAATTCTCTGTTCTTGGGAAATGCAAAATGTAGTGACAAAAGAGAGTCTTCTGAATTTTTTTTAAGGACATATAATTTTTCAGATCCCAAACTGAGACAGATTGGTACATTATACTGAGCATTTAAGAGATATTAAGGGAATTGAAAGAATTTTCAATGATGCTGGTGACATTCATTTTCAATGTTAATAACCTATTTACTATGATAGCAGCTTAATAAGCTTTTAACTGGCAGAAGTGGAATTACACTGCAATATGGCATATTAACATTATGAAGAAAAAACCCCACAGTTCCTTGCCCTCATCATTCAAATATTTTTAATCTTTGTTTTAGGGAGATAATTAGGAGATATTTTCTCTCCTCTTTCTACCTACACAGGAAAATTCCAATCCCATTTGTTAAAGGATCCAAAAATCTACTTGGGCATTGCAACAGGTGCAACCTGCCTGTTACCTTTGCAAACCTACAATCCAGAGTAGCCTTTTCTGTCTGGTTTTCCCTCTGCACAAAACCACAAATACTAAATGTCACTATTATGGGACATATAGGAATCTCAAGCTATACAAAGTAACAAGTCTATCCCTCTCCACTAGAATTTAAGTGTTAATTCTTGCCAAGCAAAAAGTCCACTTATCTTTGAAATCCTGATGTATATAACATGGCTAGATCAAGTCTTCCACTTTTCTTATGTGACTTGCTCTTATTGTTTTACAAATCTTGTTGAAAAAGATGAAAGTACAAGTAGCATCTCTGTAAGACACTACCACCATCTACTTCACCAACACAGACAGAATGTTCCATTTCACTGCAGACAGCCTATCACTTCTGCCAACTGTCTAAAATACCTCTGACACAAAGAGAAACCACTGTACAGAAACTACTACATAAACTGCTTTATTTATGGGAAAGAATTACTTTCTTGGGGTGATCAAAAATAACATTTTCTCCTACTTGCTTCCTAGGTGCAAGGCAGCACACATACCATGTAGGGAATGCTAGAAGCATGGAAGCCAAATGCTTCCTCTTAAACTGAAAAAGAAACATCTTTCCTTGTCCTGGAAGTGCAATCACTTAATTTCACAAAGATTTTTTGGAAAGTATTTCAGGAGAGAACTACCATGGGTTCATTCAAATTGGCATGTCAGTAGCTGTATCTTAAAATGAAAAATATCAATCCAGAAAACTTTAAACTGTTTGATTATTAGACATTTGTATATCCTACCTACCTGTACATTACACTAATTTAATTCTAGTTTAGAGTATTTCTAATTTCTTTTCCATGAAATTTTAGAGCATATTACCAAAGTAAGTAAGGTCATGATGAAAGTTCCCTACCTGGTGAAGCTTGACATGGAATGTTTTCTAATTGTTCTGCAGGAGAGATTGTTTCTGAGCATATTTTTATATGTACCAATATCATAAATAAAAGGTACTTGGCCGACAGACTCCCTTTACCAGGACCCCCTGCACATTGCAGAGAGCCCATACATCTGAGATAGGCATGAGGACACCTTCCAGCATCACTCTGGTTTTGGGGCAAGAAAAATCTTGATTTGGTTTTGGCCTCCCTGAGGAAAACACAAAAGGTATCAATCACTGCCAGTTGTTCCCAGGGGACTGGTGATACGCCCAGCCTTTAAGTACAAATGCATTTCACACAGGTCACTAAACAGTACCCAGACAGTGATTTTTGGTCATTACCGACCTGGGCCAGGTGCAGACTGGGTGAAAGGCTCTAGACTCAATTATTAATCCCCTGAACCACTGACTCCCCTGGCTCCTTATTTGTCATAACCCTGATATATATCAGAAAATTGAGAGGAATCAGTACAACAAACAGGAAAGGTGTTGATATTTCCAATTTTGTGTTTAATTACAGAAAATCTCTGGCAAGGTTACAAGTCCTTTTTGCACCATAACAAACTGTTACTCCTCTAGGGCTTAAATTCACACTGAGGAAAGAAAACAAACACCATCAAGTTTTGATTGCAAAGACAAAGACAAATGCCACAGCACAAGTGACTGGACACTATAGCTTTGTGCCTTGCACAGACACATTGCACTGGATCCAAAGTAGTAATGGAAATTCTCCAGGGCATCAGAACATGCTTGACAGTCCTTCAAGTCCTTCACACATACTGCCTATCCTTGTCCCGACAGAAGTCAGGTTTTCTCACTCTCCCAATGGAAGGAGGTCTATGGCATATTTTAGAGTAATCTACATTATTCTACTAAATCATAGGTCTATAAAACTCTGAAAGCTACTATTGAAGATACCAAAATAGGCACTGTGCTCAGCTGTGATTTAAATCCGTTCTAATAGCAATATTATTCCAATGATTTATGAAGAGGTATATATCCCAAACAAGACAGTTAAACTACTGCAAAGCCATTATTAGAGATGCTGAAACAAGGACAGGCATAGGAAAATGAGCCATTACATTTTTAGGATTAAATCTACAGCAAGTGTTTGCTCTAGGGTTGAAATAACTTCTTAAGTTGCCTCATGGTGAACCAGCATCAGTTTCAGGCCTTTTAACCCAAGAAGTCTTGATCCCCTGTGGCTGTTGGGTGCTGGGAAGACCCCTAGACCTCCTTGGGGAAGCACTCACCAACCCAATCTCTGTTTCATTTCCCTCCTACTCACAAAAAGTAGATGCCAAAGCTATGTCCTTGAGAAGACATGGGCACTGCCTGCACCCCAAAGGAGCCATGTATTAGTCCTCTTGCTTTCCCATCCACTCAGAGAGCAGGTGTGACTCACATAAGGCTGAAGAGAAAGACCTTGCTATGCTTCTCAAAGCAAGCAAGCTGAGCAAGGCACCAAGACGAGCCGCCCAGGAGGAGCATCAGGAGTTCCTGTCATTTTTTTTATGGAGAGGTGCACCTGAAGCTCTCCTTTCTGGCACTAGAAACCTTCCCTCAGTACCCTGGGAAAACAATTCTGGTTCACAGCAGCAATGAAAGATGAGGAGAAAAAAAAATACAGCAGAAAATGAAAGGCTATGAAAGTTGTGGCACAGACAGGGAATGAGGAAATTATCATAGCACCTGAGATGAAATGAACTAGCTGTAATGTGAAAGGACAGAGATAAAAGATACTACAAGAGAAGCTAGCACAGCACGAAGCATTGATGCAAATGAATGGATGGGGTCAGTCAATGGATGTCTAATCAGACTGTTAGCCTCCTGCAAGAGATGGGATACAGTACATAAGACCCTACACATAAACTGTTTAAAACTTTCTGTCAGACAGAAAGAGACCTAGTAGAGAGATACACCACAGTTTCAGGCAGTCTGGGTAAAAAAAAAAGAAAAAAAAATATTTCACTACTAAACAAATTACAGAAGCGCAAGGTTGCAAAAAGAAAAAAAGTATTAACACAAATTGGTTTAGCTGTACAAGATTTATCAAGTTAAAATAAACTATGTTTTCAGGCTACATTCATTCGAGCTTCAATTATATCAAGAAAGGCACTGAAATAATCAAATTATGGAGCCCCAAAAGCATTTAATAATGGCAAAAATGAAGCAGATGCACTAATAACATTAACATTAATAAACTAGGTCAACACTGAGAAAAGAAAAGTGATGGAGGAGGAAGAGAGCTCCACCCAGAGCTGCTCCTCCAGGGTGCCAGCTCCGGCGCCGCACTCCCCGCACAGCACTGTGCAGTAATGACTACAGATGATGCAGCTCTTTGACCTCTTTAACACACACATTGCTCACACTGTCTCCGTAGAATCTCTGCTTGCTGCAGCGAGCATCCAAATGGTTCCTTAATATAGAAACCTGTGAGGAAATGCTCCCTCTATCAGTAGTTTATCAACTCTCAGATTAGGAAAGAGGGCCTTTAAGCCTCACAGGTTTATCTGCAGTGCAGTAGGAGTCTGAAGAGGCGAGCAGAGGACAGTCAGGCTCTCGAGGCATCCCATGATCTGTGGCTCAGAAGGTAATTTCAGCTTTCCTCACCCCGAGTATAAACACCACCTGCTCACCTTGCCTAAAATGATTAGAGACAACAAACCTGAATCCAGCTGTGTCACCCCTACTCCGCTGCCCCTTCCCAAAGCTGGGCAACCTTTTGTGTGAAAACAACTCCACAAAAATCAAAGGAATGAAAGGCAGTCCTTAAGATTTTGGCTCCTGGTGTTTTAACACATAAAACACTACATACAATAAACACTGAGGAGTGATGACGAGTGCTAGCTGAACCAGTAAAAGCAGTGGAGAGACAGAACTGCTCTGTTCCATCTCAGAATCTGACCCACTCGTGTTACAAAACAGATGCATAAATGTTTACAGTGATTATGCAGAGGAGCAAGATTATGCAAGTGCTAAGCACTGCTGTTATAATACAGATACACAAATGAGTATAAAGGGGCCTAGGGATGTAACATTTCTCTTCAGCTTTCTTAGGAGGGTAAAGAAAGAATGAGAAAGAGGGAGCTGGATAAATGCAGTCAGAGGGAATTATTTAGGCAGGAAAGACAGAACTCCTGTCTTTCTGCCAAGTACTCCCTTGCTCACCTAGAGAAAGATCCAGCACAGCAGCAAAACCGCAGAGGTAGAAGCACAAAGGCAAAGAACTAAACTGTTCATTAAAACTCAGGATTGGAAAGAGCTGACAAGCAGTATAGTGCCGCAGAAGATGATTCTTCTCAACTTTCTGGCACAGAAAAATCAGGAACAACTGCCATTAGAAAAAAAGGAGAGGAAAAAAAAATCAAGGACAGAGAAACAAAGTCACAGGCCAGTACTGAGGAGCAGGGCGTGGTAGCAGAGATGCACAAAAGCTATACATGCAAGTGTGGTGAATTTGGAAGCCTTCTTAAAAGACAGTCTAACTTATTACAAATACTGACATCAAAACCGCTACTTTTAAATCCCCTTCCTCAAAATGAAGGTTAACACAAGATTGCAAAGACTCCAAGATGCCTTTGGATGCAAAAGCAGAACATTCAGTGATGTGCAGAGAGGATCAACCACTGGCAGAAGCTCTAGCAAGTAATTCTAGAAACCTGGCTGGCTGCAGGCAGTCCATCATGTCATACTATTATGTGCCAGTACAGAGAGAAAAGGTCAGGACAATCATACAATAACCTAAAAAACAAAAGGAAAAAAAGTCATAAACATTTAATTGTAATTAGTTTCAAGTCTGTTTATCAGAAAGCTCATGAACACAGACCTTTAGCCTCAGAAGTGAGAGCAAGTTCCCCAAGGGTGCAGGGGCCATTCCCACCTCGTGCCCCCCAGCCTGTGCCAGACCCTCCTCAGCTACCACCCTGGCCCTAGGAAGTGCCAAAGAAGCCCACACACACTCAAGCATCAGCCTTCACCTCCTCACTGTGAACCGCTGGGCACGGAGCCTCAGGCTCTGGACCTGAGTGTCCCTTCTGCTCTGTGGCTGGGGCAGGAGGTCACTGCTCCTCGGTCACTCATCCCTGCCTCTCCCCGGCAGCTGCCTCAAGCACAGGGTGCCTCCTGCTTTTCCCTCCTGGGCCTTCCAGCACAACTTTTGTGGATGACTAGACATCAACCAAGCTCCAACAGCCTGGTCCCATTAACAGAATGTACACCTACTGCCTCACACATCCCAGACAGGCCAGGGATCAGCCTGAAGGAAAGGAAAAACCTGTCATGGAAAGAAAACAAACTGCAAAGGTCAGGGACCTTTTCAACCAGCAGAACCAACATGCCACTGGAGCCCCC
This sequence comes from Aleadryas rufinucha, assembly GCA_013397815.1. NCBI lineage: Eukaryota > Metazoa > Chordata > Aves > Passeriformes > Aleadryas > Aleadryas rufinucha. The sequence continues at coordinate 91,776 of VZTH01005501.1, forward strand.
AGCTGAAATGTCCCTGAAACCCTCAGGGCAGGAATCACTTCAGTCCTATTCCAAGATGGCTTGAGGGATCTTTTAGCAACAGAAGAAAATCTCTGTCCCTTCTCTCTTTTCATTAAGAGTATCAACAGGTTTTAGGAGAAAGAAATCACTAAGACACTACCCAAAGATTACACAGTATTTACTGGAATTACAGCACATTGCCTTAAAGGGATATGAACTTATTCAGGCAACATAACAGAAGATCAGAAAGATATGTTTTAATCCTCACCCAATATTTTCAGTGCTGCTGCTCTTGAAAGCACACATTCCTTGCCTGTTACAGAATGCATGGTCTGTATGCCGATATTATAAATCCACACTTACAGCTCATTTTTTTACCCCAGTTTGCTGAATGGTTTTAATCATGCTTGAAATAGCACATGTTTAATATTATACTGTATGAAAATTCAAATTAAGACATTTGGTAAATTAGAAAAAATGGTGTTCCTATTCTACAAAAATTGCCAAAATCCCGCAATACTTCCCATCTTGAATTCTCTTTGTCCCCTGTAGCCTAAGCCTCCAGCCCAGCTGACTACTGCTGTCACAGAAACCCTCCTCTGTAGATATTTTCTCTATTAAAGGAAAAGCTCATGGATAAATTAAGAATCAAAGGCAATAGATTTAACACAAACTCCTACAGTACTGCTTTTACCCAAGCTTTTGAAGATTTCCTTCCCATTCCTCAACTTGCCCAAACAACTAAAAGGTTTGAAAGATTAATGTGACCAAAGACTTTTTCTTAGTGATGTTGAATGCCAGAAGCAATGCCTAAGGTCAAATACAGATATATGGAAAAAGTAGTTTGGACAGGCTTTATTATGGCCAGTTTGTTATATCTCAATTTACTGCTCATATGTTTCTTGTTTGTTTCCTCATAATGATGGCTTAAATACCTTGTCTTCAAAAACTACCAAAGATGCACTATCAACACATATAAATATGCCTGTAAGCCACTAAGAGCCAGTTTTCTGGAATTTTTTAGAGGATGGCATACTGTTAGTAAGTAATTTATATATCTATTTTACTCCAAGGTCTTCAGAGAATCTGACTGTCACTTGAGACTGTGGTAAGCACCTAGCAAGGAGTAGGTGTACCATAAATTTATTAATGTGCCACTGTTTATTGTCCTAGCTTCTAGAAGTTCAAATAACATCTTGTGTGTAGGACAATGTATTTAGTTCAATTAAAAATCACTAAATCTTTTTTTATTCAGTTTTCAGCTGCCAGAAGTATCACTGGATTTTAGAATATTCCCTCCTCTTAAAAGGTGATCTCAAGGATGAACCTAGAAAGGCTATACCAATTTTCCTTCATCTCAAACCTCTGGAGATAAACTTCACATATTTCTTTACCAGGAGAAAACAAACAAAAAAACAAGCAAACAAACAAACAACATTTTCCCCACGTTCCTCCTGTTAAATGCAGCTTCTACAAGTATTTTTGGTCTACAGGAGGAAACAGATTGCCAATGCAGTATCCTTGCAGATCACCTAAATGAATGGGTGATCAATAAAACCCCCCAAACCTAACAAAATATAGAAATCATATAACCCAAAGAGAGGAAGAGTTGTAATTGGTTTACATGACAGTGTACACACCAGGACTGATCTCTGGGTATTTTTCACTAATACTATCATATCAACACAAAAAGTGTTTCATGCTCCTTAAGAGCCCAACAGCCTCAAACTCCTATTAGTTTGGAACCTGAGGGATTTTATATTACACATGTCAGGGAAAGTAAAAGCCTCAAATGAACTTTTCAAAACTTAGGTAAACAGCAAAATTAAACAACGTGCTGGTGCAGCAAGCAGGGGAAGACCCCTGGGCAATTCCTGTATATATGATTCTATGACATGGGCAATGGGAAAGCCAGTGAGAATATGGGACAGCACTGCTGTATTTTTAAGTTTTATTTGCCTTTATTTTATATAATTTATTTGCCCTTTTATAAGGGCAATTCAGTTATATCAATCAAAAAATATGTGATAGAATCAAACCCTGAATGCTACTTATCTATCAATTAACTGATCTGCAAATCGCAACTTCAATTCTGCACTTCATTTTTATTAAAGTTATTATTCTATTCCATCTTTAAAGAGATTAAGTGCAGCTCTTTTACTTCATTCACATCTTACAAAAGGCTCAGCTGCAGAGCTTCATCTTCTCCAATACCTGCACCTCACCTCTTCTGTCTAGCAACTTCAACCTCCACACAGGTGGATGTGAATCTTCCTAAAGTCATGTATATGAATTCACCTGAAGTATCAAAGCCTCCCTTTCTCACTCAAGTTTGACAGAATTCTCCTTTTTGCTGCACAGCTCTTTTGGTTGCTTTTCTTTTAAAATTGAAGTATCCAATGCTTTGGTATGATGCTACAGTACTCTGGGTCAGATCATGGCATTTTACAGCAGCTCCTTGAGACTGTCCAAGTAAGAGCAAAGAACACAGGAGTGGAAAAGAAGTCCAGTCCTCATGTACTGTCACACAGGATGATAAAATCATTCAGGAAGACGGAACCTCAAGATATCATCTAATACAACCATGTAAGTATTTACATACTACTGTTTCTCTTGGGCTGATCCACCAAACAGTGGCATAAAATCTGTCCTCAATACAGTGAGTTTTTAAAAGCTTTCTTTTTTTCAGGGTGTTTTGGAAACAACATTCAGGAAATGTGATCTTTCAACCCTCATTATGGCTTACAATGAAAAAAAAATCAAAAATCAAATCAAATTTCATAACAAGAAGTGATTCAATATTTCAGAAATACCTGTGTTATCACAAAAATTTTCTCAGAAATCAACCATATTCTTTTAGAGGTTAAAATTTTGAATAAAAGTAACTTTTTCAGCTCAAAACAACATTTTAATGAGAAAATCCATTAGCAGTCCTAAACCTTGCCCTGACAACAAGTGTTTGCACCTAGTGGAAGCTGTGCATGTCTGGATGCATAGATGTTTCTGCTGATGTTTTGTAGCAAAGTCCTTTGGGGGCCACTTATTCTCCTGTCTGTGGGCCTTCCAGCATCATTACATCTGTCAATCCAAAAATCCAAGCCAAGCCTGGCTGCCAAGCAATCAAGAGCACGTGCACACAGACACAGACTAATCGATACAGTTCTGACTGTAATTCCTTTATGAACAAAAGTAAAATACTAATTCACTCACGAACTCAGGCTGCAGAATATTCTCCCTCATGATCTGAACTTTTTGCTCTTACACCTGCCTGGCCTCCTTAGGATGAACAAATATTTGTAGCTGATAGCTCAATGAATTATCACAGGGCAAGGAACGTTGCAACAGCTACCAGAACATGATGTTAAAAAGGATGAGAGACGTAACAGACAGACCTGTAATCTTCAAAGCAGTTTTACATGGGAACAAACAAAAGCATCCAGGCCACTCGTGACTTGTCAGTTCATAATGCAATCACTTCTTGTTCTAATACTGCACTGTAGTGCAAGCCAAACATTTATTCTGTGAGTCTTCTGCAAAACTGTATAAACAACAATACCCCTCCTCCAAACATGACATTTTTATTTCATGCTGTACGTGAATTAATTGAAATTCAAATTCAAATGCTTTCCGCATGCACAGTTGGAAGCTTGTCCTGTCTCCTAGCAAAGCGTGAGCTCTAGCAACCAAACACTACCATGCTAAGTTGTCAGATAAGCTAGCAAGGAAATTCCAAATAAATTATTTTCAAGGCACTGTCTTTATTTTAAGCAAGGAAGAAGTATTTATGCAGTGAGTCCTTAGCTACAGACAAGCCTTCTTATGAAGGAAGAACTCACACCAACAAAAAGCTTCATTTACTTCTAGATAGGAAAAAAAGAAAAAATGCATAATGGAAAGAATGTCTTCCACCTGAAGCAGCTCTTACGTCATATGATACAGGGGCTGTAGTGTGACATCATTACCACTAAACTGAGCCAGAAGCTTATTTCAGTGTTCTACCTGTCTCTACCCTAAATGCCAACAAAGCTGGAGGGGAAGCCAAAATTGCTGCTCCTGTGGGAGGTAAATCTGCTGCACCAGCCGGGGGAAAGCTGAGCTGGGGCTGGTGGAGGAGGTCCTTGTGCCTGCTGAGGAGCATGAAGAAATAGAGGAGGGAAACGCCGAAATGTAGGCTAGATTTCTCTTTTCTATGTTGCAAGCACAAATCAGGACTGGAGGAAATAATCATGATGAGGAGAGAGGGCTGCAAACCTACTCCCTCTGCATGTAATCAGAACATATACTGCACTTATTGGTAGTAATGGGGATGAGACACTCATCCCCTTCTTACCTCCCCCTGCTCCCCAGAAATCTGTCCTGCAGCAACAAGGGCTCTAGTTTCAGAGCAACTGTTTGCTAACCCGTTAAAACCAATCTGCAGCAAGCAGACAGGCCTGAAAAGGAAATAAACGACCTACTCATTTAAACTACCTACTCATTCAAACTAAGAGTGAAATCGTTACCTAGATAATACCTGGTAAAAAACTGCCTTGACTGTAGGACAGAAGAAACACCAGACATTGCCCTTACTATTTTGAACTGATTTATTTGAGAGGACATTTATTTGAGAGAATAAGCAGTCAAATAAAACAGTTATCAATTTAATCTCCTGTTTAATGTTGCAATTATTTTCACCCTTAGCCTGTAAGGCATGGAGAAAATAGGAGAACAACGGAGAAAGTGTGTCTGGACAAAGAATCCACAGTTTGTAAAAACTGGATAACTGGAGAGGACCAAATTGCAAGACCATAATGCTAAAATGGAAGCTCTCAGAGAAAAAAGAAAGAGTTTAATGAGATTAAGATTACAGAAGTCAATTAACAGTCAGCTGAAAATTACCCATCCTCAATGAAAGTCACAAACACTAATTAGCTTGCATATTTCCAGCAAGTTGACTTTAAACAACTTTGTTGTGGAATTATTTTTAAAACACTAACATATTACTCACACAGAACTTGTCTTCCCTGATAAACATTTGATCATTAAAGGTGTCAAAATCAGACAGGGGCTTTCTTGCAGGTTACCAGTCTGATAGCAAAATTATTTTTCTCTTTCTTAAACAAAAAATAATAGAAATATTTAAAACACAACATGATTTTTTAGCAGATGAAAACAGTCTCAGCTTTGGTCCCTTCTGGGATATTTTTTTCCTTTGTAGAGAAGAAAGTAAGCTAGTAATTACAACATGCAGCTCTAAGACCAATTAACAATCTGCAACATGCCCCACTTCTTTTATCCTCCACTGGTAATGCTACAGGCAGCATTAGCTGTCTAATAAATAGGTGAGCACTGCTTAACACTTCGCAAGGTTTCAGCATTTCTCTTCACCCCTGGCATCAATTCTCTCTCTCCCTTGGCTATTAGCAGATCAGTCTGGCAGTATGCAGATGCTGTTCAGCTGTGTGCTCCAAGACACACACTGCCTTCAGGCTCCCTTGGGCTATGAAAGGCAGGTGGCTTATTCATGTTCTGAAGAGAAAGCTTCACTAATGGCCTCGCAAAGGTCTCCAAGAGATTTTTTTTTCCTAGTTAATCAGCCAGACAAAGAATTTACTTCTGCTTAGGAAGGGTGGATATTCGTAAGGCAACTATGAGTAGGAAAGGGCAAATGTTAAAAGTATTTTTAATATACTTTTATACAGCATTTCCTGAGAGCTAAACTGTTCCATGCCCAGCACAATGCACCATGAGAAAATACTGAAAGTGAACATGCTCCGTGTATCAGGCTATACAGGGTACACAAGCACTGGTCCTATACAAAACCCTGAACTGGATTAGTAACTGCAATTTTTTATGCTTCAAATATACATGCCAAGCACCTATTTCAAGGCTGTAGTATTTGGGTTCTTTCTTCTTGGGATCATTATGGAGGTGTACAGCTAATACAAAAGCATGCAGGTGAATTGTCTAGTGCTCACTAGTACCACATGATACTGCTGCTACCAAGAAAATCTCTACAGGCAGATCTGTTTCTTCTAAGATTCCTGCTGGGCACTATACGAACAAGCATCACATAAATGCTTTCTTTGTCTGCAATAAAGAATTCATACCCACGCAAAATTGACTAGCTTGTCATGGTGTGACAGAATGCACAAAGAGAGTGTCTATCAAGGAGCATATCAGCTGAAAATCTGCATCCTACTTATCAATGTCTTCAGAAAGTTGTGGCATATGCAACTTGAAAATCTAAAATATATACTGACTTTTATATTATATGTTCCTTGCAAGTTGAATAACAGCAGTTTTTCTGTAATAAAACTAGATATGAATAAGCCAGGTTTTTCAGTTAAATACATTAATTAGTTATGCCCATTAACATAAGTAAAAACAAATAAACAGCTTACAATAAATCATTTATCTTTCCTCTCCACTTCTTTAGTCATCCAATTCCACATACACATTTTAAGAAAGGCTAGTACTAACACCCACAGTCTTTATTTGGATGTTATCTGTAGACAACATTTTTGGCACTTCAAAAAAAAATAGGAAGAGTTTGTATGTACATGTACTCAAATATACAAACATATACAGACATAAATAAACACATATTTACATACTTTCTATATATTGTGTGCTTTTTTACAACTCTTTCAAAGGAATAAAAAATGGTAGCTTTGTTCTCAATTTACCTTAATAGAAACATTATTGGAAAAAGATCAGATTTTAGCTGTTTTGTCTACAACCTCTCTTTCTCTGTTGGCTAAAGAAAGAGAACTTTAAGAAAGTCACCAGCTCGGAACATTGTCCTTTCAATTGGCTTGCTACCTCCCAAAAGTATCATAAGTGCACCATGCAACCCTTGAGTAAAATATGATCTCTGCCTTTTCACTTACTCCATTCTTCACCCCTGTAGATCATATTCCACACTTGTAGATACAACAGCATCCACAGATCATGAAATATGTCCAGGGAATGGTCTAAACTCTTACAAATAGAACTATTCCATAGACCATATGGAATTGTTCTGAACTACCACAAGGAATAGCAGCGTCATCCTCTAGTCTTTGTTTCACATGGCAAAAAGTTGCTTTAATTACCACCAACTTGATGCCCAAAAGAAGGTAAGAAAACAATCTTCTCCAAATAGAGAAACCTCGAGGTGGCAGATTGAGAGAAGTGATCCTGTCCCTCATACTCTGCTCTAGTGAGACCCCACCTGCAGTGCTGCATCCAGCTCTGGGGTGCCTACCACAGGAAGCACACAGGCCTGTTGGAGTGAGTCTAGAGGAGGCCATGAAGATGATTAGAGGGATGGAGCACCTCTCCTATGAGGAAAGGCTGAGAGAATCAGGATTGTTCAGCCAGGAAAGGAGAAGGCTTTGGAGTGACCTAATTGCAGCCTTACAGTCCATGAAGGAAGCCTACAGGAAAGATGGAGAGGGGCTTTTTACAAGGAGTTGTAGTGATAGAACAAGGGGGAATGGATTCAAGAGTAGGTTTAGATTAGCTATTAGTAAGAAATTCTTTACAGTGAGGGTGGAGAGACACTGGAACAGGCTGCCCAGAGGAGTTGTGGAAGCCCTGTCCCTGGAAGTGTTCAAGGCCAGGCTGAAGGGGGCTATGAGCAACCTGGTCTAGTGGAAGGTGTAGGGACACTCATGGCAAGGGGGTGGAACTAGATGATCTTTAAGTTCCCTTCCAACCCAAACCATTCTATGATTCTGTGACTCTATGTCTCCTTACTTCCTACCCAGCTCAAATTCTCCTTGAATTAATAGTAACAGTCCAAAGTCCAGAAAAACAGAACTTACTGGCAAAGGTACTGCCAATTGTTAATATGTCTTCATCAGCTTGCAGACTGGAGTTGGCTTGCAACTACCAGTGAGTGCACAGCCTAAAGTAACATGCCACTGTTAAATATCAACACCCATATTTGGGTCAACAAATACCCTCCTCTCCACTGCTCTTCATAGGATGGCCAAGCTACAGGTAGCTTAACAGTGCCATGAGCCTTTGGAATCCGCATCCATATATTTCATAATAGAACTATTAACACTGCACCAACAGAAGCACAGTGTTTTCTCCACACATTCAATCCAGCGCTTATTCTTGTCACTTTACTGCCACTTCTCCCTCTGAGAGGAATATTTAACATTCAGGTGGGGACCCAAATAGTGTTTTGCAGCCAAAACTCAAAGAGAAAAAAATTAAAAAGTAAAATTTAGGTTCAGTTAGGAGGGGAGAGGGGAAAGAAGAATGTGAACACCTTATCAACTGTTTTAATTCCAACATTTTGGGGCTTTTTTCCTCATGCACTGCTTCCCCTTGTGCTGACTCAGAAGGATGCTTGGATTATTACATTCTTTTTGACACTGAATTACCTTAAGTAATTCTATTCCCACAACCACACTGAGATAATTTTCAGTACTTGGGGCTTTGCACTGTTCCTATTCAGTTCCATGTATGCAAAGGGAAATGAAAAAAACATATTGGAGCAGGAGGGAGAGATGATGGAAAAAAAAGAATTATTCCTCTTTGCAGATCATGACTTGAACATCATCTAGGGACGAAATACCCTCATTGAAAAGGTCAGAAGAATCCCGTCAGTGCTTCAGGTTTGGGTACCAGGGAGTTCACCATCTCACCCTCGAGTTCTGTGCACTCAGAACACTCCCTCTCCTGTTGGCAGGCCTCTTACCTCATTTCCATTCTAAACTCATCTCTTCTGCCAGTGAGCAAACATGGGTTTGATTTGTACATTGATCCAAGCAATCACCACGTGCACACACTCCACCACGCTCCTTGACCCCACACCCACATGCACAAAATGCTTAATGATGCTCTCGCCCAGGGCTCTGACATGGATCGCAAGCCACGGATCTGCCACGTGCGGAGCGTTCACTCGTAACTTCAAGTGTGCCAACAGCACTTACTGAGGTTGGAACTGCACAAGGCAGCTCAATTCTTGTTAACCAAACTTAAGCTGGTCTCACTCTATTTATAATCCAGGCACAGCAAATCAGTCTGATGAATCTTAATTAAATGTAAGTAAACTTTGATTGGTGTAAAATGTAGTGTGCATTTGGCCAGTGGACCACCTAGCGTAAGAAGCCCGAAGCGGTAATGTTTTAATGCATCATACCCCTGTGATTTGAAGTCTCAGAGTAAACAAAACAAAGTTTGCTTCAAAAGTGCACCTCAAATCACCTCATACTTTCCTCCTACCAATGTAGTCAACTATTGGTGTTATGTTAACAGAGTCTACATAAATGGTCTCCTAATCTCTTGATAAATTGCTTAATAAAGAAGTAACTTCCATAGTTGTCAATTAGTTACATAATCAGCAAGTATTTGCTATCCATCAAACAGCAGCAGAAATTCAACTGCAAAACACCACACTGTACCAGGGGAATGGGGGAGCAGGGAGAAGGTAAGAGAAGAAATTAAATTAATATTGTTAGCATTTCATGTCACCTGTACAGACAGCATTTTGATACTGATGTAAAGTCAGTTTTATTCCTGCTGCCCAGCAGAGCTACCAATCCCCTGCTACAAGTTTATAATGCACTCAGCTCCTCTTCTGAGCTGCCAGAAGATATGAGCAGATCAGAACCTAAAACTGATCTTACCACATGACAAAAGAAATTAAAAAAAAAAATCAAATCACCATCACCAGAAACAACCTTGAAAAAAACCCTCTTCCTATTGTTTTGGACAATCAAACTATTGCCAGACCAGATCTAATGTCCACTGCTCACTACACATCTTTCCGGCACTAGCATCTGGTGATACATGGTTTTAAACCCTCCCCATTCAAAATACTTTTGGTTCTTATTTCCCTGGAAATGTTAAACGGATAACAAAAAAAAAAAATTAACTGCAACCAAATCCATATACGAATCCAGATGCAGAAAGATATAAAGTGGGAGAAATTACTGGAAAACTGAAAGACACAACGAAAGAAGCAGTTCTGACTGAAATTTCAAATTTGCCTTTATTTCAGCTATGATGTCCAATATTACTGCTGAGGGCGAGGCTGAGATTCTGACCAGAACTTACTGCAAATCTTCTGGTGTGCTGGAGATACGAGACCTAGTTTCTTCTGACCTTCACTTATGACTTTTCTATCTGTGAATACGGCATCCACTCTGTCCACATTGCAGTGTGATACCTTTGCACAGAAACAGATGCAGGAAGCAAAATTCACATCCTCTAGTTTCGTGCACCTATCCCTGAACAATCTTCAGAAAGCTACATTGTCAGCAGAAAGACAAGGTTCCCTATGGCAGTGAATGACATATCAAGGCCACCAATACCTTTACTGCCACTGACTTCACAGGACCTGCTCATTTCTTTGTGGTTAAGTCCACAGGTCAGAACAGGAGTACAGGTTGTGTTCTGTGGCAACAACAGCACAAGAACCATTACTCTAAAAGATGGTTCAGCTACACTTTGTGTTTTCCTGTTACTGATAATAGAGGACTGGATAAAACCCTTGACAGTATAAACAACCAGGGATTTTATTTATTTTCAATGGAAACACGCCTTTAAGTTATCTTGTTTAAGAACACAGTTATGTTTGCCACATGTTTTCACTAGGATTTTAAAAATCAGGAAAGGACCAACACTTAGATTAGCAATCTGAATGCTTAAAAAAATGTTAAGCATTGCACACCACAGTATTAACATGAGGCAGTAAAACTGAATTTTTACAGCATGACTAGATACATTTCGAGTCAACTTGAGTTCAAAGTTACTATGAATTCTTTCGAGATTACAAAATAAAAACAAGAAAGGACAGATGATGACAGAAGAAAGAAGAGAGAGGTCTGCAGCAGCTACAGGCAAAATTAAGCTGTGGCTAGTTCAATCCATTAAGCGGCATTTGCCATTTTGTGAACAAGAGACTTGTGAGGGAGCAGGCACAGCAATAGTGCAGTAAGCAAAGTACCTTTCCTGTGCTAGAATGGGCACACAGTTGGCGCATTTCAGCAGATTGTCTACTGATATACACTGTTCCTCCTTCAAGGTTTCATCAGCATTTGAAAAACATTGGTGCTTCTTTTCCTTTAAAAGTCTTAATCTTTCAAAAATTCTATGCCAGATCTTCTATACCTGCCCTTTCAGATTCATGTACCAGACCTTCTTCCATTTCCAGTCTGGAAAGTAACATAACATTGAAACACTACAGAAGTGTTGCTTTTGCTCCCTCAAAATAAAATCATGAGCACAATGAGAACCATCAACAAATGTGCACCAAATTTTACCCAAAGGCAACATAAATGCACAAGCAAAGCATTACTTCTGTGTCTGTATGTCTGGCTGGCTGGACAGACAGGCAGGACTAGACCTACTCAGTGAGAATAACTGGGTGAACAAATATTTATTGAGAATTACTCAGCTGTGATACAGAAGGGGATTCATAGCATGGTGCATCTGGACTCTGCTCATTTTTTATGAGATAATTGCGCCACGGACTACCTCAAACACGGCATGACTGAAGGATTTGCCTTTTAAATTTAAGAACATGGAACGGACAGGAATTAAATTCGTCATGCCTCTGTGTAGCACACAATGGAGGAAGAATATAAATAAACAGGCAACCAGAATGGTGCAATAAGAACAGGATTAATCCAAGTGTGATTAATTCAGTGTCAGATTAAAATTGATAGTGCCAGCTGTATCGGGTCCATTCTGCCACATTATTCTCGCCTGTCATTTTTTTTTTTGTCCATCTTCTTCCCATTTCCTTGGTGGATAAACCTGCAGGAGAGTTAATTGTCACATACATGGATTTAATCACATTGTCCACACTGTTTGGGGGCCTTGCCTTCAGCGATCCATGACTAATTGTTGTGGTAATTTTTCAATCATTAACAGCACCGCATATGCTGCGGACAAATCCCACGGCACCCACTAAAGCCCCGGCGGCCAGCAGCGCACACGCCTCCATCAAAGCCCCGCGCCCCGGCCGCCGCCCCCTTCGCCCATCGCCGGCTGCATCCCGCCCTCGGGGGCGAGCTCGGCGCTGGTACTGCTGCCTTTAAGGAGGCAGCGCTGCCAAAGGGAGGGAGAGGAGGGGTGGGGGGCGAGGAAGGACATTAGAACTCCATCTGGGAGGGCTGGCGGAGCTCTCGCTGTCCGCCCGGCGCCCGCAGCTGCCGCCCCGTTCCCCCCAGAGCCGCCGCGGGTGCGCCGGTGGGACGGGAGCGGCCCCGGGGGAGCCCTCGGGCGGATGGAGGCACGGCTCTAATCACCTCGTCAACCCGGCGAACCCACCCGCCTTTCCCGTCTCCGGTAATTACACGCGTCTCATAAGGCGCAAAAAGGCGAGCCAAAAGCTCCTCTCCTGCTTCAAAGCCAAGTAACAACCAGAACGTAACAAATCGCTGCACCAGCAGCCCTGCAGCAGCAGGAAGGATCAGCGCCACGACGCCTCGGAGGGAGCCGCGAGGATTATACAAAAGTGCCACTGCCTGTCCAAGCTACCGTGAACCAAGTGACCCCAGCTCAGCTGGCAAAGAGCTCGTCTGGGGAATGAGGCAGCCGGCATTCCCAGTCACCTTCTGACTTCTTGTTCCCGGAGCAATTTATTCCTGACGGAGGTGTTCGACACCCTCCAATGGTGTACGCCTGGGTCCCTGCAAAGAACAGTACCGGGTTTGCGGCTTGGAATGGACCGATTGGACAATGTCATGTTCTCCTCTCCCTCACCACCCCGTTTCCAAACACATTAACATATTAAGCTGTTTTATTATTAAGCTGGCGCCGGGGACGTCACACTTATAGATGATGCATATCAGCATCCTCAAAGGCTTGAATGGGGGAAGGAAAAAATCAGATGAGATTCTGCAGCATCTCTGCCTTGAAGAGACCACTTTAAAACAAGGTGGCATTTCAGCAGTCACCCAGGTGGCTTTAGAAAACGCTGATAGAACATTTCATTATTGAAAACGAAGGTAGCAGCAATAGTGACTATCGAAATATAAATGCAGGCAAAGGAGGAAAAAAAAAAGAAAAAAAAGGAGAAAAATAAGAATTAAGAGCAAAACAAGGCAGGATTATACAAAGGCAAGAGCCTCTTTTCTTCCTCTGAGAAGAGAGAATCCCCAGCTACACAGGGGAGTAAACAACAGCATCCCAGACTTCGCTTCTCAATCAAGCCATAAAAAAGCAAAGGGAGGGAAAAATCCCGTCCTTGCCACAAGTTTCTGACAGTCACAGCACCGGCACTCTTATGCAATCGTTACATAAGTTGTGACAGGACCGGCGCCTTCCCCACTCCCTGCCCAGGCGCAGGGCAGGCAGGGCACCCCCGCCTCCCCACCACTGCATCACGCTCCCCTCTGCTCGCCCCGGGGCTGCAGATGCGGGGTGATACACAAATACAGAATAATCCTCTGCACTTTTTATTCTTTTTGACATCTTTCTCCCACCATCCATGAGTTGCTTTCTGCAAGGGTGGGGGAATACTTACTGGCACATAACTGAAATAACCTTTCTTGCTTTTTTTCTCCCCCCTCCTTATCCCAGAGAATACTGCCCTCTCACACCAAAGGAAAGGGTGACAACATGCAAATAGTTACTTAAATAATTTCTGTACGTAGCAGTGTTGCTGCTATTACCACACTGCATTGAGTCGGTGTCACTGACAGAAGAACCACATGAAGTTTATGGAACCGCCTATAGCCTACCAGAGATGACAAAAGATCCCAGCAATGGCAGATGGCATGTGAATCACTGCACAGGCAATTAGCAGCTAGCTGACGGATTTTGACGTGCTGGGGAGGACAGAGGGGGTTTTCTCTGCTCCTTGCAGTTCTCACCAGAGGGGATGGAAATAGGCATTAGTCTCACTTTGCCCCCACAGAGTCTTTGCAACCACTCTTGCTGGGTTTGAGGCTGCTGTATTGCTAGGCACTTATAAGCACCCAGTGTAGAAAGATTTGCAGCAGCAATAAAAATGCTGTCTTTTTACCTTGATGAGATCAAGTCACAGCTGCTGCAAAGCAGAGTGTTTCAGGGAGAGTAAAAAAAAAAAATGCACAAAAAACCCACCTATGCAGCAAAGGACCACAGCCGCCAAGCCAAGTGCCTTGAAAACATTACAGTGCTGTAAACAGTGATTGAAAATGCATCAAAAACATCGAATGCTTCTAAGCTACAATGACAAATGTATTCTGGAACTGTTCAAGTTGGATACCTCTCAAAATGAATTTTTACTGTAGACAACGGTCCTAAATTTTGATCAGACAGCTAATGCAGAACCCTTCAGCATGAGCCTAGTCAGCATATATCTTTAAGTCAGTAAAAAGAATAATATAAAAATGTACTAGTAAAATAGTGCCCAGCAAAGGTCTCCTCTGTGTGGCTGCAGTGCAGACCTTGGATAACACCAAAGCAGGGACATTATTCTGAGCAGCCTGACTGACAGCGCTGTGAGCAGTAACACTCAGAAGGCTACTACCTTAAAAACCCAAGGTGACAACTTATATTAGCTTTTCTAACATTTTTTAGTTTGTTTGCTCATTAGTTGCCAGGTCAGTGCTAGTTTTTGTTAGCTCTGCAGCGGGGATTCTTTCCGTAGTTTTTTCTTGCTCAGTGCATGCTCAGGAACAGTAATGCCTTTTGGGGGGGCTCCTTGCACTGATGCAATTAACAGCATTAAAAAAACCCTCCAGCCTCACAGCACAGGTGAGAATAGCATCTAAGTAACCCGTTTTGGTGGAGGAAAAGCTCTACCAGCCATCATCGATACCTGGACTAAGCAAGGTTGTCCACTTAAGAAGGGCAGCATACCGGCCTGTATTTTTCCATCTCAAACTGGGCATGCTGGTAAGGATTCAGAAAAGGCTGGATGATGGTACCTTGCAAAGAGACAAGACGCTCACAGCAAGACCTTCATCAACATCTTGCTTCCACAGCAGACAGCTCTTCCTATGACCTGCTCAGTTTTGCATTTCCCAGGAGCCAGAGGCTGTGTCTATTTTCCAAAGCCTGTGCTTCCAACATTGTGCCAGGCCTACAGCACACCATTCAGCACCTGCTTACAACTACCATTGGCATCCATGCCATGGGTTGCCCACTCCTCACTGAAATCCAAGGCTGGGCCACTGAAGTTCTACCAGCTAGAGATTTACTGACTATATTTGCTGACTTCCCCGGGCTACTTTGCACTTGCTTACTGACTTCCATTGCTAGGTATGACAGCATTTTGCAACTCCTGATCAAGCCTGAAGCAACAGTGAAAAGTCAATAGGTTATTATCCCCATTTCATACACAAGTAAATTGAAGAAGAATGTGAATGCAACAGAAATGTTAAGTTTAAGCAAATGCTACTGAATGGTTTTAATACAGATACCATGTCTTCCATGCAGTTAACTATGCAAGTTTTGTAAAGAAAGCAAACACCACATCAAATAAATCAATTTTCAGCTGTAAGCATGCCTGTGCTCTAATCTTATTCTAATCTTAGTGCAGAAAAAGTGCTACATACTTCGTGTACATGATTACTAATCACCAGGACAGAGACAAATGGTATATCACTATATGAAATTGCATACCATTCTGCAGATGGAACCAAGACTACAAACATATTTAGAATGTTAGAGAATTGATTTGAAGAGCTAGTAATTTTATCATATATCAGAACCTTCTACAACAGTGTAATAAATACGTACGCCCAATTTAGAAATAATAAAAATATAAAATTTATTAAATGTCCGAAAGATTCGAACACGCAATGCCACAATCGAATAAAAAGGACAGCACCAAGCCCGGGGTTGGTACTGGGTGAACAGTGGTCCGACCTCTATCGCATCAGACCTCCCTGTGTTCACCCCGTTCTGTCCTTCGGAGTCCACTTTTATACAGTTCTTATGCATAAAGTCCGGAGGTGAGCATTCTTTTACTGTTTCCCATATTCATGAAGTGTAGCATTCAGGTGGACAAAAGCGCATAATTTTCTATCGCCAGTGGAGATCGCCTGATGAATCGTTGCAGTCCATATCGTAATACGTAATCTGGGTCGTTTTCACCTGGCCTGGGTGGAGGTTCTCGGAGATGGGCCATCAGCCCTGTTGAGATAGACTATCAGCTCTGCCGGGAAATCGTTTATGCAGTGGGTGACACAATCAGAATGCCCTCCTGGCTTTGTGTGAGGTTTTGGTTTTTGTCAAAAAGGCTTGTTCAGGCTTGTCCTTATTTTTAACTTCATAAAATATAACTTTATACACTTTAGCACGAATTCACATATCACAACAGGAACAGATCTGAGGATCTGTTTCAGCATTTTGTCAGCTACTGAGACCAGAAGCTGTAATTATGCAATGATATGGCTACAGGTGATGTTTCAGCAGCTACAGTTCAGGTAGTCAGTGGTCATCTTGACACACAAGGAACGATACCCCATATACATCTTAATCTTTCCTAGTTTGACAGCACTTAATCATATGAACTATAATGTAACACATGGAATTTGAGTGCCATTGAATTCCACATAAATTGTTAACATGCAGTTTCGGAGGATTTTCCAAACCTGTTCTGATGCATCAGTCCAAGTGCACCAAGCCAATCACATGTTACAGGAAAGGAAAACAAGCCCTATATGTTATAATATTAAAAAAAAGTCTTATGAATCTCAGGGAGCTCTCACGTAACATCAGAACATACTTTAGTGAATGTTTGTTTTGCTTCCTCCAGCTTAGAGTGTCTCAAGTTAAAAAAAAAAACCCAAACAAACAAACAAACCCCCAAAAATAAAAACAAAAAAAACCCCAACCCCCAAACCCCAAACTAAAACAAAACAAAAAAGCTAAAACAACAACTAAAAACCAAACAACCAAGCACTAGCAAGCTTTCTGAGCCAGAGATCAATGTTCAGAATTAATTGAAATGTTCAGAAAAGGATGCTGTAATGCAAAAGCACCAAAAAAAAGAGAAACACATGACGCAAAGACTTACTTTCCAAGTGGAAGGTGACAAGGTAGCAGTAATGCTGCCCTTACTGAGGTCAAACAACTGAGGAGGGCCAGTCTCTCTCTGAGTGGATTCTAAGGTGACATGGGACAAGTCACTAAATTGAACTGTGTCACACTTTCCCCTTCTGTAAAATGTCCCTGATAATATAGCTTTTATAAAACTATTAAGGCATGCTGCTGAGAATTGCTACATAGGAGCACCATTTTTATTACTGTCCAACAGAGGGCATCTAAGCAGGATAACAAAGACTGGCCACATTTCTGTCACTGAGAATAGTCACTCTCCATTATGTCTTCCCCACATGCCTGAAAAAGTAAACAAAACCCCAACAAAACAAACATCCACCACCAAAATACCAATGAGTTCATCAAACAGAGGTTTCAGATGGATGCACTTCAGCAGCTGAAGAAGACACACTGCTACTATATCTATACATTACTGCTTTCTCAAAGCAATGGCATCTACAGGTGTTCCAAATCTGGCATGGCACTGAAGTATCATGTTGTAAGGGTATTTGCATGATGACCAACAGTAAGGTTTGATGAGTTTTCAGTAACATAAGACTCCTCTGCAGGAAGATTGAAGTCTAATAAGGTTAAGGGACAATGGAAGAGGCATGCAAGGTCTTGGAAAAATACATCCCTTCTAAGCCATTAGACTTCACAGCTTTAGCTTGAGGTTTTTCAGATTACATGTCGGTATAAGAATAAAACCAAAACCCCCTAAATTTCATTTAGAAAAAAACCACACAAAAAGAAAGACTGTGATTCCTCAATCATTTTCTCAGTTCCAGTTCCAGTTGCTACTGTGTCTTAAACTTCAGCTGTCAAGAAACAGGTACTTCATCTTTCTTATTCCCCATTTTCACCAGTGCTCAATTTCTCATACTTATTCCTAACACAGTATTTTATTCCAATCCCACCCTTAGCCCCAGAATGACTCCACCTTATGACTTTTGCCTCTCCCAGAGCAAAGCTTCAGCTTCCATTTCACACCTCTGCACACATGGAAAGCATGTCCGTACACTGGATTACCCAAACTGAAACTGTCATTCTACAAGAACAGTTGAGCAAGAAAATCAAAGTCAATGGACCAGGTCACAGACCATCAACAGAGGCCTTCAATCACTTGTCAAACACCTTTACTGTTCAAAGCATAAGCCCAGAACCAGGAGTAAAGCAATGCCTGAAACAAATCCTAGCCCTTGAAATTCAGTGTCTTGCACAAGACTTCCACAAGTACTGGAGAACAGAGCTGATGAGCTCATGCAGGCATCTCCCCTGCTGTCAAACTTCCTTGACACAGTTTCCTCAGCTGTGGTTTGAAAATCTTCTTGGGGTTGTCCTTCAGATGGCAGCATACTTGCTGCAATTACTCTCTTCTGCTTCGAAGCCTTTTGGGTGTCTCCAGGGAGCCTGGGAAGGCCCTTCCAGCTCTGCATTGCACAAATGTGTGGAACACAAAAAAGAAATTACAGATTCAGTGTCCCTTAGTTCACCTTCCTTAAACTCCACCTGTGAATTGTACCGTCACAGAGCTTTATCCCTAAGTTAAGGTGTATGCATTTTTCTTCAAGCCCCATGAGAACAGAAATAATGAAAGAGAGATGGGAGTAAAGCAGCAAAAAGGTCACTGTAGGAGAACTCTAGCTTTTCAAATTTGAGGCTTTCAAGGAAAGAGTTGCTGATTTTCTCTTCCTGCAGAGTATCATAAGGCAGCAAGAAGGTCATTGTAGGGGAACACTAGCTTTTTCAAAATTGAGCCTTTCAAGGAAAGAATTAATGATCTTCTCTTACTGCTGAGTATCACACCTGCAGGTGTCGTAGAAAGAAGACAGGAAGCTGGCTGTTGAAAATAAGTGAAGGATGTGCTTTTTTTTATGATTGCAACTGTGTTTCTACCTCTGAGAATTAATTTAATCTACAAAAACAATGCCATCATGATCTCAAGCTCTGGGCATGCCTGTTGTAAGTGGCTGCTGTTCCTTCCCTTCCTCTGAAAAACCCAATGGTCACTTTAATGAAGAATACCAGAATGGGACAGGGCTGTGAGAGTTGTTAAAAAATTTGTTAAAAAATTTTTATCTAATTATTGATCCATGAAGAAGAGGCAAGAATGTGAGAGCATTTCCATCCAACATCAGAGCAGTCACAGAGCTCTACAGAAAATGACCGGTTGTACTACTTCTGCAAGTGCTCCTACACTTGATGTAAGGTGACCCAAATTTCCATCTATCTCATCTTCTAATTGCACTCCCTATTGTTTTTAAACAGTATTTCCTTCAAAGTATCTGGTGAAAACTCCAGGGCAACACCAGTGTTTATGAAAGTTGTATAACATAACAATTATTTTTAAAAAATCAAAAAGTCATGTGAACGTCCACAGATGATCTTGCACACTTCCCTACTCTCCCCTCTCCTGTTTTTAAGACTCAGTGCTTCTGTGACAGCCACAAAGATGACAAATATGGAACTACTGATGGGGCACCACAAAAATCACTCTGTTTTCTATTCACTGAATTACAGTCATACATATTGAGTGCTTCTTTCTCTCCACCCCAGGATACACAGGCTTGCTTCTACTAAGATCATTTTGTATTGATTAACTGCACAGAAACAGAAACAGCACAAATTATACTTTTTTTGAGCTAGAAACCAGTCTGCTCAGCATCACATGCTGCCAAAACAGAGCAGCTTGTTCCTTGTCCCGCTAGGACAGCAGCTCATAGGGTCACATTTAAAGCAATGCAGATAGTCACCAGTGCATCACTCTCATCACCTGGATACAATTATAAAACCACATATATGGCACAGAACAACTTAGGGTATCTACTTAGGATGCTACAGCATTTTTCTACTGTTTGCTCACAGTTCCTTCAATCAACCATATGCAGAATATAGCAAGCGCCTATGCGCAGTCTGCTCCACTTCACTAGTGATGTGTGAAAGCTGAGAGCAATGTAGCCACAGCAACTTTTGTTTAAAACTAGTGTACAATTAAGTGCATCTTCAGACGGCTTAAGTGAGCTCCAGCTTCCTGTTCTGGAGTGGCTCTAGTAAATTCCCATTTCTTTGTTTCTATGGCTCATATGCCTATGATGTGCAAAACCTGTAATCCTGTTATTATACCTCCTCTGAACATGGCCAGAACTTCAGGCTGCGAGGAACCAGACAAATAAATAACCATGAGAGGGGCACAGGACAAACTTACAAACAGAGAACCCTAGAGAAAATAACTCTCCTATATAACATGAACTGCCACCTCTTATGAAATAAATAAAAATAGCAGCAGCAAGTGGCAATACAGGTAGTGTACAGTTTTCCCTTCTAAGACCACCAGCTTTTATTCAATAAAACTATAAAGCAATTTAGCACTAGGAAAAGTGAGTAATTCTGCTCCTGTCTTGATTGTGATATGGTAGGTTCTAACACAGTAGCAGAGATACCCTGGCAATTACAGTTTTTGCTGTGCACCATGCAGTAGTATTGAATTCAGACTGTATTTCCCCAAGATGAAAAAAGGAGTCCCAGTCAGGAGTTTATCTTTGACTGTCACTTTTGAAACATGCTAAGCAAGTCTGAACTAATATAAGAAAAGGATTCTCCTCATTGTACTTTTTCTTTTGGAATAATTCATTAGCTAAATATTTTTCAACCAGTACAGTCAAAGCCCTAGCTGGAGTCTCTTGCCTTATTTAAATAGATCCTACTAACTTTTCTTCTGTTATAATCCCCGCTGCTATTTTACGTCAATCACTGTTCTAAAAGAAAGTCAGTAAATCCACTTTATTTTATTAAAAAAAAAAAAAAAAAGAAAAAGCTCTGAATTACCATGTTGGTGACAATCTCTGTCATTAGAATAAAGAAGACTTGTACTTTTGAATGAGTGACTCAAACTTCAGGGCTGAAAAACATGTTCTTTTGTTACTTTTTCCTGGCTCCCCACAATTTTAAGATAAAGTAGAAATAAAAGTCATAGCAGGGTGAGGAGTTGAACAGCTCTAAAACTGCAGACACCAGTTTATGGGCTTTGTATCAGGATCTTTTTTTTTTTACCTATTTTTTTTTCTTGATAAAGCCAACATTTTCACCCAGAGAATATAGAACTTGCCTAGATTTTCAAATACTCAGCTGAAATTTTTAAATAATCCAAATGACCTCAAAAGCAAGGCAACAAACAAGCACTTTCCCCCTCCACTCTCCATCTGGCCAAAAACGAAAATAGGCACAAGATGACTTCTACGATTACCTATTAAATTCCATTTATTGTTACATATAAAAGTTTCCTTAGACTCTGCCATGGTATTTAGGATCAAGCTTATAACTGATGCTCACTGCACAGTCATCAGAATACATAATTTATGACATCCATTCTGTTCAGGAAAAAAGAGATATTGCTTTAATATCTATTAGTTATCTGTAAAGTTATTTACATGGGGGGAAAGTGTTAATAAAGGCTGGCATTTTTTTCCCTGATTCATTTCATGTACACCAGCAAATCCTGCCCCAAACTAGCTGGTACACTGCCTGGAACGGGCTGTCTCCTCTTCATGGATTGTACTGCAGTTGCCTTCCAGCAGCATGGAAGTGTCAAACCTGATCTAGATTCTTTCCCTCCTTCTGGAAAAAATGTTTATCCTTCACAGCATTATCACCTCCTTCTGAACACCTTTTTATTCGCTTGTTGTAGGTTTTATCCTCTCTACTGCTTGTAGACACTGCCTGTTCATGAATGCTGAGCAGGAAGGTAAATCTGGGTGTCTGAAGATGAAGCCCAAGCAAAACTGAAGCTAAGGCAGTCTTTGTAATGCAAGCAAAAATGGCACCAGTGGGGCTGACATATATTTCTACAAAGCTAGAGTTTATAACACCATGCAAGGTT
Organism: Aleadryas rufinucha; assembly: GCA_013397815.1. Classification (NCBI taxonomy): domain Eukaryota; kingdom Metazoa; phylum Chordata; class Aves; order Passeriformes; genus Aleadryas; species Aleadryas rufinucha. The sequence goes on from VZTH01005501.1 coordinate 113,617, forward strand.
CTTCTGTTGGTAAGCAGTAATGATAGAGAAGCAGTGGCCCAACCCCGGCTCTTGAGCTGTTCTGTGTTTGCTCACATGCGATTCAAACAGTGGTCCCCAGCCAAGGCTTGCCTGCATGGTCAGCAGTGGATCAGTATGCACTGGCACACGGACAACTGGGCAACCCAATCTTCTCAGACTCCAGCTGGAATGAGCCATGAGAGGCTGGTGCCACTGGCTCAGCCTGGACTGCTGCCACAGCCAGGCTGTCATCACTAGAAAGCTGCCACTCTCTCTCAACTATACGACACGCTTGGGTTTTCCCTTCCCCACCCCTTGTCCTCTGAAGACATGTGCCTCATAACTCATCACTCTGATAAACGGCATGGAGTTCACAAGGCTGACCACCCACACACACTGCCACTGGTTTGCTATTTTCTTAGCACACCTGCAGAGCAGAGAGGGGGAGGAGGTGCACGTTCAGCTCCAGCAGGAGACTTGTGTTCACCCATTCCTCTCACCAACTACCAGCCTCAAAGACAAGAAATGAGGCATAACAGAAACATCCTAATAAAAGCTTCCCCCTCCAGAAATGAGAAATCAAGTCTGCGTTTGCGATCTAGAGAAGAAAAATACTTCCTAAAACACTTGATCTAATCTCAGTTGAACTGAACCTGTCTCAACTGAGCTTTGTGTATCAGAGTCAGAAACAGTTAGAGACATGCCTGTAAAATCTCTTCTCCAGCCTCAGCTGGGTAGTCCTGATAAATGTCCTGGGAACAGCAAAAATGAATATTGCAACGCAACAAAAACACCCAGAGGGTATCCTAGCCTGATGAGGAATTACATTAGGCTCATTGAACCAACTCCTGGCTGATTAAAAACATTCAGCTTTCACCATATAACAGTGTAGTAATTCAATAGTATTATTTAGATGTATTTTCATTTGCATAAATAAAGCCAAGGGAAACACCATTTCTGTGCCATAAATTGTTGCTCTTCAAGGTTTCTGAGAGTACCACTTCCTTTTACTTGGAGCTGGTTAATAAACTACATTCATCATTATTTAGCTTTCTCTTGTGTGTGGTGCTCTAGTCCTCCTGCAGGATTCCAAGGAGACAAATCATAGTGAATTAGTAAACCTTTAATTTACTTTTGATTAGAAAAAACTTAAGGGAAGGAGAAGCAATACATACACATGGGCAAACTGCTTCAAAGGCAACAGAAACTTTGGAAGGTGCAACTGCCTACCTCTTTTTTTTCATTTCTAGATTTCAAATGGACTAAAAGAGGCCTCACATATGCTGAAGGGAGCTTTCATTCACTTAATGGAGAGATGTATGGATCAGTCAAATAAACACTCTTGCTGATTTCAAAGCTTGTGTTAGACTGAGTTAACCCTCTGTCACATGCATTTCTGTGCAGGAGAAAATGAAGCATGAAGACAAAGTAGCTTCTCAAATTATGAAGATAAGGAACTTATATTCCAACTAAAAATGTAATCTTGCACTATGAAAGGGAAACTACCCTCTAAATCTATTGACATTACTACTCTTAACATTAAGCTATGAAAATCATATAAACCCACAAACTCAAATGGCCATCCAAGTTTTATAATAACTACTTACTTCCAAGAATCAATCCTGTACTTTTTCTTCCACAAGATACCCCTGTAAATAAATAACACATTTCCCAGGAATAGGTATAATAGAATTGTCATAAAATGGAATACTGTATTTGTTCAATATATACAAACACTACAGATTGGAAGCAAGCTTATATTAATTCTTTCAAAGAATCCCAATTTTAACACAGATAACGAATCTGTCAAAGGTAATAAAATCAGAGAAAGCAACATTTCAAAAATTTTATGGGTTCCTTCCGTATGAAAAACTTGCTGAGAAAACAGCTTTAAAAATAGAGTTGTAAATGAAGTAGAAGACAACAGGCAAATTATCTTGACAAGGAAAAGGGAAGGGCAGAGGAAAGATTTAACTTTATAACACAACACACACATCAGACCTGGTGGTGTAGCCAGAGATAATGAACAGGAGAAACAAATAGCAAATAAAACGATGCGCCCTTTGATTGACAGGAGCATCACCTCTGCATAACTCATTTCTGTGTTTTGGATTACTTATCAAGGCAAGACTTGGACTTCCTTCCAGTCAGTTCAAAAGAAACCAAAATAAAATCAAACCCAAAAAAGCAATCTTCATACAAACACAAAAAATAAACTCTCTTCAATTTCTTCTTTGAGTAGAAAGGAGTTAGAAGAAATAGCTTTTCTATATAAGAGTCACCCCAATTTTAAAATACATGTTCTTTAGAAACTTGAACCTCTGAAGTCCTAAGAGTCCAGATCTAATCCTGCCAAAATTTAAATAACAAGCTACAGCTCAGCTCATGTGGAGTAGTGCTGTATCTATTCCTTTTGTAGGACTGGGATGCTTACATTTGCAGTCACAAAGGAGGGTGGCACTAATTGTTAGTCTGAAGATGCCAAGAAAGTGGCCAATATTTCTGCTGTCACTTGCTATGGATGATTCCTTTACAGTCAAGAGATGTGGTAGTAAGAACACCTAATTGCCACTCCACACCCCAAAACTTACATGACTGGGCCTTTATATGAACTATTTAAGTTAAAAGTCATGTACACGTTTTGCTGGTAGCCACCCAGGTGACTACAATCACAGCTCCTCTCCTCATACAGACAGGGTGGATCACCAGAGATTTTCAGAGAAAATCAGGTCCTCTGCCTTATTATGTATTCCCTTTTAAACCAATCAGCTCTGTCTTAGGTACACACATCTCTGGATGTGCGATATCCATACACTTGTGGGTATCTGTATGATGTCTGAAGAACAGAGATAAAAATTCAATCACGTCTTTCTCCAAAAGCCCACAACTCCACACCAGCTCCATGTTTGACTGAGCAATGCAAAATTTCAGTGGCTGCCAGCTCAACAGAAGGTCTCTCAACTTAGCCAGATGTGACCATCAGTTTTTTTGATTTACACTGTGGGGGAGGAGGTGGGGTAGAGAACTACACACCAAAACTAAAACAGGACAAATATGTCCAACTCTGTATTTAATTGGTCACCAATTTGTTTTATTTGTCTCTGCATTGTATTCTGCATTTATTTTTATACATATACACACATATGTACGTATGTATGTGCAAATGTAAATCACTAGGATTGATGGAGATAAAGGTGACCCAGGAGCTGAGATATAAAACTTGGATTCAACTTCAGTTTCTTCAACAGGCAACCCTTGGGAAGTCAGTAAAACTCAGATGCTTCCTAATTTCCCATTAATTTTATTTCATCTGAGACATTGTATCTTTGTGAGATATTCATTTTACCTTCAGGTACCTGCCTAAATTGGGAGACTCTGCTCCCCCTGCAGTCAGACATAGACAGAGGCCGCCCAGCAGATGGATCCAAAAAGTTCCATACATTCAAAACAGACTGGAAGACTTTAGTTCTCTACTGAGTTCAAAAAGACTGTAGGAAAGCTCACTCTAACCAAGGCAACTGCACTTTTTGTCTGCAGTGTGCATGTGTGTCAGCCTCCGGTGTACTTCACTTCCAGCCCATGAGTGAGGAATGAGGACACTTCGCTATCTCAGAGTGGTCTCAGGAGAGTAAGCACAGGAAGGGCTGGGAGAGTCAAGATACTACAGTAGTGTGGTTGTACAGGAGACAGACAGTGACCTACAACGACCCCTGAGAGATTTGGGATGCGGAGCTGTGAAGCTTACACAGAAGACTTAAATCGCTTTGGGTGCTCCTGTGGGGAGAACCAGCCCATCCAACAGTTTTACCTCATGTTCTTGGGAGGCCCCAGATGCTCGATACACCAATACCTCTGTAACTTTAATTTCACCTTGAAGGGTTTCAGACATGTATTTTAAACGCATTATATTTACCCTTCTACACTACATCCATACAGACACATAGAGCATTAACTATTTCAAGGTCCCCACAGAGAGCTGTTAGCAGAGACAGAACATGGGCCAGCACATGACTGAAGCCACATGCACCATCTGCTCAAACATTTTAATGTAATTTACCAGGCAAGAGCTGAGCAGGAAAAAAAACCCGACAGATGAAAGATATTAGATTTCCCCTTCTCCAAAATACCTCCTGCTGCTTGATATATGAAGCTAACTCACCCATAACTAATATTTGATTTAAGAACATATTCATACTTTTTTTAAAAAAAGTCCCATGCCTGTAAGGTAACATTGACATAATTCTTCTATTAACTACTAACCTGCTGCCCATGGAGAACTGTCCAAACTGATAATCCTATTGACAAAACCAAAAAGGAGTGGACAATTAAGAACTTAAAAGTTGTTACTTCCACTCAAATAGCAATTTCAATGAACTTCAATAAATGAGTAAAGAAAGAGAAAGATTTATTTTCTGCAGCATTGAAGCCAAATAAGTTCTACATGTTAAGACTTGTATTTGGCTGAAGGTGGCAGCCCTGGGCCTAGTACTATTTGAATTTTGGGAATAAGTCCTGCAAATTATCTGTAAAAGGGATTCCAAATGGCAAAGGCTTACACTTCAAGAATCAGGTTTCGTGACAAACAATCTCCCACCTTTTAAAACAAAAGTAATGATTTGAAGAACTTAAGACAAACTCTTGTCATGTTCAACAGTATTCATAAAGATGTTTAGAGGGGGTTAGAAATTTTTCCATTATTAGAAATACTCACAAAATTAACAAGAAACTAGGACAACTACCTTTGCTATAAATTCAGCTGCTGTAAATTCAATTTCTTCTTCCAAACCCCTACACCATTCCCTATTCCTTTTAAGCTGACAACAAAAAATAGAATTTAAAAAAATGCCATAGATAAATAAAATCAGTTTTGTAAGATTGTAAACATCACTGTTAATTTCTGATGTGAAAGGTAGAAAAATCTGCATGCAGCAGGAAAGTTCTACCAATTCATCTTACTGGTAGCCCAAATACAGCAGCCTTTGTGATAAACAATTTTAGGAAATGAGACCTAACCTGAACTGCCCCTTTGAGCTGAATGTCTGGCTGTGTGCCAGGATGCTTCAACCATCAGCTAGCAATCAAAAGCCATCATCTGCAGCAGCCATCATACCAAAACCTCCCCTTCTTCTTCAACTCAAGGCTCATTAAAGGTCAACACAGCAAAATTAATATTAAGAATTATCAAAAAAGGAAAAAAGAAGTCTGGAGAAGATGCAGGCAGGAGTGATGATGACTCAGAACATATGGATAAGCTCCCACATAGGGAGGGACTGTCTGACCAGCACTCTTTGGCTTGGAAAGAAGTCAGTGAAAAGAGTTACAATTGGTATCTAAATAAATACCAAGTGGCTTAAACAAGGAAAAAGAAAGAGAGATTCACTAACTCTTCTCACATGACAGAAGAGCTCTAACTGTAACTCTAAGCTGTTGGTCAGAACAAAAAAGAAGTGATTCCTTATGCAAGTTAGGCAATTTAAGACATGGTAGAGAGAGTAAAGGTTTACTGGGACTCAAACGTTTCAACAAATGAACGGAAGAAACTTCCACAATGACTACTGAAAACAAATGTACGATTTTCAGCTCAGGAAACATGCAGCTGCAGGAGCATATCAGGCAGGATCAGTATAACCATGCCTGTCCTACGCATCTGTAGGCACTGGCTTGGGACATCAAGATACAGCAATGCCCTGGACATGAGGTTGGATCTGGTGTGCCACCCTCACATTATTTTATTGTATACCTCAGAACTTAAAAACATCATGAAAAGTCTTACCAAAAAAAATTAGAGTTCTCTTCTTTTTGTTGTTTGTTTGTGAGTCGGGGTTTGTTTGGGGGTGGGGGGAGTGTTTGGGTTTAGTTTTATTTTTAACTGATTTGGTTTATAGTCTCATAGTTTTGAGGTAAACTTTAGTTCAATTTACTTGCTTCCGTCCCCAGCTAACATATTCTGCAACACTGAGCACTGAGAACATTGCCATTGATTTCCATCAGCAAAGGATCACACCCTAACTGCTTCCAATTTCACAGTTACTAAGCAACACCAAGTGATCACAGACTCTGAGTAAGCAACGTCCTGTATTCAAAGGTTTGAATTGTAGAACTCCATACAGACTTGAAACTTTGGCACCTACCAGTGAACACCAGCTTCGTAAATCTTAGATAACAAACTCTTGAAGTGCAGAAATACATACCTTGGGTGCTGTTAATTGAAATTAGCTCTTCTGAACCACAAAATTTCCTTGTAAGTCTGTGTAAGTCTTACACCTTGTAAGGTGTAAGTCTTCATCATGGACTTACACCTGGGAGTACTTCCTACTATACTGCAAAGTTTCTGTATTTTTCCCAGTATTAAACAGAAAAAAACACCTTTTCTTTATATCAAAATTCATACATATCACTCCTATTAAAGTTATGTATTCAGGTATAAAGATGAAAAAGAAAACACAAAAACAGTAAGTTAAATAGTACAATAAATTAGATTTTATACTTCTTACTGAACATTGATTACTAAATGATCCTCTGTGTTTACATTATACCAAATACTTGCTCCAGTTTAGCACCATCAGCCTTAGGGGAACATGTAACATCATCCCTTACAATGTAGTGCATCTTCAGAGTACTGCATATTTTTTTAATGATTACATAAAAACCCTGTAATAGGCTTTATGTTTTTCTTTTAAAATAATATCACTGATAGAAATACTACCACTGTTAGAAAATAGAAAATAACACCATATTCTTCTTGGTTTGTTTGGGGTTTTTTTTGTTGTAGGAGACTTTCCTGAATGCAAACAGCTCTTAAAAAATAATCAATAGCTAAATTTGCTTTAATGAAGATGGTACTTACAGCCTTTACTAAATTCTATGCGCTCGTCTACACACCAAGACAACAGAAATCTTGCTTACTGCTAAAATGGAAAATCTGAATGGTCCAGAAGACTAAATGGTCCATTACCCAGTGAATGACTAAGAATGAGGCTGGCTGTCCTCCCTTAGAAAATCCTGATCTGGTCTAACATTTAAAAAATGTGAAATTTCAAGGGTGAGAAAGTGCTATGGAAGCCCACACATGAGAAAGCTGCAAAAAAAAAAGTGCTGCAGAAACCTCTGGTGTTTCATGTACATCCATTCACACACACACAAATGTATACAGTAATTGTTTTGAGACACAGTTTAGCTCTTTTCTCACCCATTAGAGGAACCTAATCACAAGAGTTGAGCAACGTAAAAGCTTTTGAAGCAGAAAGCCTAGACATTGGTGGGTTACATCTAATGGAAACAATATTACACAGCAGTCTTTCACTTCCGAGACTGATTAGAAGCTGTATTGTATTTACCACACTATGAAGATAATAACCTGAGACAGAACATTAGCATAAATCATTAATTCATTGTGGGGAAATTCTGGAAGAGGATATCTTTCTAAAAGGAAAACGATCACATTAAAATACAAGCAAACTTTGAGGAAAACAAGCTGTGCCAAGTAAATGGTGACAAAATTAAGTAATTCGTAGTTATCATACTTGGTCTTCAATAGTAAGAATTTAGAGCACATGAAAATACAACAACAGCTTAGCAAACCAGTGGGAAAAAATCAACTGAGTATTACCTTGGCTATCTGAGAGCCCGCTTGCTGGAATTAAACAGATCATATTCTAAAAGGCTCACGTACGTAATAAATAGTACTGGAAGACACAGAACGACAGAGGACTGAGCACATGTAGACTGTCCTGTGCTTACTAAGAATTGCCTATTCTCAGCAAATGAAAAAGCAAGCATGCAAAATTCTTCATATAAAAATAATTAGAAAAAAATCCACCAATTTCTCCTCTCTTTCTTTAATAATGTGTAAGTTTTAGAATGCAAAATTGTCAGGTGACATTGCTCTGTAATAATTTCAATTAAAATAAGTGACGTTGCTTTTAATGCAATTTACAACCTCGTAAATAACCAACCTGAGGAGAAAAGAAACAAAACAAAAGAAAAAAGCTACCTACCATTTACCCAGCAACCAAATAGCAATATGAAAGATATCACATTCCTCTTTTTATGCTTTCTATATAGAGAAGCATTCTGATATTCCAAATATTAGGGGATGTTATTTGCTATTGATACTTTTAAGTCATTACTAAGAACACACTTGATATCTCTTGGGAAAGAAAAAAACCCCGCATGCCCTAATTTGCGGGTTCTCTTTTAAAGCTGACATCTGTCTGTCTCCTTACTGCACAAAATAAAAGGCAAGCTTTCTCTTTGCAGGCTCCAGGTCACTTGCTCAGTTGCTACCCTCAAATCACAGCATGCAAGGGCTGCATTCCACCTGAGGAGTATTTGTGGCGGCTGCCACGCAGAGATGTCTGAGCTCACCAGGGTAGAAGGCGGCATTCCAGACTGTGAAGCTGATTGTGCTGGAAGTGTTTGCTAACAGAGATGTCAATGAAGTAAAGGAGTTTCAGTACCTGAGTTAACAAGCTGCTGCTCCATGACCCCGCAGCCCAGGACCTCCATCCATTCTCCTTGGAAGTTGATCTCCATCTCAAAGGAAGGGTGAGTAAATGGGAAGTAGCAATCTACCCATCTGACTTGCAGTCCTGTAGCAGTGTTTAAATAATAAATAAATATGAAGGTCTGTATGCTTAAAAGGCCATCCCTCCAACCATCTGTAAAACTTGCCCTTCAACTAATGACACGAATTACAGCAATCCAGAGAAAATAAATAGCAAACAAACTAATTTACAACACTTGTGTGAGGCGATAAATCCTAAAACCTGTGGAAAAAAATGACCATGTCTTTTCTAATATAAAAAATGCTTTGTGCAATTCAAGCACCCTTTGAAACCAAATCAATCATTTGTCAAACTCTAGCAACCACCTGGCATCGAACAAAAATGAGCCAAGATAATGGGAAAGTCAGTAATTTTGTTATTCTTTGCACCAGGAAAGAACTGCTGCTCACAGGAAAAGCTAGCTAAGTCTTTAATTTTTACTTAGTATTTTATGAATCGTCTAGACAAGTAATTTTTTTTCATCAGAACTTAATTAAAATACAGAGCTATTCTCTCTATATATGTATAAATATGAAAGTTAAAAACAGATATTAATATACACAAATATAAACATATTTTCACAGAGTTGTACATTATTAAGGTATGCAACACACGCACAGAACATTCTGGACCCGGTAGATAAGTATAAGAGAAAACCCCCACTTGGTAATTCCCCACCATCCTCTCCAGCTCAGCACCTCCGCAAATACCACTGTGCAAAGCAAGGAAAGTCCTGGCATCTCAGAGCAGTGGAGCCAGAAGACAGCAAGGTCTTCAGGGCTGCCAAAAGCAGAGTTGTTGTCAAAGCCCTCATTATATTTGATGAGCTTTAGTCCTTCTAATGATTTACAGAAGCTCTGTTTCACTAAAGAATTTTTTCTAACTATTAGGTGTCAGGAAAGAAGTCTCAGAAACATGAACCATAGAAACTCGAAAGATAACTGAAATGCAAATGCTGTAAGCTAAGCTAATGCCTTAACCCCAAATCCATCTTCTCTTCAGTTAAGCCAAATGCTAATCCGTGTTCGGATCATTAAGAACCAGGCAGGTCCAGCTTTGAAAACAAGGAGCACTGCAAAGGTAGTGCAGGTGACAGCAACTGGTTAACATTCCTGGTTTGATCTTCAGGCTTTTTTGGGGTTGTTTCATAAAAGGAATGTAAAACATGAAATTGCATGATTTATACTGAAAGTTTTTCAAATGAAAATACTTTATGTAGCCTCAAGAATTAGATTTTTTGATTACTTCTGAAACGTCAAAAGTGGCTACAGAAACTGAAACAATAAATTACGACAAAGGTATACATGCATGGCCAAAACACAGAATACCTCCTAACAGTCACAGGGAACTTTTCTAGATGCAACAGAATTTCAAATGGCAAGGCAGGTTTCAAAACAAACAGACTGGTACTTCTAGATTTTCTTTGCTTTCTTAAAAACCAATCTCAGGAAATTATATGAATAATGGAAAAGCTTTTTGATAATTGTATATACAGAACTCAGAAAACTGGAAGTATTTGCAATAGTTTCATTCAAAATTGTACTGTGACTTACAGCAATCACTTCATTGCTTTTTGTCTGCATGACAGTAAAAAAATACATAGATGAAAAGAGTCATGTATACAATAGTATGGTGTGCAGAAAACATTTTTTTAAATTCCTGATCTCGGCATTTTTAATCCTAGGGCTGTGCACAGATAAAATATTCTCATTTAGCTTGCAAAATCTGCAGTTGTAGCAAGCACATTGAATATTCAACTGGTTTTGTGTTCAATAACAACATTCAGACAATGGTTTCTTATTAATCCTCTGATTACTTAAAAAATGAAGCTCTGGGAAAAAAAAGATTTCTCAGCTGTTTGTTCTTAATTAAATATATTTTAAAAGGTAAAAAAAGAATTTAAAGCTCTTTCTATTTTTTAATTTTAATGCATACCAGTACTTAAGAGGCTTCTGTTTTAAATGCAAATAAGCAAACAAAAATCTGAATAAACCACAACAAATTCACAATGAAGAAACAACTCTCACCTTCATTCTGTTCTCTAAATTAATAGTTAATCCCACATACCACAATAATTTTATTCATACAGTATCCAGGCCATTTGGGAATACCTCTGTAGCTTATATTCAAGTGTTCTTTCAGACTTTTGCCTCTAGAAGACTTTACTGAAAGGCAGAGGGTGCTCAGCCTTCGGCAACATTAACTGCATTTCTATAGAGTGTCATAGAACAAATGGGTACATGTATTATTTAGATACAAAATATTGTCTTGGTGCTCAATATATTCCCAAGGAGTAAAGGGCATTGCTTACACTCAGCAAATTAAACCACTAAGGACCTAAAAGGATTATGATGATTAGGCTTCCTGTAGTACTATATAATTTCCCTGATTCAGCCCAACTTATTTCTTCACATACAGCCTATGAAATACTGGCAAAATTGATCTTTTCCAGAAATTTTAGGAGGCCAAGAGACACATATCTGTCTTAAAATAGGCACTTATAAGAGCACAATGCTGAATGCCATCAAAGCCTAAGCACTAGACACAAACTCTGTAACTTTTCTGGTTCAAAGAAATTATTTGTGTTATCAGACACAAACACACCTGCTCGTTTCAGAGCCTCACAGTCTTCACGGGAGTCCTTCCAGTGGGTAGATGTCCATTTATAACTGTACTGGGTTGATCCTGGCTCAAGACCAGGTCCCCACCAAAGCTGCCCTACCTCTCCCCTCCTCAACTGGACTAGGGGGAGAAAATATAATGAAAGGCTTATGGGTCAAGGTAAGGGCAGGGAGAGATCACTCACCAATTACAGCCATGGCAAAAACAGACTTGACTTAGGGAAAGTTGTTTAATTTACTACTTATCAAATCAGAGCAGGTTAATGGGAAATAAAAACTAAATCTTGAAAACAACTTACCCTATCCCTCCCTTCTTCTGGGCTCAACTCCTCTGAAATTCTCTACCTCCTCCCCACCAGCAATGGGATGGGGAATGGGGACTGTGGTCAGTTCATCACTCATCTTCTCTGCCACTCTTCCCCTGCTCCAGGGTGGGGTCATGTCCACTGAAGACAGTCCTTCATTAATTGTACCACCATGGGTCCCTTCCACAGGGTGCAGTCCTTCAGGAACCTCCTGCTCCAGCATGGATCTCTCTACAGTGCCACAGGTCCTGCCAGGAGCCTGCTCCAGCGCAAGTTTCCCAAAGGGTCCCAGCCTTCTCTGGGAATCCACCTGCTCCAGCATAGGGTCCTCCATGGGCTGCAGGTGGATCTCTGTATCCCCATGGACCTCCACAGGCTGTAGGAGCACAGCTGCTTCACCATGGTCTGCACCCTGGGCTGCAGAGCAATCTCAGCTCAGGCACCTGGAGCACCTCCTCTCCCTCCTTCTCCATTGGCCTGGTGTCTCAACAAAGGTATCTGAAGGGCTGTTTCTCACACATGTTCTCATTCCTCTCCGTGGCTGCAATTACGCAGGATTTTTTTCCTCCTTTTTATAATGTACTATCCCAGAGGTGCTACTACCATCACTGATGGGCTCAGCCTTGGCCAGCAGTGGGTCCATATTAGAGCTGACTGGCACTGGCTCTGTCAGACATGGAGCAAACTTCTGGCACCTCCTCACAGAAGCCACCCCTGTAGCCTCCCTACTACCAAAACCTTGCCACACAAATCCAATACAGTAACTTCTATGTCAGATCAATATGGAAATACTGAATAATTATTGTTATTTCTGAACACTGAATCCAGGTAAGCAATTGGTCATAGCCTGCACTCAAAAGTAATGCTGTTATCAGATATTAAGCTAAACAAGTGCTAGCCTAACTGACTCTCATAATGAAAAAGGCTTGACCAAAGGCACTGAAAAAGCAAGAAAAGAAAAAAGGAACAAACCAAGCGCTTTAAAGCAGCCTATTGCTACACTACAGCACAGAAGCAACAAAGCCTGAGACCCAGATGGTCTTCACTGACCAGAAATTCTCTTTGTTGCTGTGAGGATTATTTTTAGAGATGAGGTTATGGAAGAGAAAGGAGAGGGGTGCAGGGTGGGTGCTGGGAAGCACAGAAAGTATTGAACTGTGGCCTCTTGAGGTGTGTGTCGATTTGTAAGTACTCTGCACCTCATTGTTTCAGATAATTCATCACCCTTGCAGCAAACAGGAGCTGGCTGCCCATATAAACCTGCATTAGCTCACATTTTTCAGAAGTTATTAGCCAGACCATTACGTCCTTGATAAATGATTTTTTTTTTAACTCGTTACACTCATAGATCTCCATGCACTCAAAGGAGGTATCAGTACAACAGAATTGAGAAGGAGAATGAGCAGACAGCATGTTTGATTTAAAAGACATCCAGTGGTGGTTCAGAACCAGCACTGGCAAAGCCATCAGTCAAAGCACAGCACTACTCACCCTCCTGCCTTCCCTTACTAGTGCCTAGGAACTGGGTAGATAAATATGGAACAGCAGTGAATTTTGAGCCATTTCACATAAAGCAACGAATCACAGAACCAGCACACAGTCATTATTTTCTATTTGCTATAGTAAGATTACTTCTGAATCTCTCAGGGCTCAGAAAGCTTTTGGCCAACTACAGAGCAGTTAGAGAAAGGATCAGAGTTGAGAAAGACTGGCTACCTTATGAGGAAATCTTGGACAGCCTTGTTACAAGGTAGCTAAAATGAGAACTAACAGACTACCTCCCCTGGCAGATCTGTATGGGGAGATGGAGGTGTAACTTAAATTAGTGGATTTTAAGTGTGCACCTTATGGAGGTAACAGACGAAAACTAAGGAAGGTGATGTCTAGGTGTAATATTTGAAATAGCTTCCTAACAGAAAAATGGAAGAAACTGAAAGACAATCACTTGTGGAATGCAAAATCAGGCATGTCATAGCACCAGAAAATGCCATAAAAAGATCTACCTTACATTGTCAAGTTTTTAAGACGACTGATTGCATGCTCCAGAACTTTCTCCCTCCTCTAATATCTGTCATTCCTTTGCCTGTTCCAAAATCCAAAAAGACATAAAAAGACAAACTTTTGTAATAAGGGTAAGTGCAGATTTCTATGAAGTCTTTGACCTTCCTCAGGATAACATAGTGATTTTTAAGCAACTTTGTTTTGTCAGCACTGAATTATCCAATTAGTGTGGTAGGAATCGGGTAGAGCACAACTGTCTCATTAAATATTACGAAAACTAACCTAGAACACCACACACAAAAAAAAAAAAAAAAAAGAAAAAAGAAAAAAAGGCAGGTCAGTGATATGACCTTTATGCAGAGATCCTGCAGAGATCCGAAATCTGTCATCAACCTGAGCTAGTAAATTCCCAGAGAATCACTGCAGAAGCACAGCTTCCAAGTCCAGGACTTCAGGCACAATCTAGTTTCTGCAAAACTAACATGCACAGCAGACTTAATCTACAATCCAAACAATCTGCCAATGAAAAACAGTTGACTGTATGACAATGCAACATTTCAGTCATTTACTGCAGCCGTGGTCATGCTATCCTGCTAGAAAAGATGTGCAACTTCACTACAATATTCTGCTGACAGCACAGGCTGTAAAGAATACAACTGATATCAAGTATAAAGAGAATGAAATTTTTGCTTTTAACAGAACATGGGGCCTTATGAAATACCCACATAAAGGAAAAACAGAAATTTTCCAAGAACAACACATTTAAACACATTTTAAATTTTAAGTTAAAATTTACAGGAGTTGAGATATACAAAGTAATCAAGAGTACTGTGCAAAGTGAAGAGCAAAATGCTAGTTAAGACATGACAGCTGTCAAAAGACAAATTTATCTATGTGTGCCCTGAGCCAGTTGCAGTGCACTGATGTCATATACTTTGTGCCTAACGTGAACTTTGCTCTCTGAATACTTTGAATTCCAGTATTTCCATGAAAGGGGGAGGGGGAAGGATTACACATATACATACACACACATATCTATAATTAAATTTAATTCAATAACCATATCTTATGTTTGTATTTTAGGAAAAATACTGGGGGTATAGAAATAGAAAATCCCTACAGTAAGAAGGTGGCATCTACTTTTAGTTTGTACATTTAAAATAATTTATGAACATATTTTAATGTCTTTCTAGCTACTGTGTGGACTGTAGAACTCTAATAGCCAACATACTAAGGCTTAAAGTGCAGCATCTGTCAACAGTTAGAGAAGAATGTCACCGCAGTCTGAGATACCACTAATAACTCCTAGAAATTGCTCACTTTAAACATCCTCAGCATCTGAGATTGATCTAAATATATCATTCTTACTATTACTCACTTTCATCCTAATTTTGTATGTTTCAAAAGGCCACTGTTAAGTAAAATACACCTCTAAGAAGCTCTGAGTTGAGGAACTTAAAAACATTTGTCCAGGTGGAATAGAACAAAAACTGGTAAAAGTTTCACTTGCTAAAAGTCAACTTTAGAAATTCAGAAAAATATTCAAGCAGTCATATATAGAACTTGGTATCATTATCAATCTACTCTTGGAAGTACTGCCCTAAGTGCAGTAAACAACTTTAAAGAGCTTAGAAAGTAGGCAAGATACCTCATGCATTCTAATACCATCCAGTATTTCCTCAACAGAAATATGAATCAGCTCAGGAGAGCAGCCTCTGTGCCAGGAAATGGCATCAATGTAGCAATTCTGACTCAGGCCATTTATAATTCAGTTCTAAAACTGAAAGCAAGTGTTTCTGAGAACAGAATACTTCATTCATATATCCATTATCCTTCCTCATTCCCCTGTAAGTACCAAAAAACAATTATTTTTCAGCTTGATGTGAACTTAGCAAAAATGGTCTGTCCTCAGCTGGAAGTTTTAATCTATCTGCACAAGGGAGCCGCTCATGGCGCTTTGTGTGCACACACAGAGGAGCAGCACATGGACACACGCACCCCTACCCTGCTCCTGCCCATCCCCACACTGCTGGTGTGGGATGTGAACACTGCCCAGCTGCACCCAAGCTCTCACACACCCCAGATGTGATGCTGCACCCATGGTCTGTTCCCCCAGGGACACGGGAAGCCCAAGTGGATGAAGCAGAGGGGGTCCCGCACACCTCTGCGCTGGAGCTGGAGCTGCCTCTCCTCGCAGGACCCATGCTGACAGGCCTTTAGCACACAGCTCCTGCCAAACCACGGCTTGCACTTGGGTCTGCACAAGTCCCCACCTGTATTCATGCCCACTACGTTACCCTGACACGCTGCACACCGAAACAGTTTCACAAAAATCTGCAGAGTCAACATGGTGGTGTGTGCACCAGTATTTAGAAAAACCCAGAGAGGAGTGTGTGACCTCTTGAAAAAACCCATGTGGCTGTTTCTGTATTATCAGAAACAACCCCTAAGCTTCCTGTCTGTGTTACGCAGCAAAATGTTTTCAAAAGTCCAAATGACTACAGCCATGAGCAGTCTGGGGGAAAAGGTGCAAGAACCTACCATCACCAAAGATGTGACTCATGAGCTTTGTGAGCACTTGCTTCAGGTTGAACTCCACCAGCCTCACTGCCTCCATGGTGTGACACTCCTGCTTGTGTGCAGTGCGATGGCCTTGCTCAAACAGCTGTAAACCTTCACCATCTTTAATGCTGGAGAACAACTAGAACAAAACCACAAAAACACCAGTGTTTTGCATCAGTGACCTTCTAAACGAAAATTGTGAAGTTTCATTGATTTAAGTGGGAATCTTACCTGCTAGGTCTGCACTGTGAAAAACAAACATAAAGGCTGTGACTTTATACAAATTCTGTTCACTAAATGCAGAGATGAATCATCGTAAGAACAAAAATACTCAAATAATTAAATCTGGTTTATTTCTGTACTATATCTTCAAATAATATGATTAGCTACAGGAAAATAATAATTTACAAAATTAGCATCTCTCTTTTTTTGGTTTGGTTACTTTGAAAGTTATCATGCAGAACAAAGTGCTCTGAACAGTGTATGTAAATTACATCCCAGAAACTACAAAACACAATGGCATTTATCATGACTTCAACTTTTTTAGTACTTGAATGATGTAAAAGAAATACCAAAACACCAAAAAGGAAACAAAAACAAAAAACACAAAACCAAACAAACAACAAAAAACCCAAAAACAAAAAAAAAAGCCAAAAAAACCCAAACAAACCCTGGCAGTTTAATGAGACTTAAGCTGCTTACAGTTGATTCATCTTGGGTACAGTTTATTCACCTACAGATTACCATTTTCCTGCATATTCCCACACACAGCATCCTTTTTGTGAACAGGAATTTTTTGGGGCATTTAAGGATTCATGATCTCAGGTCGGGGTTTCCAGATAAATTACAAAGCACAGAGACAGCTGTTCTGGGATGTGGAAGACTTGCTCTTCACTCGGATGCTGCTCCCCACCACATCTGCTGCAAATTGAAGATTTCTGTTTCCAGCATATCCCCATATGTTTCCGGCCAGGTGATCCTGGACAGATACATACCAGCAAACCTATATCCTCTCAGAGAGACCAATAAAACATGCTCGTTAAACAACATTGTTGGAGGCTCTGTGTCTTGGGGAGACAAGCAGCCAGTTTTACAGTCTAAAGAGTATTTTTGTTGCAAATCCTTACAGCTGTGCAAAAACCCCATCTCTGGGGTGAAGTCTGGAGGGTAGGGAGAGCCAACTGAGAAAGTGTTTCTACTGCCCTTTCCTACCCGTCCTCCTCCACCTTCCCACAGTCAATCAAGCACACACAGAGGGAAGAAACATGCACTGAGGTTTTCTTCCCATTACGCCTCCCAGCATAACTAGCTCTTACTCAGGAGATGCCATGAACAGTGTGTAATCTTAACAACTCACAGATGCCCATGTAGTTTGATGCCTTCAGAGCACTAAATGCTGTAAACAAAAAGTTCGAGTGAATCTCTGGTAGCCCACAAATGCTGGATACTATTAATTAGGACTAGTTCCTAGCACATTTCCCACAGACACAATGAATGAAGAGTCTGAGTTCAGACAGCACGCAAACTAGCACCACAGTGGATTGAAGGAATAAAATAAAAAAAATCCAGTAGCATAACTTTTTACTGCTAGCCACAAGGAGTTTGCTGGCAGATGGAGAATACACCTCTCCAGTTAATCTCCTTAGTGTGCTGCAGAAAATACTAAATTAAAAAGGGAAAGTAGAAATACCAAATAAAATTATTTTCCATCAGTCTAACAAAAATGCCTTTACTAACCAAAAGGTAGCAGCTTGACAAACAAAGTATCACACTTTTAAATAACAGATTCTTTATTCAAGTGCTCATATGAAAGATTAAACCCCTTCTTCTTACTGGCATTATTCCTGCCTTGGCTGGAACAAGCAGATAATACCGACCCTGTAAATAATTTGCTGTCAGCAAGGCAGCTCAGTCATCCAGCATGTGGCTTTGAAAGCCAGGGGGAATTCAGAGAGGCCAGCATTAGCCTAGGGAGGATAATTGTCTTAGGCTCACCGGGTGGCCAGTGGAGAGACACAGGCTCCCCCACAGAGGAACACAGAGAGGCTAAATTAGGTTCCTGCTCTGAACTACCCTATACAGGTAGCTATTTTTTCTATTGACTCACTCACTAAGCCAGAAACACCTTTCAGGCAACAGAGATGATCCCTCTTTGGACCAGAATACACTGTATTTACACATCAGAAGGTACATCTGTTATTTTACCTATCAGCATTATTTTAGGACATGAAACTCTCTTCCTCCTTTTCCCCTTCACTCCTCCTTTCAGCTTAAGACTGGCTCCTCACACCACTGCAAAGAACAGACAGTCTGGACACTTTAAAACCCAGCATACATATCAACAAGTATGTGGAAATACTTTCCCTTACTGTTGTATTATTCCTGAAATGTTGATATCACAATTACAGTCTTAAGCAAAATTCTATTTCAGTGGTTTATATCAGATGTGGAAATGAAATACATGCAACAACCATTAAATATATTGGATCATAATCCAGCCCTGTAACCTCCCTGAGTCCTCATCCTGCCAAAGCAGTCATATGCAGCATCTCCTTCTCCAAGCCAGGACAAGTGTCCATGTAGCAGTATACTGAGCCAGGCTGGGAGGTGGGTCTGGATGGGCAACAATCCAGGAGAAGGGAAGAAACTGATGGATGTGAAAATGGTCAAGTTCATCTTAGTAATCAAATATCAGCATACTAGCAGCACCAAGAGATGAGCTGGCACATGGAAAAGGGCTGGGCCACTTTGGGCACAGGCATGACTCTAGTCCAGTTCAGACAGGCTCTGAAAATACAGCCATAGGGAAGTCCCAGAGAGACAGGCAAGACAACAGCCCCCCTTACAGTCAGGCACCAAGAGGCACTTTGGTATTCTCCACAGAGGCTCCATCAGCTGCAGATGGGGTTATAATGTGAAAAAAAGAGATGCCTTACAGTTGTATTAATATTTATTCCCGACTTTCCACTCACTGACATTGCTATGTCAATATGAGCAGCTTTAAACCGATACACCAATTTCGCTATTACAACGACTGAACTGTGTTAAGTACATGTCTTGGATTAGAAACACTTCAACATTTTCGTATACATAAGGCTGGGAAAGTCAAAGCTTGAATAAAATGAAGAATCACCTACAGTCGCTCCTTTTTGATGTCAACTTTTCTCAAGCACATATCTGAGCAAATGGAGAAAAAAAGTACCTAAGAGTCTTGCATAAAACACTGACACATCCAAGACAACATTTTCACGTACATTCATTCCTTCAGCGCAGACTAAAACAGCATGCACTGTCATATTGTATTGAATATGATCAGTCACTACTATGACCAGGAAAGAAATTTCCTGTAGCTGTAAATCGAGCATCTATATGTCTTTATAGACTAAGGACAAGAAGATTTTTCTTTGAGTGAAAGTGTATAAAATATTGAATACTGTATCACCATGCAAAAGTGAAAAAAATTAACACTTACCAAGATTTATCAGCATATCTGACTGATGTTGCATTATGAAGGAGAAGGCAGAAAGGAATTGAAGTGACCTAACCATGTGGCATGAAGTTTACTCACAGTTTAGCTCATAATAAAAATAAATTAAAATTTGATAACATGTAATGGCAAGAAGACATGGGGTTTTAACTGGACAAGTACAAATGGACCTATGCTCCTTCAAAAGCACATTCTAGTATTTCTCAGCCTGGCATGAAGGGCAGAAGTCACATGTGTGACTTAAAGAAAGACCCTAACGTTTCCTCAGCCACTTGACAGACTTTTTAGTCTCACATCCCTTAATTATCCATACATTTAGTATTCAGTCAAAAAAAAGTGTCTCTTTGCAGGATGGCATTTATAGTAGGTTTCAGATCAGATGTAACTACATCCTGTCTTTCCACAATGCAGTTGTGTATTCCTCCTGCCACTCATGCATACACCAGTGATTAAGATAATGAATGAATCATGCCCACGTAGTTATACTGACAGGCAAACCAGCATTTAAGATTATCTCTACAGGAGGATCTGCATGGGACAACACCCAGCCTTGCCACACCATATACATTTTGTGTCACTGGCCCTAATAAATATCCCTAAAAATGAACCAACAGCTGCACTCTGAATCCACTTACATATAGCAAACCCTTTCCCCAACATTTTAGATGTGCTGTGGAACTCAGGACTCAACCGATGGATCAGGAATGATGAAGATGATGTCACCAATAGATGGCTCAAAGAGAAAACCTCATGTCAGTCTCAGTCAGCCACCAAGGTGTAAACATACACCTTGATCCAGCCGGTTTCAGGTACCAAAGAAAGATACACATGACAGAAGGCTGTATGTCATATCAATAAGATTTCTAGGGGCAAAAAATGGCAAAAATTACTTAAACCCACAAGCTTGGGGTTGAACCTTAATTTCTACATCCTTCCCTTTCCACTCCTCCAATTACAGAAAAAAAGGTAATCTCTGCTGTTTATTGGGGGTAGAGGGCTGGTTTTTTGGGTTTTTTAACCTAATCAAAGTGTTTCTGTAAGAAAAGTGAAAACGATAAAGATGTTTTTGAAACAAAAAGAAAAATAACACTGCTACACAGATACCTGATATAATGATTAAGACATATATGATAGACTTCTGTGTCGGTGCCAGTAAAAATTCATTTACTTTTAAGCACCTTAGACTTCCCAAATATACTTGTAGACATTTTGCTCTTTTTTTTCTCCTGCACAGTTTAAATATTGCATTGAATAGATTTAATTGCTTTATTCTGAAAAGCTTTATTGGTTTGTTTGGGTTTTTTAGCTGGACAACAGAAAGCAAGAAAAAGTCTGAAAAAAATAAGAAGTCTTTGCAGTAAAAGATGCACCATCGGTTTTCAAACTTTCTACACTATGGATCACTATGAAAATCTAACAGACCTTCTGATGCCCTTCACTGTCAAATTTTCAACTAAAAATAACAAAGAATACAATTTGGATCCTCGGATCAGTGAAGATCTATTTATTATGGCATGATTTATACACCACAACTTGGAAAATACAGAATAATACAATGTTCAGAACTTGGATAGATACTGGTAAAAGTGAAGTCAGTTCCACCTGAACTAGCCAGGCCCTTTATTGCTACCAGTCAGCTAAACTGAAGCTTCAGGAATAAATTCACTTCAGAATATTCTAGCAAAGTAATGCTGCTGCTCTTTTTTTTACCAAGGTGAATCTAGTTCAAGTGCCTCTGCTCCTGCACAGCCCTTGCTGCTCCCTGTGAGAAGGAGAGCCGTCTCTCAGGCTCCTTGGGACTGATGCTCTGCTCACAGCCCTAACCATAAGTCGTAGAGGGCTAAGAAGGGCACCTTTCCGTGGCCATTTAAGTCTTTTAATATATTCGTTCCTTGGTGCCCAGCTAAACACTGCTATTATGACTCCCACTCACAAGCACTCTCAGACATACTGCAAAAGCTCCAAATCGCTCCATAAAATAGGCTGATCCCTGGAACACTATAAATTGATTTAAATTCCTTTACATATGAGGATTAAAAAAAAGGGACTGAAGACAAGAAGGAGCTTTCCTTTGATACAGTGTCAGGGCAGAAGCACAGGGTCCAAAGCTGCAGTAACATACAGGATTTTTGAGAAGTCAAACCTAAAGACACGAGTTTTCCAAGTGGAAACCCAGCATGGCACTTGATTCAAAAAAAACCCCAAAACTGCACATCAGTGGTCAATCAGGAGTTCACATCATCCCAAACCACAAGGAAAACAATAAAAGCAACATTTTTTTCTTTTTAACAATACATAAGGAATATTGCCAAGGTACACAAGTATGGGAATATAAGGAAAGGAGTATGTATTTAGATGAAAAAGAGAAAAATCTACTTATCTTCTATTAACTGGAACAAGAGTCTTTACACTTCAGGATATAAACACTAGAAGCTACAATATTGACTTTTTTTTTTCAGTTATATATAGTGCTTTTGAGGAGCAGACCTTTATTTGTAACTAGAATATTTACCTATGCATCCTAACAAAAAAGTTTCCATTTCCACCATAAGCATTTCAATGGAGAATAAAGATGTATCCCTACTACTTCTAGCACAAACAAGCCTGATGAGAGCATAATTTTTTCATCTAAACCATCTTGTATTGGCCTCCACTGGAACAAGGTTACTAAATCAGAGGAGCAATTCCTATGTTTTAGCATCTGTTCCCCTTAAAATTTATGTATAATTCAGTACAGACTATAAAACACCGTATGAAGTCTCCTTCCAATGTGTAAACATTTTTTGTTATCAACTGAAAGCTGTTCATTGACTGCCATTGGGTTTATATTGGCTCCCTCTTCTGGCCGACACGCACAAAGTGCAATTTATTTGAGATTTTTTTCTCTTTTACATAAATTATGGAACTGCACCAAAGCCAACAGCATAGCACAGAAATAATTTCTCTTATAATCCACCCAGGAAAACCGGCCAGTTCAAATCTGACTACAGCAGTAACAAAATCGTCAATCCAAAACACTAACAAAAAGAAAAAAAGCCATACACCATAGAAAGAAAAAAAAATTTACAAGAAAACCAGAAATGCTGGAGGAAGTGAATACAAAAGAATATCACTTGGGGATACTGTTTAAGAAGAACAGTTCATTTTATGTTCAGAATTCTGAAGTAGATTTGGGATTTCTGGTTTTAACTATTTATATTAGTCAGTTTCTAACTGTTCTATATACTACATTCAGATAATAATCAATTTAAAATGCTTTTAAATATATTGAAAACATGTCTAAATGTATTGTCAGATGTTCTTTGATAGTAGTCCAAGGAAATTTTTTAAAAGTTTATGAGAAACTTAAGCATGAATTATTCTAACTTTTAGCAATGAGTTTGGTAGATGGGAATTTCCTTAGTACTTTAATATTTACACTCATTCAAAGCCGGAGAGATGCATCAGTTACCTGCCCATCTTTGAATTACAGATTACTTCTCTTTTTAAAAAGTAATCAACCAACCATCATGAAAAAACATATAGCCAAAAAAGCAAATAGCTCACAAATATCTCAGGATACATACTGTAAAATTGCCAAGCTTGGTTTATTTTTCCAGCTCTTACTTCAACGTACTGATTTTAACTTTGATACAAAGAATTATGTTGAAGGTTTCCATCACAGGGCAGGATTTTTAACATAGTCATGACTACAGAATTTGGTACTTGTAAAGGAGACTCACTTCTGTATACCTCCTACATCTTTCATATCCTGCCTAAAATTTCAGCTGAGAATGAAGTGACTTTTCCCCCACACCTCCTAAACTAAGATCAAACAGAAAATTCCTCTAAATTCAAGTTCCTATAAAATCATTCTCAGTTTTTGTCTTTCTTCTCACATCATCTTAGGTCTGTGGTCACTTACACTGAGAAGACAGCAAATGATAAATGTAAAAATCAAAACAAAAAATTAGAGCAGCAAACCGACAACAGCATGCAAAATTACTATACTGGCCATAACATGAAATGTACCAAGGGCTTGTAGCTAAGAGCTAACAGTTTTTCCCTTGGTTCCAAAGATTCTGATCCTTGGTACTTCTGCAAATTTCTTCTCACCAGAGATTGTAGCCTGGTTATGAATGAAAAGTCTGAGACAAGGGTAACAGGCCCTGACAGTCACAAGTTTCTGCTCAGTGGGTTACAGCTTAAACTTGAGTATAAATAAATGAATATCAGAGTATTTCTCTCATGTAGTATTACCTCTATTTAGTCTTTGTTCCGCTCTGACAGTTCCTTCTGGAATTATTTAAATGTGGATTATTTTGAACATGCAACCAGAATATAAAACACAGAAACAGTCCCCAGTGAAATTTCAGAATTACACATTCATTTTTTTCCACAAGGCTCTTGTGATTACGACTGTAAAAAGGGGTATATATTGAAACACAAACTGAAGCAAAAAAGGATGCTTCAGATCATGCTCAGGCTTATCATTTTTTCAGGTTGCCCAATAAACAAGATTTTACACATTGTACACCACACCACTATTCTTTCTTCATCAGTATAGAAAGCTCTCCAATAACATCTCAATCATTTTTCTGGAAAAAAAGAAAGAAGAGAAAAAGAAACACTCTCTGATGCAATGAATTAGACTGTTAAACACTGTATATTTCTAGATAGAACATGTTAGTGAAAACATTTCTGTAACTCTGTTCCCAGTTATTCAAATCCTATTATTTCTGTTATTAAATTTGTAGAGTAGAAAGAAATAGTCTATCATTAGGACCAAAATTTCTTAAGGGGTATATTAATTAACAAGTATTTCAATGACTAGATCAATCACACCCAAGGTTGCAGAAATTTCCTCCTGCAAGAATACTGATGTTATAATTTTGTGGCAGATAGAATATTTCCATCTGAATGACTGAACTTCTGCTCAAGTAAAAAAAAAAAAAAAATGTTGTCATGAACAAAAACAGTCAAGAAATGGAATTTTCTTAATGTAGTATTGTATACCATATATCCCGATTGTATTCATAAATAGGCCTATGCAAAAAGAACAGCAAACAGACCAGGCTGGGTAAGTCTGCAATATTTCCATTCCATGGAAATATTTCTTTTCCAAAGAAGCAGCTGCAGGCTGGATCCAGCACCACACAACTCACAGGATACCTGCAGAGGCAGGTGTGTGTTCGCAGCAGAAGGACCAGCGGCCACACAGGGTGAGAAACACCAGTGCAGGCAGCACGAGCCACTTCCATCACGGAGAAAAGCAGTGCTCTATGATTACCTTAGTTTTCCCTCAGGCATCCAAAGGCATCAGGCTTCTCTGCCAAGCTCCTGTCACCCATTGGCAAGCACATTAAGAACAGTCTACATCTCAGTATTATTAGAATAAGCTAGTTTTAGTTATAGAACTGTGAATTTGGCAGTATTGCTACAAGCATACACAAATTATACAAATCAATTACTATTTGGAAAACAAACTGGCTTATATTTACCACTGATCAATGATGCAGCAGAGTACTTAATGACACCCAGGCATTTGCAGAACATGCAAGCTGTGCCAACAAAACATATCAACTTAAGAGCTGGACATCAACCTAGAGCTCTTTAGCTGATGCCTCTGGACTCTGATGGGTTTACTGTGTATGCACTATACACACATAACTATTGGCTGCAACAGATGAATCCTTCAATGCAACTTTAGGATGAGATGAAGAACGGAACAATTCCCTAGAAAATGACATTCGTTTAAAGAAGGCTGGCACTATTAAAAGAAAAAGAAAAGACGACAGTAAAAACTATACTTTGGATGTAGCTGTAACAACTCACATCCAATGAGTCCTTCAAGAATTAATTTGATAGAGTTTTTGGTAAAGTGATCTCACCAGAAGAGAGTTGTGACAGAAATAGAATTGAATTGTGCAGATCATTAACCGAACAAGTTGTTTCCTTTCAGATTATGTTCCACTTTGCTAGCTTTCAATAATATTGTCTTTCCATTTTTCCACATTTTCCTAGGGAATTCTACAGTTGTTTTCAAATTCAACACTTTCCATCTACATTTTTCGGAAATTCAAAATATTACTATATGATAAATCACTTGATCTTTATCAATGTGCAGCATAACATTGTTGCTACAACACGCTTACGTGCACGAACTTTGCTTACAGCAAGCACAAGACCAAGCAACTTACCCAAAATGTCTTTCACCCCAACCAGAGAATTCGTACCTCATGACAGGAGAAGAGGCGCACTCCCTCCATCTGATGGAAGACTGGGTAGTGGGTGTTGTCAATCGTGTCTCGGCGGTAGACATCTCCCACTGCCAGAAAGGCGTCTAGGCCAGAGTGTATCAAGTCCCACTGATGAGCTGATGTATGTGCTCTTAGCATGTGGTCACGATTCAAGTAATAGTTATCCTCTTTCCTTCTGCTGGCATGGTTTTGTGGAATAAGTAAGCTATCAAAATTCTGCTGGACTGTAACCACCGGAGAAAGACTGTCATACACAGAAAAGAGCGGAGTCCCACGGCGTCCCAGATAATGTTTGTAGAAGTGCTCCTTCACCTGCTCCTTCATTAGCCACAAAGGGTGATGTTTTCTGTTGTGCAAGTTCTTCCCCACTTTGGAAAGGATCTTCTCTGTGACATTGCTGTAGTCATCTTGAGGATAAGATTTACCAAGCAGTTCCACAGTATTTGAGCAGGGGGCACTGGCAGCAAAATCTGAAGGTACAGACTTGGATGAAGAATGCCTTGAATGGGTGGAAATTCCTCTTATCTTTACTTTTGGTGATAAAGCTGTTTTAGAATACTTGGCTACTCTCATGAATTTCCAGAGCATTGCCATTGTAAACTTTTTTACAATCTAGAGAAAGAAAAGGAATTAAAAATATTTGAGTTAGGAACTTCAAACTTGCTGCACAACTTGCTAGTATCTTAGGGATACAAAAATCCAAATGGCTGCTTGATTAGTATGACAAAGTTCCCATTATAAACCACTGTTTTGACTTCAGAGGAAGGAAAATACCCTTGTGGTCAAATTTCAGCTAGGATATTTCATTCAATTATCAGGCTTCTGCATCACTGCACCAGTATTAATGACTCTAGATCTAGCCTGAACCCCATTCCAGATGATGATCTTTAAAAATGAATAAACATCAGGCCTTTCAAACAATATTTTTCATCCAATTAAAACATGAGGCAATAACCAAATATTACTTATGAGAAACTCAGAAACTTAACAGTGCCCTTCAGCAGTCAGAACTCACTTATAATAAGCAATTAACTTATTGCTATATCATCTCCCCCATCAGCAGAAGCTGCAGAACATGTCCCACATCTACCTGATGCATGTGGCACACACTGTGCAATCATCACTAATTCTTATTTAATGCCAGACAAAACCAGTTTAACCTTTCAAACTACTAAACACAGCGAAAAAACAGATGGCCAGACCACAAGTTATATATTTATATATAAACAGCACATTAAATTCATATATGAGTATTGCACAACATTCACAATAAAGTCTCCATATAGTCAGAACCAATGTTAAGATTTTGCGGTGAGTACAAAAGCCCTTTTTCCATATGTTCCCAGGATGGCTATTTTCACAGCTTTCACTGCTGTACAGGGGAGGCAGGCTTGTCAAGATACCAGGAAGGCAAAGTGATGAGATTCTTCAAGTTGTCTGAACTGAAGAACTCATTTCCCATCAAAGGGCCATCTTTACACATCCTCCCTGTTCACAGACAGGCTTTGTGCTTCATGTGTACACAGCTGCATTCTCTGTAGAGTTCAAAGATAATTCCAAAACCAAAGAGTTTTGAGAGTGATGAACCTTTTGGTCACTCCATATGCATAAGCCCATTCTGAGATGAAAAATTACTTGAAAATCTATAGTTGGGCTTCAGAAATGTAAAATAATTAAGCATTACAATTTGCTTGTTAAGGAATGGGAAAACAGAGGCATTAGAAGTTAAGTGACATGGGAAAGACATCTGCTACAAACAAACTGGCTTGCATTTCTCTATGAATCAAGAATTACAGGGTCACAGGTTTTCTGAGTCAAAGAATTTTCTGTGAAAGTCATCTTAAAGTACTAGGGTAAGAAAGGACATAAGCAATAATAAATGCACCATGGTCTTCAAGGGATACCTTTCAATATTTAGGATTACCGTATCTGGCTAGCTTTCCACAAGAACTTAAGGAAAACAAGAGTAAGTAAAAAATAAACAAGGTAAGACTATTTTTCATACTCTCACGCTTAAAATATGTATGCAAATAGAACAGACACATTAGAATAGACAGTCCCAGAAAAACCAAATCTGTAAAAGATAATGAGTATGGTCACATTTGGCTTTCTTTCTTCTGGCATATACCTAGAAGTTTTCCATAGGTCTATTTCCTCAAGTAATTGTATCTCAATCCATCAATCAAAATAAAGGCAAGTTGGGTAGATGGAAATTAAACCTGGCAGGGAAGTGTAAGATTACTAAATATTTGGTTTAATCCTTTTTCTGGTAGAATATCTTTAGAAATAAAGGACAGCTACAAATTTTATCTAGCTTTGAAAGTTTTAAGAAGGACTGTCTTTGGCAGGGGGGAAGCTAAGAGCTGACAAAACTATTTCACCAAGTCAGCTCTTGATCATTACTGAGAATGTTCTTCAGTAAATGGATTCCCATACACACACACACCAAAAACCACTCTGATAGAGGCTATGCAAGGGATAGTCTTATATTTTGAAAAGAGACTCCATTTTCCTGAAACATACGTTCTCCTTCATGGAAAGTGAGTTCTCATTTTCAAACAGCTGCTTGAAATATCCAGTCCTAGTCAGATAATGAATTCAGCTTCCCTTAAGTAAATATCACCATCTGCCCATACATTTATTTTTCTAAAAAATTCAATTCAAAATTTATACATAACCGTAATGTACAAAAAAACTCTCATAACTTTATTGTGATTCTCATGATGTTTGCTGCTTTCTTAAATATCATTCCTCTCAGAATCAGACAACCATATGAGAAGTATAACTTTTGCATAAACAGTTCTGATGATTATAAATTTATGGAAAAAGAAATTAGAACCTGCACCATAAGTGTTAGGGGGGCACTATTTTTTGATTGTTTGTTTAAGACTCATTATTTTTAAGGGAGACTAGTATATATATCTTCAAAGGGTTACTTGATGATATTTCAGTATTCGTAATGAGGAACCCTGCTATCAGTTTCTGATAGTTCAGAAACACTACTTTTTCTGAGCAAGTGATGTATACTCCTCACAAACTTGTACAGGAGAAAAATCTACAGATGAACTTGTATCAAGAGTTTTCATCCTAACAATATGCCTTAAATAGTTGAGTGGCATTATTACCTGCATTATTATTATTCTAATCCAAAGCAAAATCTGAGCAGTAAGTAATGTGAGCAGTAAGAAAAGTTACAGTTTTTTGACGTTCAAGTACTGCAAACAACAGCACACAAGCACTAAATGAGCCACTAACATGGTATCACACAGAGCTCCAGAAACACTGAAGTCCTTCACCAGCACTCTGCTGCTTCCCTCTCTCACCACAGAGTCACGTATTCCTCTTCCAGAATCATTACAGAAAAATGGTGTTGGACTTAGTTCAACTCAGCTGGTGATAAGTTACATCTGGGCAGAGAAACCACAGAGAAAAAAAAAGTAAAATATATTTACACTCTGTAGACTGTACACAAAATGTTCAAGTCAAAGTAATGTTTACCAAGGCAGAGAGCAACACTGGAAAATAAAGAAATCTCTTTACCTTTCTTCTAGCAATAAATACCTGGTGTTAAGAATACACTAATTACTTATGTTCACTTATAATAAACAGATGTTTATGCATTTATGTCTATTTATTTCTGTCTACATTTATCTAAATGTCTGGAAAAGCAGTTTGAATTTATCATTTTCTTCCTTTATTTCCACCACGCTTTTCATTTGGCAGGGAAACAAAACTGTTTTCTGTGCACACTGACAAAACCTGAATCCCACAGCAAGGCCTGCCAGCCAGCTAACAAGCACAGCGAGCCAAAGAGCAGCTGCGGGTCCTGTAGCTGAAAACAAATACATAAACGGGAAATAGACATTGAACAACCACCACCAGCATCTACAATCCAATGATGGCAAAGCCCTCCACCAGCACCACCAGCAGGTCCTGCGCTCTGGGCTTAACACTGGCTCCGGCTCACAGCAGGGAGCTGATACAGGGCTTTGGATGCAGACCCAGGGCTTTGGAAGCAGGCTGTTCTGCTGGCAGCTCTCCATGGGACTTCTCAAAGCTCTGCAGGTGGACATGCAAGCACCAGGCCGAATATCTCCTATTACACAGGTCCTTAGCCAGACACCATCACTGACACATTCCAGGGTACCTCAGCAGCTCCCCTGAAGCTCCATGGGCTCAGGTCTCCATACTGAGATGTCTAATACACCTCTGGTCTTGGATAGGAATGATATCATACATTATGTTGTGCCAATACACTTGGAACTATGTCTGCACCTGGGCATGAGCTTTTGAGCAGCTTCAAGGCAGACCAGAGGGCAGGAGGTGGCACCCATGCCACCCAGGGGTGAAGGCATAAGAACAACCCTGTCCACGCTGTGCACAGACCAGGCACCGATATGACCAGCCACCACAGTTGCCAATGTCAGTCCTGTACCACAGATCCTGCAACATTCCTACAGCAGTTTTCATTGATGGGAAAGGCTCCTTCCTCCCCCACGGAAAACCAACCATTCCCCATGCAGCAGCCCAGCAGACTTTACACATGCTGAAGTACACCACAGTCAGGAGCCTGACAACAGGGAAACTGAAGACAGAATACATTAAAAAATACCATGGTTTTGGAGGACATGCAAAAGGCAGCTTGATTTGATAAGGGATCATATTGCTGTACTATTAAGGAATGTCCTTCCATGTCTAAATCCAGGTTTCCATGTCATAGTGCAGCAAGGATTAAGACAGCATTATCACAGCTGCAGTGGTATTTGTCACAATTCTCCACTACCCAGATGAGGTTTAGGAAAGAATCATAGACTCAGTGAAATTCCTCCTTACACCTGCTTTGAAAAAGGAGGAGAAAAGAGGGGCAGTTAGCTCACAATGAAAAAAACAGTGCTGTGCACAAACGTTGTTTTATTCACTCACCTCTCCTGTAAAAGTGGAAGAGAGAGAATGCTCCTGTTTGAGCAAACTAGAGCACAAACAGGCCAGCTTTTGGGGCCATTTGCTCTGTATTTGCATCTGTGAGCCAAGGGCACCCTCGCTCCTGCTGACCACTTTTCTCTCTGCCCTGTGCTTTTTACAGCTTATGGCTGCAGAAACACAGATGGGCTACTGCATACATAAACCCAAGTACATGATGGGTTTGAAACCAAAATTCTACAAAGATGAGAGTCTGTCTCTTCTCCAAGAATAGCTAATTAATGCAAGACTCTGAAGTGCCATGGAAAATGTTAGAAAAGTTGGGCTGCCACCATTTTGTGATGTGACAGCTTTTATCTACCGTATGTGTGGGGAGGGGAGTTCAACCAACATAGCATATGTTAAAACAAAAATTATAAACATATGTTAGGCTGCTAAAATTGGACATTTACCAGTCTGCTTAGCAATTTAGCTAAGCATTGAATTTTAGTTTTGAAAACTATGTAGGCATACACCAGCAAATATCATTGTATTGCCATGACCATATCTGCATTGCACAGGATATAACATAAATTATTTTGCATGCAAAACTAATAACAAGCTCAGATTTTTTTATGCTCATTTTAAAATGATGATACATTGTTGCACAGACTTTCACTCTTACTGAGCATGCTGAATTTATGTAATACACACGGACTTCTAAATAGCCTTACAGATAACTCAGAACAGATCCATTTTATAACCTGACCTTCCAAGGGCAGAATATTATCAGATATTCCTGATGATGGCTAAACACCATTAAAATATTTCATGCATTACAAAGCATTGGCAAGATAATAGAGCTTTCAAGTATTTTGCTCTTAATTGTTTCATGTATTTGGAGTTCATCTAGTTAATAATATGTCAGTAAATTCCAGAAACACACAGAATAACTTTTTATTATTATTTTGTTATTTTGTTATTTTTCTTGACTGAAGCAAAAATATGTCATATACTGGCTGGCTGTCTGCTCTGTAATGGTGATACATTAATCATGCTGCCACCTTCGGCAACATTCTGAGGCTTGCAATATTGAGAGAGAAAACTAAAAAACCTTTTCTGGGATAAGGCATGATCCTGCTTTCTCTCAGTGCTAAATATAAGACCTTCTTAAATATGGAAGGTATTAACAACCATGCTCCTTTTACACTAATGCAGAAGACGCTGATTGTCTGAACAAAAGCCAGCACCTCATGGCCTTCTTTACACACATGAGCACCTGCAGGCAAGCATGTAAATAAAAAAATGGTCCATACTTCTGAGGCACACCTTCAACCACCTGCACCACTCCCTTAGGACTGCAAGATGGGCCAAGATAGCCATAGTGAGCAGCAAGGCTTTGGAGAAGGGAACACACCTCTGGGCAAGCACCTATTTTAAAATGTCCTGAATCATCTCCTGAGTCCACTCACCATTCAGCTGTAGGTTGGATATTACAAATGATGACAAAATGCCATCCCACTGCAACAAGTTTCAGTTCCCCATGCGGGCCTCCAAAGGCTGCTGCAGGCTCTGGTTTCCCTCCTAAACAGCGTCATTCCAGGATTGTTCAGGTTTATCCATAAGTTTCCCATATATTAAAGGATAATGCTTCCAGACATATGATTGAAGCAAGTAAAATGCATTTCAGTAGCCAAAATACTTGCAAACCCTGTAGCTGTGTTGCCAACCGGTACGAGACCATTT
The DNA here is from genome assembly GCA_013397815.1 of Aleadryas rufinucha. NCBI lineage: Eukaryota > Metazoa > Chordata > Aves > Passeriformes > Aleadryas > Aleadryas rufinucha. Next base: position 146,023 of record VZTH01005501.1, read on the forward strand.
CAGACTGGTATAATCAGATTTCAAGACAATCTGCAGTGAATTTGTTTTAAACAATTCAGAAGTAGAATATCCACACACTGGAATTTGTGCTCAGCAAGCTAATCAGGTACATCAAACTGCTGAATTATTCAGACAGTATATAGTTTTTCAGAAGATAAAGGTATACAGCATAAATGACATTAGAAGTTAAAGACCAAAGGCAAACAAATTCAGGCTTCTGGGTGGGTGGAAAGGCACCAAACTCTCTCACATGCAAAATTCAGAAATTTAAGGTGAAAAGCCTGACCTCACTATTTTCATTTGGACTTTAAAAATCAGATGAATAAAAACAAAATAAGCAAACTCAGAGGAAAGAAACTATTGTTGGAAAAAGAAATTATATATATGCACGACAGAAGTTTAAACTAAGGAAAATCACCCCTGCAGTATCTGTTTTTCTTTCATTTATACAATAATTATTTCTTGATTTTTCTTCCACCAACTAAAACAGAGTTTGTTATTTACTGAAGGAATGTCAATAAGGCCCTTTAGTGATAACTTTCAATAGTGTATGATGACTAAGGCACACAGAACTACTAAAAATTAAACAGCTGTGACCTGATCTCCTGCCTACATTCATGCTCTTCCTTACCTCCACAATGAGACAAAACAGCTAATAGTCAATTCCATATTTTAAGGGAAAATCCTCATTACACAAACATATTTTGAGTACATTACATTACAAATTACAGACTGTGAAAAGGCAATGCAGAAATTATTCTTAAATATTCTCAAATGTGTCTACTGCTTTTAAATATATCCATTTTTCAAGGAATGCAATCTGAAAAAACACTACCTTTGGCTGCTGAGGGAATATTCTTTTTCCAATGCCCTGAAAATGTTGCCCAACAGCTTTCTGCGTTCGTAAATAACTGTCAGATGAAAGGGACAGAGATACTTAAATACCTATAAAATCCCCACTGCAGTTAAGATTACCACTATCTCTTCTGCTTTCTTTTTTTTTCCTTCAATATCTGAAACTCATTATCTGTATTTTTCTACAGAGGCACACACCACCAAGAGTGTTGGGTCCTGCCAGTAGGCCAGCTGGGAGGCTGCAATCTCCCTTCTGGAAAAGGACTGCACCTCCCTGGCAAAGGCAACAGCAGCCCAGGCCTCTGGAGATGCCTGTGGTAGACAAAGAAGATATCCTTAATTCAGAAGGCATCGTTCACAAATCAAATAGTGATTGCCTGCCTCCTCCAGGGAAACAGCAGAAAGAAAGTCAGCAACATCTCATGCATGAAATTCAACACACATGCTACCCAATGGGCTGCATTCAACCTTCATCTGCAAAATATTCAACATGCCCAAACATCCAACTTTCAGACACCTCATTGGGTACAGGGAAAAATTAAACTCAAGAACAAACCCAGCTCACCCAATACTAGAAAACCAAATTATTTAGATAGGATGTGCCAGAGAAGGCAGATAACATGAATCACTAAGTTCATCCACAAATGAGAAAGTCTTCAGCTTTATCTGCTGTAACCCCATAGTACTGATTCTAATCCCATTCTTCGGGAGAACTGGGGAAATCTACGACTTACCACAGATCTCCAGATGCCCTGCTTAGTAATACCCTAGCCAACAGGGTGTAGTTAGAATAATGTAAGTATTATTATGAAATAACAAACATAATTAATATTTTAGATCAAGAAGTTATTTCATGGCTATAATATGTATGTAATCAGAAATATTTAAATCGAACAAGACTTTCTTAGGATGTTTCAACCCTAAATAGCAGCAGGAATATTGTAAGTTTTGTATCACATCAGTTTTCTGTCATATCAAGCTTTAAAGAGATCAGTTTCACAAATTTGCTATCATCCTGAGCCAAAATATCACCAGAGATCCGCATCTCAGACCTAGCTGTGATATGAACTTTATCTCAACTCAAGCTCTAACTCAGCTGTGGTATCATTCCTTGGTCTGTCTCTGTAATAGAAATAATGAAAGTGTGAACAGACAGAGCCTTTATCAGGACTATGTATATTTCAACAGCCAATCAAAAAAAGAAAGAGACAAATATCTCTATGGATTTTCCTTCAGAATCAATAAGTCTCAGAGACTTCAGGATGGATAAAGAAGAAAATATGTGGATGTTTGCAGCAGAGACTCCACTGCAGTACAACACCTCCCAGCTGGAAAAGGCATGGTCACATGTATACAGATAAGTCATCTCTAGTTTGAACTGCACCGTCTTCATTTATCTGTCATGGGCTCTGACAAAGCATTTAAGGAAAAGATTAGAAGGCTCCTAAGGAAGGAACTACATTTCCCTGCCTGGGGCATACCACTTGTCTGAGGTTGGTAGGAACAGGCCTGAAATATTAATAAGTAAGCCATTTGTCAAGAAAATTATGCAAGAAACCTTGGCAGCCATACAAAGGGGTTAGCAATAAGATACCAAGCTAGGGCAATGCACACTAAGCACTTGAAAGAGAAAACAGGAAGGAAAAAAAATTAAAAATCACTTTCATTTGCTTATCCACATTCATAAGCTTTGGAAGAAAACAGTAAATCAATGAGTGAGTAAAACATCACACTCAGAATTAGTAATAACAGGTACTAACTTCTAAAAGGGACTATGAGCTGCTCTAGGTCTAGAATTCATGTTTTCAAGTATTGATTCCTTCAAGACATTTCTTCTAGTGACATTCTTTGCAAATAAACTTGCTTACCAGGTAGCATGGGAGCTAAAAGGTGTTGTCATGACAGAAGCCACTTAATTATCGAAAACTCACATAAGCAAATGGGAAAAAAACCAATTCCTACAAGGGAAAGACACAAAAAACCAAAATAATACACTCTTCTTGATGTTTCCTCACAAATCTTAGTGAAGAAAAGTAAAGACAAAATTGTAACCACTCTGTCAAATCAGTTGTTAAAATCTATACTCCCTAAGCAGACTGAAGACCTAAATCACCTCTAGGAGTTTCCACATATCATTTCTCCTTAAGAGGAACTTGCAAAAGAAAAAGATTTAAAACGCTTCAGTCAGACTCCATGTTTCATATTTATTTTTAATTTTTATATCATTCTAATGTAAGTATGCTTTAGGCCAGGTATACTATAATTTTATATGGAACTCTCTATATAATAAATTTGAAGGCTTAGTTTTTCAGTAGACAGTGCTAGTTTCTACTGTAAACAAATTTGAAAAGCATCCAACGTGTCACAGTATATTAAATAGTAATCTAAAATTTTCATTAAATAAGATGATCCTTTTGAAAAATAAAGCAAATTAATAATTTATGTTGGTTTACCAAAATATAGCCATAGTCACCTTGTCAAACGTTAAACATGTCCAACAATGTGATCCACAGGTTCAATCACTATAGACACCAATTGGAGTCACTGACATACCCAGAACAGTGGGATGCAGCATTTAGACTTTCATTAAGCAGCACTCTGCTCTTCCAAAGCATATCTCTACATAGGATCTCAAAGTGCTTTTCAGCCATTAACCAGTTAAGCTCTGCAATATGCCCATGGGAAAAGTATTGCATTATTTATACCCATTAGTGCAGCAGCTCCCAAGTCAGAAGCACTGTATTTCAACATCTTGGCTTTCACCATTTTTTCCCAAATTGTTTTGACTACATTGCCATTTTTCTCCATGTTCAGAATTTTTTTGTTGTTTGCAATATCATTTTATCAACAGTATAACAAGTATAACTGCTACTGCGAACAGAATCAAAATGTTTTGAAAGCAGCTTGCCAGAACTGCCCATTAGGAACCACACCGAACAGTTCAGAAATACTGAGATATTCCCATTGAAATAATCTTCTCCCTGAATGTGCAGATTTTGAAGGCTCAAACCTACATTCCTTGAGCAAGAATTACAGAGTCATTGCTCTGCTTGTATTGTGGCTCAAACTTCAATGTTATTGCAATTACAATTATGTACTTAGTATGATCAGGAGAGATCAGCTGAAGAAGCAGAAGACATTTAGGGAAGATGAGAAGGTATATAAATTAAGCTTTATTGAGGCAAACAGGGAAATGAAAGAAGAAACAAACTGGGCCAAGTGACATGGGACTGAGCATTGCTGCTGTACCTGTTCCATGGTAAGGTTGGCCTAAAAACCCACACAGCATTCACAAATTGTCGTCTTCTAGACAGGATTTCACCTCTGGTCACCAAAAACAAAGACAGCATTTACTTTGATGAGGAAAATTATGCCACAGAATCATTAGGGTTGGAAGGGACCTCTGGAGATTATCCAGTCCAAACTCCCTGACATGGCAGGGTCACCTTGAGCAGGTGACACAGGAACAAATCCAGGAGGGTTTTAAATCTTTTCAGAGAGGGAGACTCCATGACCTCCCTGGGCAGCCTGTTCCAGTGCTCTGCCATCCTCAGTGTAAAGAAGTTCTTTGTCATGTTGAAGTGAAACTTCTTGTGTTTTGGTTTACGGCCCTTGCTCCTCATCCTGTCACTGAGTACCACTGAAAAGAGTCGGGCACCATCCTCTTGGCACCCACCCTTGAGATATTTATATGCATTAATGAGCTCCCCTCTCAGTCTTCTCTTCTCCAGACCAAACAGGCCCAGCTCCCGCAGTCTCTCCTCAGAAGAGAAATGCTCCAGACCCTTCCTCACCTTTGTGATCTTCCACTGGACCCCCTCCAGTAGCTCCTTGTCTTTCCTGTACTGAGGAGCCCAGAACTGGACACAGCACTCCAGATGTGGCCTCACCAGGGCCAAGCAGAGAGGAAGGATCACCTCCCTCGACCTGCTGGCCACATTCTTCCTGATGCACCCCAAGATACCATTGGCCCTCCTGGCTGTAAGGGCACTGTTGGCTCATGGTCAACTTGTCATCTACCAAACTGTTTGTCAGTGACCCCTTTTGGGGGAGTTTCACATTGTAGCTAACCCCGCTGCTGCTTTTACCTCAGATTATGCAGAGTGAATCATGTCAGCCTCCCAGTCCAGCCAGGGAAAAGAATATTATATGGGAGGTTGTCTCTCCTGTATCAGTTGTGAGAACAACCAGAGTCATCTGAGATTCNCCCGCAGTCTCTCCTCAGAAGAGAGATGCTCCAGACCCTTCCTCACCTTTGTGATCTTCCACTGGACCCCCTCCAGTAGCTCCTTGTCTTTCCTGTACTGAGGAGCCCAGAACTGGACACAGCACTCCAGATGTGGCCTCACCAGGGCCAAGCAGAGAGGAAGGATCACCTCCCTCGACCTGCTGGCCACATTCTTCCTGATGCACCCCAAGATACCATTGGCCCTCCTGGCTGTAAGGGCACTGTTGGCTCATGGTCAACTTGTCATCTACCAAACTGTTTGTCAGTGACCCCTTTTGGGGGAGTTTCACATTGTAGCTAACCCCGCTGCTGCTTTTACCTCAGATTATGCAGAGTGAATCAATCATGTCAGCCTCCCAGTCCAGCCAGGGAAAAGAATATTATATGGGAGGTTGTCTCTCCTGTATCAGTTGTGAGAACAACCAGAGTCATCTGAGATTCAAACACAATACATAACAAGATCCAAGGCAAGCAATTAAGAGTCTTTCAGTCATATTTACCAGCGAAAACCTGGCCACAAGCCACAGCACACCATCAGCCTTATGATATGGCTCTGCAGGGGCCAAAACACTTGGTGCCAGCCTGGCACAGCAGCCAACATTTGCTGAAGAGTTTTGCAGAACCAGGGTCCACGAGCTCAGCAGAGATCACACAAAGCCCACAACAACTTCAGAGTAAAGGAAAAAGAAAGCAAATCTCACCAACATCACGGAACAGTAAGAGATTGCTTCCTACACCACGCATTATTACCACTATAGTAGCCCTTGAATCCAGGCAGACTAAAGACAAAATATGAAGATACAGCACCAGAAAGGAAAACTGTCGTGCCTGGTGCTGCCAGCATAGGAAATCAGAAAGAAATGTGAGGTCAGTAGTGACAGATACCACATATTAGCGCTAAATAATCCTACATTAAAATCTTTACTATGACCAGTGGGCAGAGAAAAAGCAAATCCACAGTGTAATTTAAAAGCATTATAATATGCTTAGAAACCAAATCATTCTTGAACAGAGATGCAGGTCTCAAAGTGCAATAAGGTAGGAAACAGTGACTTGCTGAGACCAGAATCAACTACACATGACCTGAGAAGGCCACAGTGAATTAGCTTTAAGGTAAAAAGGTATGGCCACAATCCCTTTCCCCCACATGCATGAAAACCAAAAGACTACTGCTACAATAAGCTGCAGGTAAGGAAAATCAGGTCTCACCAGCAAAGAAAAACATAACCAGCACTTACATAACATCTAACTCAGCCAGCCACAGATTTATGATGTGTGCCAACATTTTTTCACTACAAAACTTTCATATTACATTCCTGGAATTCCAAGCACCACTGCCCAGCACTATTAAATTAAAATGATGGTTCAGAATTGTTTTATTCTCTGTACCTGCTAGTTCAAAGGTACAATTTCCCAAGTATAGGCTATCATGTAACCAACATAGGAATTGACTCTGATTTTATTTGGGGGGTATTTTTCTCTGTAGTTACTATTTTGTTTGGTCTTAAAAAAATATTAACTTTATTTTCATGCTACTACTCTACATATACTCAAAGAATCAAAAGAATTACAGGAAATTTGTCCAGCTTACAGTCTGATATAACAAAATCTGGCCTAGCATAGTACATTGTCTCATTTTCTATGCAACATTAAAAAACAAATATTGGAATTCACTTTTGAGGCTGAGTAGACAAAATTGCATTCATTACATCTGATGAACCTCATTCATCTACAAATCTACTGAACGCCCAAATGTGAATTCGCAATTTATTCAAAAACATGTAAGCAAAACTGCAACGATTTCTATGCATAATTGCACAAACATCTAACTTCTGTACCTCTAAATTAAATTTGCATGTGGCAATTTCATATTTTTAAATTACAACTAAACATTCTAGTTGTTTACATGTTCCTACTCCACCAGCCAAGGATGAAAAGTCTCAGGATGAAGGGTTTTTTAATTCTGAAAGTAAAAGCTGCTATCCTAGACCTTTCTGGCATTTAATTTTCTGCCATTCCAACACACTCATTGGCATCTGGGCTAGAAACTCTCCTTTTCCACTTCTTCTCTCTGTCATCTGCTGGGAGACAGAGTGGAATAATTAGATTGACTCAAGCAGTTCTGATTGCTTTCAGTGTGTGGTTCACTTCTTGACACCACAGAGAGGAGTCTTGATAAATAAGGATCAATAGACTGGATAGGAATGTTTAAATTTTCTTCAAAGTTGAAGAGCAATGCCACAAAAAATGAACTTTTTTTTTAAGGCAAGTTATTTGGGAAAAAGAAGTTGAGTGAGCTTACAGCATAGCAAAGTTTACCAAAGAGCTGTGAAGACTAGCATTTAAACAGAATGAAAGTGAAGTTAGTCTTTTCAGTTCTCATTTACTTCTTACTAGAAACACAGCTCAAAGGAAAGGAAAGCAATCAAGGCATGATGCTAACATTTCAACATCAGTTAAAGAAGAATTACATCCAATGGAGGGGCCTTCGGTCACAGACTGTTGCAAAATCTTATATAAAATACACCATTACAATCAGCACCTCGGTTCATAATTAGAGGAGAAGATCAAATACCGTGTACAGGAAGACAGAAAAAATAATGAAAAATTACAACTCCTTGCTTCCAGGCTGATGCTATTTAATTAAGATAGAAGCAGAGGAAAGGTAGTTTCCTGAATTATCATTGCTGTCATAGACCTGTTGTGCGCATTCAGTCTTCTTTAGCACTACATGAATTTAAGATAAAATAACTATAAAGTACTCAATAAGACTTTTTTTTTTCCTTAAAGTCTTAAAGCCAGCTTCTTCTCACAACAAAGCAGCAAACTATGGAAAGCTCTTCTAATGTCTTTTTTATACTTTCAAATGACTTCTCTGCTATTATGATTAATTAGATACCACGTGAAGTGGGTAAAGCATAATATTTCATCAGAAAAAGAAGCATTAAATTTCAGTGGTCTTTTAAGCTGATGCGCTTTTTGCAGCACTTCTTACAAGTCTGCTGTAAATTCAGAAATAAATAATAGAAATATATATTTTGGTGTGTCCAATGATGACATATATTCACACTTAAGGCGGAAATTCACCACTTTGCAGAAGGGTGGCACCCAACTCATTGTCAGGTAAGCCTGATAAAGGTAATTACAAAATCATGCACAGCTCTGAGGCCTGAATCCTGCACTTGATGTACCTCACACAGCAGGAATTTGCAGCTTAAGGCCTGAACTCAAATCTGTTTACTGAGAACTCTAGAACACAGCCTTTTGACATAATAGGTACACTCAAAAATATCTTGTGTAAATAACATTACATCTCCAGAAGAATGTCCTGCATTCAATGGTTCAAATAATTACCATGTTCATCTCCATCCTAAAGGTATCCACACTTTATTCAGTTTAAGTTCCATGTACATCAAATTTAGTGCAGTCAGTACAACTGTCATGCTAACTTCTGTCATTTCACTCAAAAAACACAAGTTTATTATTAGCAATCTGTGGGCAATTAGTGTAAATATCAGCAGACTTGGATTTATCTTAATTAGTGTTTGTTTCGATTCCACAAGCAAACAAGAAATCATCAGTAAACACTACAGTAAGAATACCAATGACTTTATATCTAGCTGTAGTCATGCTGCTGTGTTTGGCCCTCTCTCCCTCTGAAAAAAAAAAGAAATTTTACATTGAATTCTGTGTATTTTTCATTATGTCACATGCCTTCATGACATACTTCTTCCTATAGATACACATGACACAAAATACACACCAGTGAAGTAGTGAAATGTAAGTTCTGAAACAGAAGCCTATTCTTTGATACTTGAAAGGATGCTTTCATATTTGTCTCTTCTATAGCAACTGTGATCTGCATTGTTATAAACATCCAGTAATTATAGGAGTCCAACAGAAGCCTGACTATTAAAGCTACTAAAATAGTCACAGAATACCCTTATCTGACCATCCAACTCTTGGCAAATATGTAGCTACTGATGTGCAAACAAGCACCTCCAATTTTTTTTCTTTTTGTGCTATGAGATCATTTTGCAAAAATCAAGTCCTATTTTACACTTACGAATAACTACTTCTACTTGTTCCTTACGCATCATCAGATCATTAAAAATTTCAGCTTTTATTCTATCCCACTGAGAATAGGTGGGGAAAAAGGAGCACAGGCCAGAAACCACGAGATTCTTAATTTCCCTTTTATGCTTTCCAGCTTGTATTATCAAAGAAAAGACAGCTGAACTCCCTCACACGTGCTTTCTCATAAACAGGTGTTTTCTACAGGAAACTACTAGTGAATGAAGGCAAAATTAGTTGATTTTATGACCCCAAAAAATTGTTAATAGCTCTCTGTCAAACACAAGACGATTTGCTGAGTGTGTTTTTGCAAGGATCTGAACTTGGTCCAGTTTCAGGGAGTGTTTCCATTAGCAACGCACAGAACTGAACCTACAGAGGACATGCTTAAATCTGCTGGTCATCAAGAGCCAACCCTGCAGGTATGCTGGATAACAGGGCTGGAACCCAAAATCATTCTGTCAAACTAGAGAAGTGGTCAGAAAAATAACAGAACAATTCATCAGGGGCAAGTGCAACTTTCCGTACTTTGTCAAAGCCAGCTGCACACTGACAGCAGAGCAAGTAAACTGCTAGACACCTTCCTCAGAGGGGAATCAGGGGTTGTAATAGGCCATGAGCTCAATAAAAGTTCAAAATGGGATTTAAAAAAAGCAAAGAGCCATCATATGGGTACATAAACAGGAATGTATACCACGTAAAATAGAAAGCATTCCTGTCCTGTTTCACAGGAAGGAATAAATAAGTCAAATTGTTGGCATAACCTTTACAAAAAAATACGAAGCAATTTGAAGTGTCTGAAGACAGTAGCAGAAATTACCACAAGTCTCAAGAAGAAATTATGTAGAAAGACTGAATATACTAGGACTATTTAGCCAGAGAGGAAACAAAATAAAGGCACTGCCATCGACATCAACAGATCTGAAAGAAAGTACCACACTCTTTGGAATAACCTTGTCTCCACTGCACCCCAGCTAGGACATGTAGCAGTTCATTTACCAAAACCAAAGTTAGAAAAATTTGTGTAAGTTGTAAGGAGAAGTCTTTCTACAAATACAGTGACATTGTAAAAGAGGGCTTGTGCAGACCCCATTGTAGTTTTATGATTTCATGCAGATTTCTAAACAGCTGTGCTAAAAAAAACAGGTGTAAAATTCAACCTGCTTTGGGGGCTAGACCAGTCAGTATCTCAAGGTCTTTCCAGTCTTACTGTGGTTTGTTATAATTTCTATGATCATTATCACAATTTTTTTTTAATGAAGCACATATGAGGGGCTTATTCCTTAGAGGTCTAGCCAAGTCTTTCTTTCAGTAGCAGTTTTAATGGTGCTCATGGCTTTATGCCAGTTATATTGCTGAAAGCTTAGCAGGTGATGTATTTGCTTACAGGCACTGTCATATTTTATCCATCTCAGCATCTATTTAGTAAGTGCTTTAACATTCTAGAGTATGGCAGGTGCTATATAAAACACAGCATTATTTTCCATATTTTATTCCCCTCATTGGCATTCCTACTCTCAGATTAACTGGCAAAAGTACAAATATTCACAGCAATTTTAAAAAAGAAAGTTTGAATGCTCACTGACAGCCACAGTTAGCTGTGTACTATCAGTAAACAAAACACAACAAAACAATGTTCCTTCCCCATTACAACAAAATTTCTCAGCAGTTTTTTGTATAGATGAAAATATGATCATAGACAAACTGCAGAGGCCATTTGGACACCACCTGCTAGTTGTCTGTTGGAACAATGCTACCTGATGTACTTAAAATGTATTATGGTGGTATTTCAATTAGCCCCTTCATCTTGTTCTGTGGCAGAGGAAAGGCAGGAAAATTCATACAGATTAGGCTTCTCCATTCATAATTTCATGCTGCTCCTGTAGGATTTCTAGGTAGTCTTGGTAAAAACTTCCACTGAAATTAATGGATTACACAAGAAACATCTATGGAAATCATACAGAGCTGACAAGATACTATTTCTACTCCATTCTTCAAAATGCAGTCATAGGTATTGTGATGTTTTAAGGTTTTTTTTAGTATTCCTTCATACAGAAGTCATCATTTCCATTACTGGGGTTCTTGAGAAACTTCTACTAATTTCTCTTTAATCTCATTTTAGAGAGTAAGGGGACTGAAACTGAATACAATACTCAAGAGTCAATATTTCAACTGATATTACTGAGACATAAAATAACTTCAAGAAGGTCACCTCCTCCTCCTATCCCAATGCTTTTCTTTACTTACATTTCATCTTGGCTGTACTCCTTACTACAGTGAGATTAAACATTAAGCACAACATAAACCTGTATGATGCCTGTGACTTTACTGCTTGAAGGACTTGAAAATTAAATATTTCTCCTTTCTCAAAGCAACAAAGTTTTTAATTTGTAATTTGTTACTTCAACACTTCTAAGTAGATTCATATAGAAGTGCAAGGAACATATTTTAATTTTATTCAAAATGTTTTCACTTTTGTCCATCACTATAAAATATGAACAGCAGTGGCTCCTAACCAATTACAGCTGATGCTCATGTCCAAGTGATTCAGAAATGATGCTTCACTGTCAATACTGTTTTATTTCAGGGCAAAAAAAAAGGTAATAAAGGTGAACACTGGCAGAAGCAGAGAAAAGAAGTTGATTTTCCTTCATCTATCATGTGTCATTAAGCAAAAACCTTTTTTTAACAATATGTCACTTGAGTAGCAGCTGTCTCCTATTGAAAAATGCTCAAAACCATGGAAAAGTCGTGCAAGATGTCAGATACGTGGTATGGGCCACTGCATTTAGTATTGTTATGTGTTTCAAATACATATAAAGTAATCTGAAGACAAACTTTAAGAACAACTGAAAAATCTAAAAATGCAATTCCTAAGGTGGAATTCTTCTCACTGCACTGCACATCAGAGAGTGCTCCTCTCAGTGAGGAGGAGGTTTCAGGGTGCACTTCTATATAATCACAGAATCTACTACACTAGGAGCAAAATTACTAATACAGCATCTTACCAATAACAGTAGAGAAAGTCAAGGCAAGATAAAGAATAGGATAATAGGCCTTCTTATAAAGCGGTTTGAAATCAACTTTCTTTTTTTTTCAGTAAAGAAACCAAGTACAGAAAAAAATTTTAAAACACCCACCATGAAAAATCCCACATGGCTATTTGATGCATTTTGCAGGACAGAGAGCTCCAAGACAGACTTAATGATGAAATACATATGTTACCACACATAACCTTTCCTTGAGTGAAGCCAGATGAGTGGAAACTAACAACGCAATCAACAGCATCAAAAGCATTTCCAATATGCCTTCCAGCATGTTTTTGTCTCTTCTCCTGGTAGACTTATCACTGATCTTTCAATCAGAAACACAAACAGAACATGAAGGGTATCCATCGCAAACATATCCAGAATAGAAAACAATCCCTTTCTCTCTTCCACTCCATCAGTTCTGTGAAGTAGAATAGTCTCTTTCTAAATTGCATATACCAGTGATAGAAAAGCAGGCACTTGGCAAGCACATTACTTCTTGGCTGCTAAAGCAAACTCCTCAGGATTTTTTTTTTATTTATAACCACAAACGTTACAGCTTTCCTCTTGCAGAATTATTCTAACTTTTGCAGCAGGACAGGCAACATAACATTATAATCATGTTTACAATGTTTTACATCACGAATCTGTTTTTAAAATCTCATCTATTTCATATGGGAAAAGTTGGATTATCAGCTTTTATCCACTGCAGAGCACATGTTTTTTATTTTCTGTAAAGTTTCAAGGCACTAAATCTTAGGTGCACTTTGTTTAGATACTGAATTTTACTACAAGTAATTCTTACAGGCTTTTTATATGTGTATTAAAATATCTTCCTTTCTTGACTATATACAGCAATGAAATAAATAAAGAGTAGATTTACAGATGCAGAAAATGAAAACTACCTACAGTAAAAATGTAAAATCCTCTGAACTGTTAGTAAATAAACTTTTCTGTAGAACATTTCTGGTGTACTGTATATCAAATTCAATGGTGGGTGTAGAGCATAAAATTTTATGGATATGATCTTAAGATTACCACTTGTGACTCACAAGCAACAGCAGTTGCCGTACAAACTACTGTATAGAAGGGATGGTAAAACTTTCATACTTTATGACATAAGCCATCACCATTCTGCTGACTAAAATCTTAATTACATATGTAATGCTAGGGGCATTTGTTCACAGGTCACACAGGGTCTCAAATCTCCCTGAATTTCCATTTGATAATCAACCATTCCCTTCTTCCCCTGCCAAGTCTGTCCTGGCATCAGCTTAGACTCTGCTTGTTTTTCAGTCTTTCCATGAAAATCATGAACTCTCCCAGGTCTGCTCAGCATGTCAATGCACAAGGTATTCACCTGTGCTCCCAGGGGCTACCAACACGGGGTGAAAATGAAGCTAATTTTATACTCAAGAAAAATGAAACTGAGTAACACAATTTGTAAACCTTCTGAAACTCCAAAGAACTTAAGACTCACCGTAAAGTCTTGTCATCTCAATCTTTTGACTGTATTTTAATTACTGGAGTTTCAATTAGACTCATGCTTGATTCTACTGGAATACAGGTTCAAGGACAAACGTGAAGCTGGCCAAGTGCTGTCTGATCTACCACACTTTATCATGCCCTTTTCTGGAGCTATAGGCATGTGCATAACCCAGGGAAAAGTCAGTAAGAACTCACATCCTTATATGCCATGGTGCACAACTTAAACCATATGATTTGTCTGCAAAGCAAGTTTCATGTCAGTAGCAAAAGATGGAGGGGGGGAAACAATCCACAGATTTTCACCTCAAATAGATTTTTTTTTCTTACAATTTGAAATATAACTGAAACCACTTCCTCTGCACAATAAGATGACACCAACTTGCAAAATAATTGTCCCTGCTTAAAGCACCTAAAATAGAGTTTGCAGAAAATGGGAAAAGCTTTTTTCACCTGTGAATACCAATCCATGACTACAGCAATCTAAACTGAAAAAGACTTCTAACAGATCGCCTAATGCATTTCCCCTTTCAATGGTGGACTCTATGGAACAGTGGATACTCCCAGATGAAACTTCCCACTTTATGGAATGATTCTACTATTGAGCAGAGATCTTCTGTTTTAAGAGAAGAAATCATCTTCCTACAGTTTTTTGCCTTAAGTGATGTACAGATTCTTTTAGGTTTTTTGATCTCTGCCTGGTGAATTCATGTAAAAATTACATAACGATTCAATAGTTCAACGTTTTATGTAAAACCTTCTTTTGCCAATTCCTTAAGTAAATTTTAGTACAATAAGGACAAGAATCTGGAGGGAAAGAAAGGAAGGGGATCTGCCTTCATTTGACAAAACAGTCATTGACTCCTCCTCCTCCTCTTGCATCTTCTCATTTATTTGTGTAAATGAACTGCACAGAGCAGCCACTCTGACTTTAGCAGCACTACTGCTACTGAAGAGGTCTAGCCCCCAAAAGACCTACTGACAGATGATGAAGCAGCATTAATATTGCAGAATAATAACAATTTACATTAAAAACTGAGGAACTACTTGTTCAATAAAAACGTTCATTTCCTTTTTCATGCACTTGTTGAAAAGTGCCAGAGCAGAGTTTAGAAGAGTCTTTTACCATCTGAATAGCATCTGTTAATCTAATCAGCTCAGTTCTTCCTGCACGTCAGATTTGGCTGGACCACTATCATCAGTATTGAACACATTTGTAGAAAATGTATCTGTTTAAAAGTGTATCAGTTAATGGCTTAACAAAAGTACTCAGCAAAAACAAAGGCTTTCTGTTTGTAGAGGAAAAGACTAAACAATCAGGTCCTACATAAAGCTGTGACCCACATGTCCAAAAATTTCTAAGAATCACTTCCCAAATTAAGTCCTCATTCGCATCAGGATCTCCATCATTCAAATGCATGAAGGCATGAATGTGTGTGTAGGAACACACCAGTTGGCAGCATCATTCAGAAGTCATCTTGAAAGGACAACCATGTTATTGGTTTACAGAATAACAATTTAATTTTTTTCTGTAAAAAAAAAATCTTTAACAAAAAACTACAGTTCAAAAAAATTAGACTTCACAGGTTTGGGTAAAGGATGTGCCTTCAGACAGAAGTGGAAAGCTTAGTAACTGAAAAATCATCTTGCCTTTTCTGCAACTAATCCTGCACCGGCTGTTTCATTCCATTGTGAATAAAAGTATTAAATACCAAAGGTGCAAAATTTTTTTTTTCTTTGAACATTGAAATTGAAATGTTCAGAGTACACATTAATGTATTTTCAAACCACAGCAAGCTACTTCAAAGCAGATGAGAAATACTGCCAAGGTAACAAAAACATTCCACCTGCACTTATGTAACAGCTTTGCCCACAGTTGCAAGATGCTGCGGGCATGACCACCATTGCAAAAGCAAAAAAGAAAAAAAAGGCTGGGAAACCCTGTGATTTAAGGTATCCCTCATGAACCAGACTCCCTGAACATAAGCATGCAATATACCTGCTGCTTTAGCAAACACTGCTGATACCACTGTTATATTGATTTAAAGGTTATAGGGCTTCCAAAGCAACCCCCAAATATCACAGATTTTGCCTCTTCAAATAATTTAATTGCACGTTACATTAATGAAAATAAAGAAATCAGATTTTTTGGTTGGCAACTAAAGTAAGTTTGCAGATAGCTCTTAGAAGTCATTTTACTATGTAAGCTGTCAGCACTTGCATCAACTATTATACATTATATTAACCTTTCAGGTAATGCACATTCTGAGATAGATTTACAGAGTCATGCATTTACACTTTATTCCACTATTCTTTATTTACCCTTAAGCATCTTAGGCCTAATTAATCATCAGAATAAAGCAGTAAAACAGCACTGAAAGCAGTCATGTTGCAACAGTCATAGCAACCGATTGCTTCAGCCATTATTGATTCCTCCTGACAGCTGGATCATCTTGAGGTTTGACTGCACGCAATGTGTCCCAGGAAACAGATCTGCTGCACTGGTCTGAATTTCAGATGGCATAAATTCTGAGGTGGATGTGTTTTCTCCCAATATAATGGGAAAAGATGATGCTGCAGCGTCTTTCATGCCATCTGTCCAGGTAGGTTGGGGGACGAGCACCTCAGACACGAAAGGAGAGATGTGCGGCCCAGGCATCAGAGACCCAAACAATGAAAAAGGTGTTTCCTTACTTGCAAACAGAATACAAGGTGGAACTTAAATAAAAAATTGACTGAATCTGTCTGAGGCAGGCTAAGAATCTGTTCCTTCCTTGACTTAGAGCAAATTATTATTACTGGAATGGAGGAAGCCCAAATCAAAGTCTGTGTTGAAGCCTGACTATATTCTAAGCCCTGCACATATATACACAGTCCTTATCTCATACAATCCACAAAAAAGGAGCAACCCCAAGATAGTCCTTACAAAGTTTTTTCATAGTTTTTCTTTTGTCAAAATAAGAAAGATCTAAAAAAAAAAAAAAAAAAAAATTATATACTCAATATTTAAATCCACCAACAAAACAGAGTTGTATAAAGAACAAAGCTGGAGGACACAAACTTCCTGCACAGTAAAATAAGCACCTGCTAAAATCTGGGAATACCTGATTATTGCAATAAACCATAGATCAAAATAACTCTCTAAAAAAATGGAAGATAATATGAATACCTTTTTGCCACTTCATAAATTGTATTTCATGCATAACTTTTCCAGAAGAAAAATCATAATTGTCTTGTCAGACTGAAACCACCTGTACCTTGCCTGCTCAAGATGATATCCATTAATTATAAAAACTAGAACTCAATATCCAGAAAAATTCTGCTTCATTCAATAGAGATATCACCTTTGTTTATCCTATTTCACTAGTTTTCCATGTAAATTACGGTTTTGAGAGAAAGTGTATAATGTTTGGTTTCTGTATTTTAAATTGAATTCAAATTTCCATCAAAATGCAACTGAACATGTCCCAAATTAAAAATAATTATTACCTGGTAAGCAGGAAATGTATCAATCATTATTTTATAAAATTAGAGTGTGGAAGTATTAAGAAACCAGCTGTATTTGTGTTAGGCTGTATAATTGCTTAAAAGTGCAAAAATAAATGCTTACTCAAGCGTAAGGGGCTAACATTACTTACCAAGCAATTTATTTCGTTTTTTTCCAGCATGTGAAAAAC
Source organism: Aleadryas rufinucha (assembly GCA_013397815.1). Taxonomy (NCBI): domain Eukaryota; kingdom Metazoa; phylum Chordata; class Aves; order Passeriformes; genus Aleadryas; species Aleadryas rufinucha. Next base: position 163,371 of record VZTH01005501.1, read on the forward strand.
AAGCGTTTTCAAGGAAAACAAAATGCGCAAAAGCTTCTCTATTCCTTTAAAGAATCCATTTTTAATTACGATTTAAATCAATTCAGCTTGACTGATGTCCTGGTTTGCTCATACCAATCTTCAAGCTCCCCCTCCCATGACAAGAACAAAGGTTGCTAAGTTTCATACTGATGGGTAGTAGGGAGCTGCTAGCTCACATAAATGATTTCTGGTGCGCATCAAAGGAAGGCCTTTACAAGGGTCCTCCCTAACAATCTTCAAGTGTTTCTCTCAGGAAAACCGATTACTTTCTAAAGATGATAGTCTGGAATAGAGTTCCCAGTATCAATTAACCTGGGCAAGTTTCAGATAATGAAGTGGAAGCGAGGAAAAAAATTAATAAGATATAGTACTTTCAGCATACAGCCTTATTTATACTGAGAGCTGCTTCAAGCTCTAAAATGAAAATTTGATCAACATATAGGAAAGTTAAAATCACCAAAAATACTACTTTATTTGCAGGGTCTAAATTAAGTGTCTTTACAAAAATAACAAGCCAGGTACAGCATGAAAAGGCAACTGCACTCCAAAGGTCTTCCCCAGGTAAGTTTAGCTGAAAACAGAGATGGGAGAAAACATGTCAGTCCTATTTTCGAGAAGGTCAAGAAGGAGGATCTGGGGAACTACAAGCCAGTCACACTCACCTCAATCCCTGAGAAGGTGTCCGAGCAACTCATCTTGGAAATAACTTCTAAAACATGTGAAGATGATTAGGAGCCTTCAGCATGAATTTATGAAGGGAAAATCAAGTCTGACACACCTGTTAGACTTCCATAAAGAGATTTTTGGCTTGGCAGATGAGGGAAGGGGACATGTTGGTCCTGACTTTAGTAAGGCTTTTGACAGTGTCTCCCAGGACATACTCATAAAGAAACTGACAAAGCACAGACCAGGTAAGTGGGCGGTGAGTGGTGGACAGTAAGGTGGACTGAACACAGGCTGAACTGTAAGCCTTGGAAGATTGTTATCAGCTGCAAACAGTCCATCTGGAGACTGGTCACCAGCAGTGTGCCCCAGGGGTCATATGGGGTCCAATACTAAATTTTAACATCTCCATTCACGACCTAATAGAAATTCACAGATGATACAAAACTGGGAAGCATTGTTGATAAACTAGATGAACACGGTGCCAATCAGAGGGACCACTACAGACAGGGAAAATGGGTCAACAGGAACATCAGGAAGTTCGACAAAGAGAAGAGCAAAACCCTGCTCCTAGGGAAGATTAACCTCAAGCACTGGTATATGCTGAGGCCTGACCAGCAGGACAGCAGTTTTGCAGGAAAAGACCTGATGGTCCTGATGGATAACAAGCTGACTGTCAGCCAGTCACACACAAAGAAAGGCCCAGAGCATCCTGGGCTGCGTTAGGAAAACTACTGCCAGAAGGCCAGGGGAGCTGATCCTTCCCCTCTGCTCAGTACCAGTAAGGCCACACCTGGATTGCTGTGTCCAGCTTTAGGCTTCCCAGTGAAACCCAGGGAAAGGCCACAGAGACGATAAAGGGATCATAGCATCATGAAAACACTGGAATAATAATGCAATAATCAGGTTTCCATCTCTTTTTGTTTACCACTACTTCCTCTAAAGCATGGTTAACATAAAGTCTGTGCAACAATACCATCTTTAACACACTCCACAGAAAGCAAAGCAACATGTCCCCACCTCAAAAACATGATTAAAGAGATAATGCCATATGCTTTGTGTCCAACAGAATGTTTTAAAATACCTTAGTATTTTCAAGAGGAAGGATGACTACTCAACTTCTTTCAGTATTTTTAAAAATAATCAAGATTTCAGTTTTCAAAAAGAAAAGGAAAAAAAAACCCAACCCAAACAAACAGTAACACGCTGACTTTCATTTTTACATATGACAAGCCAAAAATACTTTTGCAATGGCACTCTATTTTTTCTAGCAGGTATGTGGGGGTGATGGGTTGTTTAGTTTTTTCCAAACAGAGCATCTGCAACTACTTGCAAATCAAAGAAATTCTAACGCTCTCTGGTGTAAGGACTGCATTTATTTCACTTTACCAGGGAACAGAAGTAGTGGTTCTTAGCTGTGCTAAGAAAAAAACTGCAGAGCTCTTAAAGAGTGTCTTGCTGTTGAGAAACACATGCATGCAACCCAAAGAAAAGCCAAGTCAAAACTTACATAATCCCTACCAGAAACGAGTTCCCTAGAAATACTCTGCTGTGTGCTCATAACTCCTTATGAAATAAAGGCTACAGTGTCCATGCAGTGTTTTAAGTAAAGGGTAACAGGCCATTTTCTTCATGACTGTATTTGATTTCATCATCTAAATGTTTAAATCTACACTGGCTCAAACACCACCTACAATTATGCCAACACTTTGTCAAAAATAACTGTATATATATTTAAAAAAAAACAAACCCAAACCCACACCAGATATCTATTCTAAGTCATGGAATCAGGAGAAATTCAACATGCTGGAATCCCCCATCACCATCTAGAGGGTGTTATCAGACAGCGCAGTGAGGTGCGAATAGGAAGGGACAGAGACAACACCATTTGAAAATGAGAGTCTTCACTTTCTCCCTTCAGAATTCATAGAATAATACAAAACAATTTCTGGTTTACCTTCTTTCTAACCCACTCCATCTCCCTTACATATTTATTGTATATCTTCAATGCCCTATTTAACTCTGTTTGGTTTTCATATTCTTTTCCCCTAGAGCATTTTGCCAATATTAAAAAAAAATAGCATTAAGTTTTACACTGTTCTCTTGTGTCATTATTTCAACTTTTTAATCCGATTGAGTTATGCTCTATATTCTATTTTCTTCTCTCTCAGTACAATAAACTCATACACAGGCATAGGCATGAGTGAGCACACCCTCCTACATAACCACATCCTTCTACTGTTTATAAACATCTTACCATCTCTGGCCACAGCCTTTCATCATTTATTTATAATAAATATTTCTCAATGCTTTAATTGTCCTCTAGTCTCTAGTTGCCCAGCTGTAAGTCGCTGTGTGACCTGACACCAACCCAGCAAAGGCATTTAAACTGTTCAATGTCTTTGTAATACTTTAAATGTCTCCTTAATGGCTTTAGCAGATTGGAGCATAACATTCAGTGTTCCTGAAGAACCAAAGTTTTCCTTTGATCAACTGAAGCGAAGTTTGTTTTTTTTTTTTAATTGTGGCATCTCCTCTGAATCACTTCCTGGAGAAGCTACCAGAACAAAATCACAGGGCTGTTTTTTCCCTGTCATCCCATAGCACTTAAATTTTTAATCCTTCTGGGTTTTTGCCTCAGATTAACCTGTTATGCATACCACATGCACAGTCAACCAGAATAAGTATTATTTTGGTACATCTATTTTCCAGTGTCATGATACTTATTCATTCCAGTATCCTTCACACAGGCCCTGGTTACGTATTGTTCTTTCTTTTATTTGGGAGTCTATCAAAACCCCACAAGTAACTAGTAATCTCATTCCTGAAGTAGTGAGAAAACAGAATTATTTTCCTGCTTAAATACTACCTATATCTAATGAACAGGTTATCAATTCGTCACCTTTCACAAAGCAGGAACAATAGCTGTAATGCTTTAATCCTTCAGGTTAATTGCAAATCTTAGAAGCCTTCATCTACCCACCATAAAGTTTAATAGAAATTTCTCCCATCATAATGTGCAGGTTTAAGTAGCTATGCATGTGACCCCTAAACTCATACTGATTACTTCAAAGAGCCTGTAAAGTTTTAGAAGGAACAAACAGTGAAAACACATATCATAAAATGGAATAATTGTAGAGATTAAAAAAGACAGGAGAGAGAGAAACTCTGCAGAATTTTTGTTCTTGATTTGTTTTTCACACTTGGGGAAGGAGAAATACTTGTTTGTGAAATTTGGAGGAGAAAAAAAGATCACATTTTCTACATCAGAGGTTTTCTTCTTGTCACCTGTAAAACCCCAAAATGGTTAGAAAACAGACATGTAAAACCAAGTTTGTCTCTTCCTGTTATTTGAGACTATGTTAGGGAGGCACATATAGGAAAAGTGCTCAGCTCTAAAGGCCCTCCTCCCAATTCTGAAAATAAAGTCAAAAATAAAGCAGAGCTCTCCATCCATGCCTGTCCTTTAATTATCACATTTTTATAGAGCATCTCATATCACTGGGCATTGTACTTAACACCTCCAACTTCTGGAATGGGAGATGAGAGCAGAATCTGAGCTTTCATTTTATAAACATACTTTTTTTATGGAATAAGCTTAGAAATGTCAATTTTTAATTTTCCAAGCCTAGAACAGCAATGGTGGCTGGCAAATACAGCCACTAACAAAAAGACTTTGTTTATAAACACATAGAAAAATAAACCATGTTTTGAAACTGCCGTTGTATCATTTTATTGGCTTTACCACACATGAATTAAAGAGCAAGCTCTGACAATAGGAAGCACAATTAAAATTCTGTTTATATTTCTTGCAAATGAAGCACATATATGGTTTGTAATCTTGGTTTGAATATATGAGAACATTCTGATCCCTTTCGGTATCTGTGAGGAAAGTAGGTGAGAAAAACCCAAAGCACACCTACAGTGGAAAGGGACACATCTGGAAAAGAAAATCACTAGAGTTTGGGTAAAGTTGGGCTAAACAACAGGGTTGAAATATAATTTTTCCCCTGTCTATCAACAGGCCTTGATTTTGGAGAGATACTATCCAGAAGCTGGTAACACATTTGCTGCAGCTGGTAATCATACGTGTCTGTGCTATTTACATGTGTGTATATACGTGCATACACACACACACACTCACAAATGATATATATATGGATTTGATTACAAGCTTGTTACTCATTTATGCTTTCCTCTAGCTATCTGAGGAACACTACCCTTCAATTTCTCTTTTTCTTTAAAATTACCTGGAAGCACGTGCAGCATGATTCCCATTACTAAAGTATTTACACACAGACTGAACACATCTCTGCAAGTTATGCCCTGCCCTAGACAGGAGTTACTGGAAAGAATAGATGACACCCCTCTGATCATCCCACTCATTCTGTCAATCTAGATAATATAAAGCTCCCTCCTACTTTCACATCAGTAATAGTTGAACTTTACTATTTTATATTAAAAACAAGGAAGAGAAAAACATGTATGTTAAGGACCTATAGAACTGAAGGTTTACAAGCATTTTCCCTCTACTAACCTCATCTCTAATGACCTTCTTTAAGGTGAATTCCCAAGCAGGGTGAAGTTTTAAAATATTTAGTAGCCATTTATTTATGTATTTGTTTATTTATTTATTGTTTTCATCTCTCCTTTTCAAAAAGACATGAGTCTTATGCAAAGATTTCCCATGCTAGCAGGCAATTCTCCTCCACCACGCTGAAGTTCTTCATTACATGATGGTATCTGAGTTCTTTGTGAGACAGAGCACTGACCTATGGGTCAGAAGCTTCATGTAACTGCACTTGTTTAACTGACAGTAGGATTGAGTCCAGATGCTTAAAAAAATCATAAAGCGGAAGATCAGCAGTAAAGGAGAACACTATACCAAAATAAAGATAGGCAACATCAGTGAGGGAAATCTACAATCTCTCTCTTTCAAATTTTCCTCAATTTGATGGGCACCTTTGTCTCAAATAAGGCACATGAACAGGAACGTTTCATCACAAAACCTGTTAAAAATGTACACTCTCAAAGCATTTAGGTCAATACCTCCACTTTGACCATATTGGTTTTTTACTGTCTTAAAACACTTTATTTCTACATTGTTAAATAAATGAATGTAGGAATGCCTCAGTGTAATTAGCTACATATGTCAGCTTGATTCAGGGAAATAATTCATTATATACATCTTGCTTTAGATAACAGCCCATTTGTGATTTAAAGCAGAAGGGATATACCTGTTACCAAAGATTACTTTGGGGTCTACACTTTAGATCTTCTTCCAAAAGATGGCCTTTTTATACCCACTAGGCAGGTTTCTCTAAAGTAAGAATAGAGAATGAACTGCAAGAAATGAAGTGGGAAGAAAGACACAAAGTCCTCAGTTGTCACATTCATTTAGAGGTTTTTTGCATTAAAACTGAATTGTTCATTACCAAGACGTTCTGTGACTCGAGTGTGTCAGTTTAGAGGTTAGTGGAGAGCCACAGAAAGTGGCTCCAAACCTTTCCATATCATACTTCAAAATTGTGATGGGTGACTTACACTGAAATAAAAACAATACGGACTCCAGTGATGAAAACATATGTAAGTTCTCCCTCAAGCAGATCTGGCTGACACAAGTGGAATCTTGTTCACTGTCCAGGTATGTCTGTTCACTGGTCCAGATCATCAGTGCTAAAATTCAGACACCTAGGATGATTCCCTTGTGTATAGAAACTCTTCCTGAAAACATCAAGATCTTTTTTTTGAACTGACATTTAAAGTGGGGAGGGGAATCATTGCAGTCAAACTAAATTCAACTGTGTTGACATGGTTCTCCATCCCAAATGACAAACTACTGCTATCATCACTTCAGTCTGTTTACTGTAGTTTAAAGCTCAATATTACAGAAATGCAAAGTCATCAACCAGAATAATCACATGGAGAAAAAGAACAGTTACCAACAGTTCAAAGCCATGGACAAAATATGCAATTCCCCAGAGGCAAACTGGGATGCAGAAAACTTGCAAGAACCCAGCAAAACCTGTAAAAATGTAATATTATGTAAATATCAATATATTTCACTCTTGATTAGGCAGTAGCTTTATCCCTGCAGATCACATCTGTTCTGAGGGACCTCAAATCACTCTGATTGAACAGATTACTATAATCTATTACTAGTATAAATCCCAGAATAGATATTACAGTACCACACAGAAAAAAATAAACTATAAAACTTCACACCACCACCAAGAAAAAAACTAATACGTAGAACTTCGCTCTTTAGCTCCTCAAATCTATCATCTGTCATTTATCTCTGTTCTTCCTAAATCAGTGACAACGTCTATTTTTTAAAACAGGAGAGCAAGAATGGATATAAGGATAGGTAATGAAAAAATAATGCAGTAACCATAATGAGGATAATGGGGTGTTCAAGCATTTCCTTAACTAAATGGCTGGTGACAAGAGAAACTCTTTCAACAGCTACATATAACAAACTACATTACAACTAATTGGAGAAGGAAGAGAAAGAGTAGGGGCAAGTCAAGAGAAAGATCTGGTAGTATTCAGTATTCAGCATAAAATTCAGTATTCAATATAAATGCAGCTGAGGGCAAGAGCTGCAAAATAATGTGCTTACAGTACAATGCCTGGAGGGGAAAAGAGGAGGGCATCCCAGACGTCTGCAAGGAAAAAAGTTTCTATTGTTTTCTAGTAAAAATATTGAAGAAAGCAGAATTGGAACTGAAACTCAAACTATATACTATATAACATATAGTATATATACTACTATATCGGTGCAATTTAAGAGCAACATAATGCAACAATCTTAAACTAGCAAGTAACAAAAAAGTAATTCTGAGTTCAAGATGACCAGATTTCTCAGCTTTTCCTATATCTGTGGCCACACACATTATGCAATTAAACATTTAAGGTTTAGGTGTATGTTGATCTGTGTTCACCTTTCTTCCAGTATTGCCTGTATCAGTTTTAATAACATATTAGAGAATAAAATTCATGATCACAAATAGAAATCTGGTAACAGAGTCCAACAGCATAGTACTGGCTCTCCAAAGGGATGGGGAAGCTGAGCTCTCTTGGAAGCAAGGATGAAGTTGCAAGGAAGACGGAAAGAAGAGTAGGAAAGCACCGGGAAACCAAGCTGTGAAACTGTGACCTGGCCCTTCAGCCACAGAAGATGTTTCATGTGGTATCAAGTACAGACTTTTGTTGATCAGTTCTCAAATCCAACCAAGTGATGTATTTTAAATGCATGCTGATGATAGGTGTGGGTTAGTCCCACACAGTTAGGTCTAAACACAGTCTAGACAACCTCACATACTCACAATAAAAGGTTTTCTATTTTACAAGCTTGTTGCCTATCTTGCCTCTTCAGAAAGGAAATAAATTCTTGATTAAACCTTTTTAAACTTAGTTTTATATAAATAAAATTTTTGTTTTAATCACTTCAAATCATAGAGTCTGCTGATTTGGAAGGGACCCATCAGGACCATCGAGTCCAACTCCTGTGTGCCAAATTTATGTTCTTCTGCTCTCTCATGATAACAAATGCAACAGAGGATGGATTCTCAATAGTTCTTTATTCTTTTCACATTTCAACAGAAAAAAAGTAGAGAACCCCTGTTGCAGTAAGGAGCGACGCAGAGTCCCCAGGCAGGTGCAAAGAGAGCCACTTTATTGCAAAAACCCGGCCTTTTTAAGCAGTTAGCCAGTTATCAGTTTACACAGTTTTAAAGCACAACAAACATAATTCAACCAACCACCATACACCACAATGTGAGCCTGCAATGGTCACACAGCACGTTTTTCTACCCGTAAGTCAGCTGTGTCTCTTTCCCACAGTTCTTTTCTACTTAGCCAAGGTAACAGGCCTGAGCCATGATTTTACAGGGGTAACAAGGCCTTCATTTTGTAAGGTTTTACCTATGTGCAAAAAACCCCTATATTAATCATCAAAGTGGTAAAACAGTCCACTAATAACTCAGTGTTGCTTGGATAACTTCATAAGGACAGACTGGGGAAAATAAAACTTGTAAGCTGGCTACAGGGAAGATGACAAAAAGAAGATATTCATGAGTCCAATACTCAGCAAGCGTACAAAGAGTTTGCATCAGCCCCTATTGGAGATCCCTTGGTGACTTTAGAATAGAGAACAATCAAAAAAACAGAAACAAAAAAATCCAGCAGATGGCTCTAAATGAGAAGAACAGAGACAGGTGACTAACTAGCCTGAGAGAAATAAAAATAAAATGGGAGCAGTGCCACAGTGTTATCATCTTTGTAGAGCCACCTGGAGAGGTAGCAGGCTTATCAATGAATGCCAAAAATGAATAGTACCCATCTGCTCACCCTAACAAATAACCCTTACTAGAAAAAATACAAAAGAATATAATTCCCTCAGCACTACTTACATGTTTTCAGCAGACCTGTTTGTTTAAAATATTTATTTGGGTCTTACATGGCTTAACAACTATTTACTGAGAACACAATAATACTTTAAGATGACCCTTGGAAGCATGGGGCAAGTCAGTAGCTGCAAGAATTCATGAAAACAGAAAGCTCCAACAACCTCCTTTCAAATAACCAAAAGCTCTGCAATTATCACTGCTTTCAAAATGTCTTCAGAAAGGTATCTCTGACCAACTGAATGGACCGATAGCAAAACACTAAATGAGAGGGCACTTCCAAGTCTGGAAAGTCAGTACTCCTCTGGAGTTAACAGCAGCAGAAAGTGCCTCCATTCAAAAAGAACTTCAAGGACCCTGGTACAAGATCGGTTTACCTTCTCTGCTGGCCTCCCCAAATGGCAAAGAGTAACCATTCTGCTGATTCTAAGTGTGGATTGAGAAAGGAGGTCAGACACGGCTGCAGGTAAAATGAGGAATACTCAGGTCTCCTGATGTACTATTACAAAAAGAAATGGCATGGAATAGAGGACTAAAGCAGGCAGATGGGTTTGCATTCATGAGTTTGAAAGCAAAATGCCTCTTCTTTAGCATTAACCTTTATCAACTCCAACCACTGCTTATGTAATGAAGGTGTAGGAGTATGGAACAGAAATTCGAACTTGCTAAAACTGAGACACTTCCAAGCTGGACTTTTGATTCAGCGGTGTATTTACTTTTCACAGATGACATACACAGCTGAAAAATACCCATGTCTGTTTAATATCTTCAATTCTACCACCTCAATATAAGTAACTCAATCCCATAAAACTGTCTGGATTCACACAAGATTATCCAGAACAGGACAGGCCACTGCATACAGCCTGTATACAGATACTACCATCTTTGCAAATGTTTTGCATAAATGTTTTTGCATTGAATTTTGGCTTTCATATGGCAAAAATATGACAGAATTAAAATATGCATATACAAACATGCATGAAGGGGAAGGAGAACACAACAGAAAGCACTTCTGAGGAGACAGAAATCACAAAATGCGACCAAACGTACCACACAGGCCAGAGTTCTGTAAAACGTCTGTACACATGGAGTCAGAGTTTCTTCATAGTTCATACAACAGATTTTTTAAAACTCCCAAACAGCACTTCCCCAAAATGAAGCCAGCAGATACTGCACTGGTTCCTATAGACTCAAGCGCCTTTACCAAGTGGTATAGCCATGCACATTATTTCCACTGCTTTGTACTCCCTGCCTTAGCATGAACACACAGTTAAGTAATAAAAACCCACCAACATGATTTTGTTCACCTGTGAACTGGCCCATGCTTTTTGAAATAATAAGAGCAGGAGTTCTCAGATACAAAACCAAACAGAAGGCTCAGTTTAAATCCAAACGAACAAAGCCTTCCACCAAAGAAAATAAATTTTCAAGGTCAAGTTACAGGATTTTAACTGTAGCATTTTCCACATGACATTCCCTTTCTAGTCCAACAAAAACAGCTGCTTTGGGTTTTTTAAATAAGTATTTTTATGAAACACTTGAAGCAAAGCCTGAATCACTGAAAATCTGAATGAGAAATTAACATCCTTAAGTTTTAATTTCTGTTATAAAAATTAGCCAGGATAAAATTTAAAGCTTTTGTAATGTTAATAGCAAATTATTCCTTCTATTCCCTCCTTTTGTTGACTGCATCTTATTTTTAAAACACCTGTGTTTCAATACCAGTAAGGTACATAGCCATAGCAGACAGATTTCGCCCATGCTACAGGAATGAACAAAGGCAGCAGGTGCCACAGCCTTCTCCTGGTATCTTTGAGAATGGCACAAAAAAAAAATTCTTTAAAGATACAACATATATTCTCGTTTTATCAAGCATTAAACTGATGTCATTGTAAGAAAAAAGTGTGCCTGTAAGTGGTATCACTGATGTACTGTTACACAGCCCACTGACACCATTCCATATCCTTTCTATAATGGTCTTCTGGGGACCTCCCAAAACAGGGCAATCTGCCTCTAGCATTTTGAAAAACTGAAATACATTATAGAAGAAATTGTCATCAACTAAACCAGATACATTCCTAAACTTTAATTTTTGAAAACCTTTCACTTTGCTAAAAGTTTGCATTAAAAAAAAACCAAAACAACAAAACCCTACAAAGTTTAATAATTTTCTTTAAAAATTGGCTAGTTAGTAAGGATTACTCTACCCAGACTTGAAAATATTTCACGATTGTAGAATTTAGGCTCAAAAATCTCCCTAGGAACAAACATTTCTGTTTGTCTCAGTGGAAGCAGGTTCAGCTTTTGATCTTTTATGACTCCTCTTCGACATGAAATTTTATCACACATAGGAACTTAAATTGTTCCAGCTTTGTTCAACAGATCTTTTTTTCTTGAACACATCCAGAATTATTTGGTATCTGCTCATTAGATTGCAAAACCAGAGCTTTTCTTCCCTTGCCTCTCCACCCAGGTTACCAGACTGAGTAATGGTCACCGAAAATAAAACTTGCTAACTTGCCCACCCATAAAAATGACACTTCTGGAAACCATAATTTATAGAAGTACAAGCAGCAGACGGATCCATTCCAATTTAAGTATCTGAATCAGAGACTGAAAGGCCAGTAGTTAGAAAATGGTCTTACTTTCATATAAACAGAGCTATCAATGGGTAATCAACAACACAGTAAGTATAAAATCTCAGTTTTGTCACGTACCACTGAATCTTTTTAATAAACTCATTTTGGCTTCTTTCTACTGACAAACACAGGTATTTGGGAAAAATGGCTTTAAAAATATGATATCTACCTGCTTAAAAAGATTCCTTCCTAAGGAAGTGGACCTATGAAGTGGAATTATTTTAGCCACACTGGAAGAACAAGTTAAATGTATGAAAACTTTGCCAATGCTGGCACCAGGTTACTTCAGCTCCCACTCTAGGTCAGGAACATCAGAGTTTTTCTAGGACAACAGTCCTAATGCTGGTAAAGTCCAACCAGCCTGCTATCAGACAGATGAAACAGACTTTGTTCTCTGTCATATTATACCAGAAATCAACTTGTATCTGCTGAATCAAGGGGGTTTGGTTTTGCTTTTAAGCTGTGTATCTACTCTAAGGGTGTGAATCTAATTATTTGGCCTTATTGTAGTATGCTGGGGGGAGTTTTGCTTAAATAATTCTGCTGGTTTTCCTGGCTGACTTGGAAAATTAAGAAACTTCTGAGAGCAAAGCAAACAAATGCACAAAACAAACCAGATGCTCTTGGTGCACAGTAGATGAGAGTTTTCAGATACCTAGACATCCTTAATTATTTTCAGCAAATAAGTCATCTGGGTAAAGTTGTTTGTTGTAGTAAAGGTTGTGCATTCCTCTGTTGAGGTAATCTCATCTTGGAGCACTCAGCATTTCATTGACAAAATACACAGAGTATTTTTTTCCTGCAACTAGTAAAAAGAAAGTGAAGTCATAAAGAGAACCAATAACATCTTTTCCTGTAGCACCTAGAGAAGGCAATAAAAGGAGGTATTTAGGGTTTCCAAGCCATTTGTAAGATATTTTGTTACTACTAAGCAATGGCAGAGAGCTCTCTTGTTGTAAGAAGCAGCAGACCCTTGGTCAGCTGAGACCCTTTAGCCCTGAATATTCAAGAATCAGTTTTTTAAAAGTACTTATGTTTATTTATTAACTTATATAAGAAGGGATTATGATGACTGTAAGACACAAGGCCACTTGCGTTACACAGCACTCATCAGTGCCTGGTGCACGTTCCTCCCCCAGGCTGTGATATATTTGTATCTAGGAATTTATTTTGGGATCAACAGAGAACTCTCAAGAATTACCACAAACAGCTTTCTACAGAAATGCTGCTTCACATCTCGCTCTGTTTGTGCTCTGTCTTGCTATGAGGGTAAAAGCTTAGCTCCAAATGCAAATCACAGATTATAAATATCAGAAGGTGCTAGATGTGTCATCAGCAGGGAACCCCTAATAGCAACCATCAGTAGGAAGCGTAACCACAGTTTGCTAAGAATTTTGTATTCACATCTGGTGATGACATCTTTATATAGTATCATCAGTGATGCTCTGAACGGGTACAGTTTGACGGGTGCATATCTTTGGTTCTAGTGATACTACATTTTAAGAGTGATGTATAGTAAGATATGATTTCACAATGTAATTATCTATATATGCATTGCCTCAAAAAATTCTACTAGCTTTTTATTTTGTCTTTTTATACAGCACCTCATATTTCAAGGAATGGAAAACAATTCAATTTGAAATCACTAGCATTCTTATTAAAATCGAAATACTTTGAATACTTTCACGAACAATATAAGGTCACCTAAGTCCACATTCTGGCTTGACCATGCACACCTGAGGCATGAACTCCAAAAGGCAGATGGTTTGGCCACAGTGGTGGGGTGGGAAGGCCATGTGCTTGAGCATTTTCTGCATGTGTGCACATGGGGAATGTGGACTGCAAAATACATCCGCCTCTGCTAAACCACTTCAAGTTGCATAGAGGATTTTTCCATGTACTATAATGCTCAAGCAATCAAATTTGCTTGATGGCCCACTCTACTAATTGTTGAAGCATAGATTGGAATATTCTCACAGCTCAAAAAAACTTTGACAGATACAGAAAATATAGTGAGGGCTGCATTTCTCCACCATATTTTGGAATTGCAGTAATTTCCCCTGGAATGGGAAAAGCAGATACCCAATTCTCAAACTGGGTAATTAACCGCTGCTTACCTCTCACTGGTGACAGGTAACACAAAGGAGCAGCTTTCTCAGTACTAATGGAAGATTGGAGAAATGAAGTTTTAAACACCCTTGCAAAATTGCAGGGCTGAACAAATGAATATGACAAGGAAAAGAGTTTGTGCTGAACTTTGCTTTCAAGAGGCATAAGCCCTCTCTTTTGGTTCAGAAATTCCAACTTAGTCGTCTCAGAAAGAAGTATGAGCTCCAGGATAATATGATCCTGATATAAAGAACTCAAGGGCTTAACAATTAGAATTCCCCTCCCCACCAAAGACACTCACAACATGCACAACCTTGCCTAAAATCTCAGTTGTAAGTCCTGCAGAGAATTAATGCATCAGTTATGGTGAAGGTCTATCTCCCATTTTCTAACTTCTCATGGCAAATACAATGTACTGAGGAGCAAAACTGCCCACAAAGAAAGCAAAGTCTCATGACAGTAAGAGATGGACGGTCCCAGAACTAAGTTTAGGGATGACTTTAAAGATAACACCCAGATCAATCTCCTTTAGAAATGAATACAATCCTCACAGAACTACAGGATCATAGAAAAATTTCAGTTCAAAGAGATCACTGGAGGTGGCCTAGTTCAACCACAGTCCAAAGCAGGTCACTCAGGGACTTGCCTAGTTGGGTTTGAAAGTCTCCAGCAACAGAGTTTCCACAACTTCTCTGGGCAACCTACTTATGGCTCATTTGGATTTAGTGCTCTCCCCACCATGAGTTCTTCATAGAGAGAGACCCACACAAAACAACTGCTTGCTAACACACAAAAGCAAACCTAGAGTTGGCCTAACTGGTGTTTTCAAGAAGGGAAAATGGGCAGATACTGTATGTGCCAAACTTGGGAAAGATTAAAGGTTCACAAGTTACACAAAAAGAAATCTCACACTTATACAAACACTTCTTATGTCTTAGAAACTGCACTCAACTATTTACTTCTATCTGCTTTGTCTACACCTGACCTGTAGTACATGATGTACTATAAATGTTCTACCTTTTCTTTTCTTTTTGCTTCTGGCTACCAACATTACAAAAGTTAAACACTAACTGATTTCTCGAACTCTTTTAAAATTATTTTTCACAGTTATGGATTTACATTCCAAACATCTAGAATACTTGTAATTCAGAATTTAGTTGTGGAAAGGGAGGTATCATACCACAAAACTGGGAGAGTTTTCATTTTAAAATAATTCATTTCAGATGTCAAATAACACAAATGGAGATATTAATTAATGCAGAAAAGTTGATGGGTTTATGACGAGCTATTGTGTATACTTTTCCAGATGATGGCCACATGCTGACAGCTTTAAAGAAGTAGATGTGTTACTGTAAGGTTTATTGTCTAAGCAGCCTCCTCCCTCTGCAGCAATCTAACAGTTCACATTTACAGTTGATTATAACTTCCATTAAGTTCCAATATTTCCTAATCATCTCAGAGACTGTGAAAAACAGCATCATTTGTCTCAAGCTCTCTCCTGCCGACACACTATTCTTCTAAAAGTCTAAAAGACAGCATATGCAACGCTTCCTCTTAAAGCATCCATTCTTTTAATATATTTCAGACAGCATTATTCTATTTTCCTCTTCTATAAGATGTGTCAGCCAGCAGACCGTAATTCATCCTCAAGTTTACAGTAAGATTTCTTTTGCAAGCAGCAGAACCAGCAAAAGTTTATTTCCTCTGTGTTTGGAGGCAAAGTTAGTTTGCAGGTTCAGTGGTAAGGGACAAATTCATCCTGCTACCTCTGCTTTGGCTGAGGAATTTATAGGGTTTCTCTCCTTCATTAAGGCCTTTATTCTCATACACCACCTGCACTTTGCTGTCTCTGGTGACCCAGACATTCTGTGTGAAATTTAACTGAAGTGGAAAAAAGAGGGCTTACAGCAGATGCACAAATACCATTTTGCAGACATAATTTCCTTAGGCCTTTATGCTTAAAACCTGGAATTTTTAAGAAAAGTATTAAACTCAACCTAACAGTGTCTTCAAAAAGTGATGGCAAAACATAGCACCCAGCAACAGCTTAAGTGGAAGTAGCACTCTGGTTCTCAGAAATTATACAGCTTTAGTCTATTCTCACCGATAAAGGTCATTGCTAAAGCAATCTGCCACTCTGGGGGCAGATTACACTTACGTACATCCACTTCACTTCTTTCATACCATTCATCCAGGATACTCCCTGCTTTCACCAGGCTGCAACACATTTAAGTGTGAACAGATTGATTAACAACCAGAAATCTGAAACAAGCTGCCACTGCATTTCACTGTAGATGAGCAGGGATTGCTGGAGAGACTTTGTAGAGTCAAACCATACGTGCACAGAGGGGCTGTGCGACACAAACTGCACATTTCAATATGGGTGATCCTGGGCAGAAGACAGAGAGTCATTGCTTTTTAAGGGTCTGCTTCTTCAGAAGTATTGGGAGGTATGACAGCAATGACGGGTGTTTTTGAAACAGTAGAAACACACAGAAAACAATACACACAGAAAAACACAGAGAAACAATAAGCTATTTCAGAGCCAGAGAAGTTGATGAACTGACATATTCAAGCATAACAAACCCAATCCCAATTCCTAATCAGCAGAGGTCAGACAACTACTTTTTAATTATATCCTAGAAATTCTTGTGGCAGTCATCAAATAGAAGGTTTCTGACGGAGTAAGAAAAGTTTTCCCAACTTGTACAATAATACCTTGATTTTTTTAACTGTGCTGTCTCAAAATATATAACAAGCAAGATATGATGTCTTGCTTCACAATACATTAGGTAATATATTTTTCTGCTTTTAATTCTGTTTGACACCAAAAAGTAGACTGTATATAAATATCCATTTGCCTGTTTCTCAGATTTGTACACTGAAAATACTGCTCTCCTTCAAAAAGGAATTACTAATTTTTAGAGAAACAAAGGAAAGTGAGAAAAATAATTTGCTTACCAACATCCCTTCTCCATTGCAAATGCAGAAAGGCATTATAAGCTCATCAATCAGCAGCTAGAAACATATTAAAAAAACAATACTTAGATCACCTACTTAATTCCTTTTCTGCTCTCTGGATCACCCCCTCAAGCATACAAATAATTTTGTAATACATTCCAAAATCATTGTAGATGACACACAATAACATATCAGCATGGCCCAAGCATATGTCATGCTTATTTGAAAAGGTAATGTCTGCCTCAAAAGGTGCCTATGTTCTGTGTTATGTTGCAGTTGTTACAAAACGTTTTCTTGTAAATCAGAAGAGAAAATATCACCTAAAACCTCAGCACCTTGTTCGTATAGTATTTAATGTTGCTTCAGTAACTCTTAAATGCCCTTGAGAAAAAAAATCAAGGCTCCTTTTAATATTTTTTGACACAGACCTAATTTTTTCAGGTTAGTTCTCATCGACAGGTATGTAACTGACACCTTAGAGAATTCTTATTTATTGTGCTAAAAATTGGGTGCAAACTACCAAAAGTATAAGCAAACCCAAGTGACAGATTTATGGCTAGTTACACAAGTGATAAATTGAGGAAGCGTCGTGTTAGCTTATAAGCCTTTCTCCCTTGATTTTTATACCTACTCTTCCTATTTATGCTACTAACGCATAAGAAATCTGGTAGCTTTCATAAACTTTTAGACTGTAAATCATTCAGACTCACCACAGGGTCTGCCAAACCAAACAGGACACATCTACATGGAATCACTGTGTCTAGTGTCAATACCCACAGCCAACTCCCACCACCCTTCCTCCCTTGCTCCAAGCAGTACCTTAACTTCACCAATTGACCCAGTAAGGCACTGGGGCAGCTCACCTAATAACGAACAATACAGGAAGGAATAAGGTGAGAGAAATCTGGTTCAGGGTAAAAATATTTCAAATGCTTCAGATGAGAAATTTAGCCATTCTGAACCATGACTGCCCAACAGCTTTGCCTATAAACTTGCCCTTAGCAGAGGAGTTTTCTTTGGTTGCTTCTCAAACTTGCATAAATGTAAAGGTATCCCAATGTGAAGCTGCACTGCTTTACATAAAATAAAATAAAATGACAGCATTAATAGAGATACCTTCAACGTGATCCATGATAAAAACATACTCTATTGGATAGTTAAACATTTGATATTAGAGAACCTCCTTATTGCTCTGAGGCAAAGAGAACCTATTAAAAATTTGTATTTTTAACCCTTAATGTTAAACATAACATGGGGGGGGGTGTTAATGTATTTCAAAATCAGACATACAATAAAGTTACAATTTGCTCCCTTTTCCAGCATGAAAATATTTTCAATGACATAGAAATAGATCTGTTTTATATGTAATGAAAGATGATCAGATTCGATCTTATCACTAGCAAGAAAGAAAAAGAGGTTTACCATAAAATGTCTCTTTAAAATGGAGGTCCGCTACTAGGAAAGCCAATTGTGGGTACTTCTGCACTTGCCACATCATAGACATACAAATATATTGGTTTATGTAATTACCATCTCAGTAGGTAAGGAACTAGAAAAGCCAACATCCCAGCATTTCCTGAGCTTACTACTAATTAAATCATATGCATACCGGTTCAATCCAAGGATGATCAAAGTTAATGAAAAAAAATTCAATTTAATTCAATGAACTGTGGATCAGTTCCAGACATCTAGCTGCTACTCCATCCTCTTTCTTCTTTATCAAAAAGCACTCCAACAGTGTGAAAGTGAAGAGGACTCCATATGAGACTACAGATTTTGTGATTTTGTATTTCCCCTCAGATTTGAATTTTAAATTAATTATTTGACAGTTGACTACATTGCATAAAATTAAGTAATCTTTTCCATGAAGGTGTATTAGAGACTATTCCAGGTTAGGAAGAAAAACTGACTACTAATCTTACTGTTATATCAATAGCTTTAAAAGAATTCAACTATTTCTTTCAGTTTTACCCTCATTATAAATTTATTTATGTGTCCCACTGTTAACCCCGCAACAATATATTGCCATATCTGAACATGTAAAATGTCCGTCCAATGTACTAAAAATAGGGCACCAAATTTATAAGGCTTTCTAAGATTAACAGAAAGACAAATTAAAGTCATCTAAAGCAAACAAAAAAAAAAAAAATCAGTGCTCAGATCAAATATCTATTTCTAGTGACATTTGAAATGCAATGTCACAACTGTCAAACAACTTCAGTAAACTGGACATTACATTTATGAAACCTATCTGAATAGCCTTTGCTTCAATTCTGATTAACAATGTTTTTTCTCACTCTCTTTTTCTCTAAATGTTTGTATTAAAAATGATAATTTAATTTTAGCATCTCAAAATTCATCTCCCAGTGATATCCAGGTGCTTCGTAGCCATGGTTTCAGCAAATGTCCTTTCAGATCAGCCTAAAGGCTCTCATTCCTTTAAAACAGAGATGGGCAGGAGTTGCTCTAAAATCTTTATTTGGGAATTCATTATATGCATCACTTTTAATAGCCACTGCATAATGTCTCAAATGCAATGAGTACTACATAGGAAATTAAATAATAAAAAAAAAATCTTTCCTGTTCAAGAATCAAGTCAGTTAAATGAAAACTGAAGTTGTCAGCTTTCAACAGGAATAGTGTCTATGCCTGAAACTTCCCATTCCATCTATACAGGCACACAAGCTTAAATGAAAAATGGTGTTTAGGCATAGTTTCAATAACATTTATGTATGCAGTGCTGCCTAGCTGGCCACCTTACATCCTTCCTATTCTAAGACAGATTTCAAGCATTTCTTGTTGAAAAAGGCTTTTTTTTAAAATCATCACCTCCTTCTACTTCATGCTGGAGAAACACACTAAAAGCAATGGAAAGGGAATGGTCCTACGACTTTTATTACCACACCTCAGGTCTCCTTTGTTGCACCTACTCAGATGCCCAAAACAACTCTGCTGTGCCACTGGGAACCTAACGACCAGGGAGGCAGAGCTGCAGGATTTTATTCCCACGCAACACAAAATCATCTCTCATGGAGCCCTAAAATTCTGAACTGGAATGTGAAATGATCTCCCAGTATGCTTGCCCCTTCTCTCTCAACCCCTGTGTGAGATGAAAGAGATGTAAAGAGAGAGATGTCAGAAAATGATGACTGAAATCCCTACCATCTTTCTTCTGTTTCGCTTTGCCAGAGAAGTCTTCTGCAGAGACACTTTCAGGCATCCAATTAAAAACACTGTTAGCAGGGCTTTTTTACTGGGTCCAGACATGTAAAAAATGGTTCTTAAACTCAGCCCTTGCCTGAGTACAGCATAGTTGCAGAATAACAGACTTATAGTTTAAGGTACAATGAGTAAAAACTGAGTCCTATTAAATTTACCCATATGCTAATACTACTCTTGAGAGAAAAAGAGACACTTTCTTATACTTTAAAACGCTGCTATCAGCTCATTTCCTTAATAAGAGCCCACTATCTTTGAAATGTTAAATGGGTCCTACTAAGAAGTAAATTCTATTTGCTGTAACACTTTTTCTTAGATAATGTGAAAACCTTTACTGTTTTTGCACAAATTCCCTATCACTGAAGCCCTTTTCTGTTGAGTGAGTGAAACACAAATCAACAACCAGATTTTTTTTATTCTCCCATTTATGTGCTAGTGACTTAGGCTGTTGTGTTTCCTTACTGTTACTGCGGTCTAGAAGCAGAAGACCCCTTCACCTCTCAAGAACTATTAATCCAAAGTCTTAAACCAGAATTACAAATATATACTATGTTACAGCAAACAAAATTTGTTTAGAAACTCTGTTTCATCATTTACATTTGATCCCAAATCACGTGTTGCAAACATAAATAAAGCATGAAAAAAAAATAAAACAAAAGTATGAGGAAAAGCAGCTAGCCTACATAGAGTGCAGTATTGACTTGTGTGTTGCAAAAGGGAAAAAAAACAACCCACCACATCAGTTTCTAAATGACACAGTTCATTCCAACCCATTTAACCTACACAAAATGCTGGACTCTCACGAACAGCAAAATTTGCAAACAATACAGACAGCTCTGCCAGCAAGTCTCACACAATCACAGTATCTGTCTCAATACAGTTGGTCTCACAGCAATACAAATTTCAGAAGGTGAAACAAAAATGAAGTAAGACTGCACTGCTAAACATTTTCAGTTTGCTTTCCTTTACCCTAGTTTTTTTAGCAAACTTCTTTACTCTATTTACATACTTATTTTTTAACTACTTTGCTGTTATTTTCTTGATTCCAGCACTAAAATTTACCATAGGTGAATAGACAATGTATCTCTTCTAAATCCCAAATGACTGTCAAGCCTGTGTACTGCCTCCTCAGTCTTCCAACACACTGCTGAGCTGCAAGATGGAAGACTTATTTTTCTCTTTAAAGGACAAGTGTACCCAAGAAGACACACAAGAATTAACTGCCTAGCCAACCTCCATTAACCAGCTTAAAAATTTTACTTTGCATGTTCTACAGGTATGAATGTATATGGGCTACCAAAAGACAGAAAACCTGATGTGCAAATATTCTACTTATATTATGAAACATTTTCTGTAACTACAGCTAAATAAATGCATTAATTATGTTTAAAGCCGAAGGGTAAAAAAAGCAGTATTTTCCTTAAAAATATGTCAACTGCAACAACTGACACTGAATTATAAACAATGCAGCTGATAAATATTCATGATAAATTTACGCCCCCTAAATTTAAAGTTCTGCCTATTCAAACAAATATAAGTCAAATTTTAAAATGCATTTGCTCAATCCTGTTCCGATTTCCTGATACAACTGTGCTCTGGTTTTGTTAAAAGTTTACAGCCAGGATTAATTAATATGTATTCAGGCAGACCTACCTCGTAATACTCTATTTGATTACATCTGAACTGGACTGCATTTACAGCGCTTCAAAGGTGCTGACATCTCCAATAATTTGTTAAAGAAGAACTAGTTCCAAAATATTCTGTAGCAAGGAAAGCAAGGCAAGCATGACTTAAAACACAGATTTAAATTGTCTCCATGCAGTCCCACTACCACCCGATTAAAAAAAAGGTTTGAAAGTGAAGAACAAGACTAGTATTGCTAACTTCTTTCTTTGTCATTAATGCTAGAAAATAGGAAATATTTGAGTCCATGGCTCACAGCTCCCTAGGATAATGGGCTCCCAAGCACCTTCATGTTTTAACATCTGTAATGTTCCTGGGTAACATCTCCTATAAGGCTTGCTAATGTTGATATACTTACTCAACACAAAGCCCAGCACAAAGAGCAAAAGAAAATCTTTGTCTGAAAGGCCTTGAGAAGCCACATATTTTAATTATGTCAGAGAACCCTTATGTGACACTAGACATTTGCAAGTCACACTTCCCTCCAGTACAAGCCTCAGTGAAAGAAAACTTAAGACAGAGCTCAGAATGCACATCTCAGACTATGGCACAGAAGTATATATATAAAAGTATATATATTTAAGACTATGCACAGAAGTGGATGGATGCTCCATCCAGTCTTTAGATAACAAAGGCAACATCCTCTCCTCTTGCATTCTGAGCCAAGACATACACATTGACTAGGTGAAAGAAGATATGCAAGTCAGGGAAGTAAAGAAAATAACAACATGAAAGAATCAAGTTTTATTATTAATGAAGAATAAGATGTTATTATAGCTCAAGGTCACACATGACAAAACAATCTTCAGTTAATGCCACATCTGTTACATACTGAGAGAATCAAAATTAAAACAAAATAATTGTTTTGATTTTTTTTATTTAAAGCCATCTTTAGAATTGCAATTTGCCACATGCTGAAAGATCATGTTCCACACAGGCCCAGCAGGGTCTGCCACTCAGGGTCAAGACTGAGACCCCAGGGGACACTAGGGTCAAATGAACTCCTAATATCAGGTGACAAAATCAGATTCAGTAGAATCTGCAATATCTCTTAATTTAAGTTTATTAAAAAAGGAATCCTTTAAATAACAACACAGGAAGTCTGACAAAGTAACTAAAATAAACACGGTGTCCCACATACTTAGTTCAAGTCAATCCAGCAGAGTTTCTGTTTGTAGAATGAATACTATATTAAGAATATAACCTACCACAACAGAACAGCAATAAAATGGTAGTATAAAAATAAGATACACTGCAAGTGGGAGTGGAGGGTGGAATAAGAACCACAATCTGTGCAGGGAGGAAGAGGGACAGAAGAGAAACAGAAAAAGTTAACCTCTATCAAGCAATGTCTCTCCATCTGTTTAGAACAACATTCTTTCATAAAACTTGACAAAGTCAGTGTGCCAACTTAAAAAGCAAGCATTTTTTCTAAGTTCAACAAACCTATACAGAGCCAATATTTAATTACCTCTTCAATATGTGATAATTTTACATGTACAATACTGTATCTGTCCATTTTACAGTATTACCTTGCCATGGGAGGAGCTTGTGTAATGCACTATGCAATTTTCACACTGAAAGTAATTAGGATAATAAAATCAAAGTTAAAACAAATGTTGAAAAAAAGCTATGTTCACAGTCAAAATAAGTAAGAAAGCAATTTAAAAAATAATGCTAATACTCTTAAAAGTAAGAACACTCTCAGTGAAGGTCTTGAAAACTTTCAAGAAAGTCAAACCAATTTTGAAATCCTACTTACACACAAAAAAATAAAAGTACTATTAAATCTGTGTGAGGACCTGATAATTTGCTCTGTTTATCTGTTTTCTCCGTTTTAGATGCAGCACACCTACTTCACCCGGAAAAAGTTAAACAATAATTAAAATCAACTGCATAAAAATGAATTAAAGGAAACAAAGCACGTATACTGACAGGTTAAAACAAACAAGCAAACAAACAAAATAGAACAACAACAACAAAAATCCCCACAACCTGACCTTGGTCAAAACCAATACTAGGCTACAAAGCATACCTGAAAAAGCTAATCACAGAAATTGTAGGACAAGGAGATACTTAATTCAGGTCTTCAGACAGATGAACTCTCACAAATGTTCCCAGAACAGTATTTCAAACTATTTCTTCCTCCATTCCTTTTTCCTGCCTTTCAGCAGAATGTAAACCCCTCCCTATAGGAAAGTTGACAACTCCACTTCATAGGTCCTCATTCCCATCTAAATCAACACTCATTTCCAGACAGAGGTAAGACAAACTTTATTAGGAGACACTGACACACACTGCCTTTCGCTCATGCTGCCATGAGGCCATGTAGAGAAGAGACTGGAAGGTTAATGGTGGGGTTTGTAAAGTCCTAACTATTGCTGCACCAGAGCTCCCTGAGTTCACTCTCCATTCACCACAGCATCCTATCCTATCCTATCCTATCCTATCCTATCCTATCCTATCCTATCCTATCCCATCCTATCCCATCCCATCCCGCATCAATTATAACTGGTTTGTAAAGTAAAGAGAACTTAATTCTGCCACCTCTTCTCACTGAACAGCAACTTACTGCTTAGGTAGTTAGGCAGCTTTCAAAGGACAGATATTCAAGGATCTGGACATACGCCAATATAAAGATGATAAAATTTGTCCTTCTGAATGTCTTCTTCAGAAGATTATTATTTTCTATCTCTCCCTCTTTCTCTCTCTCATTATTATTACACACCTATCTTTATGTCTTAAGTCTCATAATTTTCTTTGTATTAGGAGTAAGGAAATGCATGAATTCTATATGGAAAGCAAATTTGGATAGTTATCATACCTGTCTTTAGCAGTTGGTGAAGATGAAGAAAGATTTTTTAATTATTAAATAAATTAAAATTTAATTATTAATTAAAGTGCAGAGGGACTATAAACTTGTTACTAACTAAAAAGGCTGGCAGTGCTGGTGTCAAGACAGATTCAGAAAGCAAAATTTATTTTTAATTATTTACCTGCAAGCAGAGATAATCTTTCTTCAGCTCTGCTTCTTTTGCCTGTTAGCTTCAGTCAGTGCTGTGTTCCTTCTCAGGCTGAAAGACAAATTTTGACACGGTCACCCCAGATATAAAAAACAGAAACAGAAATTAAATAAAAAGAAAGTTCTATCTAGAACTGTGAAGGCATGTAAGGAAGTATTGACAATTCAGCTGATCTTACAAATGCATCAGAAGCATGATATATATAGGAACATGTCCCTAATGCACTATCACTCATTGTCAGAGCTCTGAGGACATAAAACCAATAGTGACACAAGATGAAAGATCAAAAATGTCAAGGATCATGCAAAAATAGATATCTTAAACTCTACCATTACTAAAATCCCTAATATGGCTATATTGATTTCCTCATTTCAATTAAAGCATTGCTCCATAGTCTTCTTTCATCTCCAGAAACAATTTGCTTCAGCTTCCTATTCAAACTGCTGATTTTTTTTCCTGATCAAAAGTCCAAGCTACTAGAACAAAAAGTCATACATGGATGCACAGCACCATATGAAATGAAAATGCGTTACAAGTGGAAAATCATATTCCCCTCCCATATGACAGACAGAAAACTAAATGGATTGCCTACTTACAATCCACTCAGTCCTTGATGATTTACCCATCCACTGTAAAAAACAATTTTGCTTAACTTTCTTTCACTAGAAAACAATTAAAATATTAGTTCTTTCCACATGTCCCATTCTCAGAGGTCACATCTTTCCAACACATTATAGAAGAACTCTCTACTTTTACTTTCCCTTGGATAACATGTTTTCTTACATCAGATCCACACTAACTCATATCAACACAATACTTCCACACCTTCTAATACTTTGATCTAGGAACTGCTTCAACAAATAATCACACAAGAAGGATTTATAAGAAAATGGCTACTGAAGTGGATTTTCAGGGAAGGATTTAAGCAGTAGTCCTTGAGTAGAGCTAGCCCCTAGCGTCATCTGACAAGAAAGCCCATGCCCACAATTCAGGGAGCAGAAGAACTGGGATGCACGCAAGCAGCAGGATGTCTTTGATTTCACACACTTGAGACATGGGATTGGGTAAGCAGAAAAAAACCCCACAGCACTGTGTTTGCTGTGCACCAATCCCCAAGACTGAAACATGGAGAATCTGAGATGGAAGGGCATGACCTTTACCACCACAGCACGACCATGTGCATGCCTGTATACAAATTTACACGGCTTTTTGCACGCTCACATACACATCTATATATGACAAAAAATAAACTCAAGAGAAGAAAGAATTTTGCTCTAGCAAAACATCTTAGGTGCAATCATGATCTTTAACTGAAAAGATAGGCAGTACCATTTGTAACCAACCTGCCAAACTGGAAATCACAAGTCAGCAAAAAATATACAGAGGAGGCTACAAAGAGATTCTCAGTTGCTCTTAAACAAAATATCAGTCCTTGTTTTACAGCTGAGTTTGCTTCCTAAGCTAAAATTTTCAATATCCTCTGAAAGAGGGCAGAAGAAGTATCAAAATAACAACATAATTTAGCCTATCTGGCTGACAGTTACTGAGAAATACGATGATAGTGTAAATCACAAAGGAGGGAGAGGAATTACACAGCCTGACTCTAAAGGGGCACAATAAATGAAAAAGTGGGATGAACTCAGGGAAGAGGGTGGCATAGGATGAGCATCAGAAAACATTTCTTAACAGCAATACAATATAAAGTAGAATATATTTTCCCACAGAAAGGGAAGTTATTTAAGGCTGAATTTGATAAAACACTGGAAAGCACAGCAAAGAAAGCATTTCTGAATTCATGAGGTCATGGATGAAAACACTTCATTAATACCTTCATTAATTCCTTCATGCTTCTCATGGTTAGATTTCTGAGCAAGATTTCAGTGTAACAAAAAACACACAGAAAAAATACAATAATTTTTGTTGGGTTCTTGTCTTCATCAGCATTAAGGTTAGAACTGTTTAGAAGTGTCATTTGCATTTGATGCAACTATTAAATGATGAACTATTTAAGCATTATCAGTAATTTTAATCCCCTATTAGTTATTCTCTTGCCTATAACTGCAACACAAAATTATCCTTTTAATTCTGGACTTTTATAGTATTTTTATTTCAAGCATTTCAAAGGACTTTACCAACATATGTCCACTAAGAACATCTTTCAAAATCAATATGCTGTATAACACTGCATTTCATTGATCAGAAGTTATCCCGTGACTGTTGAACCATCCAGCTCCTTAACTGTCAGGTAACACAACGCCCACGAAGTCCTCTGGAGTTGCACATGGCCGCAGGAAATTAGAAAGTTAAAACTGTGGCCAACAAGGAAAACAAAATTCAGTGTTTCTTTTAGTTCAATGCTCACAGCACAAGAGATCATGAACCAGCAAAGGTTTAGGAGCAGTGGTAAAACAGGTATTCCCTTAAAAGACCAAGTTTTACAACAGGAGATGCACTACTGGTTGTGTTTTGATTTTCCTATTATTAGTATTCTTACAATCTTACTTTAAACAATACACAACATTCTGCAATTCAGTTTGGAAAGAGATGGGGTAACTCACAAAAAGCTGACCAAGAGAAGGGTTCTGTCACAATTTTTCCTTCCCTCTGAACTTCCAGGTAGAGTTTTTTTTAAATGCATGAAGAATTTAGGAGTATAGCTGAATTTGAAATATGGAAGTTTCTCCTCCTAAATAAAAATGTTCTTTTCTACAGGGCAGCCAAGTAAATACAATTTTTTCAAAGCAGCAGAGTCAGTCAAGGCCTCCTGTTGATACTGTGGAAATCTTACTCACCATATGGAACGGTTAAATTATAGTTTGTTACATTTGTCACTGAAATCCCAAAATTCTTGTGATTTATAATCCTTCTTTTAGTCCTACTGTGTAGGATCTCACTGTGAATGACTCTATCAACCAAGAACTAAGAGAAGGAAAGAAAAGAGATACCACATCACTGCAGTACAGAAAAATCAGCATGTTTTCATAAACTGAAAAACAATTATTAGAAGAGATTACAATATCACTACAATCAATTATCATTCTGACCCCCAAAGAAAAATAATGAAAACCAACAGCAGCATACCAGGAAAGCACATGCTCTCTGAAAGTGTTCAGTGCCATGTCATAAAGCTGAAATAGTGCACCACAAGGAACAATTCGGCAACAGACGACAAGACATAGAATATATTCTAGAGAATAGAACAGCTGTTTCTTTTTACACCAGTCCACAGCCCATGCAGGTATTTCATCCAAATTCCTTCCCCACCTCGTCTTTTAGCAACTTCATACTTAAACATTCCAGGGACTGATACTATTATATCATTTTCAAAGTGCTTTTTTATCCCAAGAGATGCAGAAAGGCAAGACATATGCCACCTTCGTTCCCAGACCAGGGACTGAAAGGCTGAAAGCAAAGACTTCTGCACAAATGAACACCCACCAACCCTAAATTCAGATGTAGTTTTCCCCTCAAGAATGAGGAGGTAGCTCATGAAGTGGTTATTGCTGCTTCCCCATACACAGGCTCCAGTGTCACAGGACACACAGCGGTCATTTGGGCTGCACCCATCCTTTCAGTTCCGTGCAGGCTTGCAATGACGCACATAAACAAAGGCCAGCAGAAACACGTGTATCCCAGTCACAGCAATGTCCACGTCCTGCAGAATGACACAACTTCTGGGACCATAACCCATCGCTTCCAAGAAAACACAATAACAAATGTGTAAGAAAATAATTAATTTTTCCAGTTAACAGTGCCAACCCAACTGCACAAAGGTGACAAGTTTCTGCCAAAAATTGATCTTCCTTCCTTCAGTGTATTAAAGGTTAATCTAGAAAAGGGAGACAAGAGGAAAGACTTTTCTCCTTTGATAGATTTACTTTGCATTTAATCACACATTGTATGCGCTTATTGCTTATTCTAAGCATAGGGGCTTTCTAGGCTTTTTCAAGAGACAAACATGGTTACCTAAAAAAAAATTTTTTTTAAAAATAAAACTCACAAAAACTGTCAGGGAGTTTCAGGAACAGGATTAGCATCTAAGGCTATCTAAAAGTAATTTATAATTACTTTTCAAATATTAAATCAATCATGTTCTTGTAAACAAAATTTGCTTAATGCTTTCATCCCAATTACTCCCTCATCATTTAGAGCTGAGGACTGTAACATGAAAACTTTATTTCCAACAATACCTGAGGGGTGTGGTAAAATTAGATGGAACAACTGCCACATTCATCCACAAAATGATATCACATAACTTTGCTAAACCGTCAAACCTAAGTTTGGCTCTGTATGTGACAGAACCGTATCTTTTTAAGCCGTCTGAAGCCCACCCTCATAACAAAGGGCACGGTGGCCAGTGCTGCTTTCAGGGAAGATGGTAAGTCTGTAGACACAAAGCCAGAGTTCTGCTATAACATGTATTAAGCAGCCCAGCCACCAACAGCTGCTAAGACGGGGAGCACCAGCACCCCAAATGGGCTCTGATTCTGGCATGGCAATCTGCATCAACAACATGGCTTGGGCCACAAGGAGAGCTTGGTTGGTCCCACTGGTAAATGAAGGGCATGCTTGCTTTGTATTTCTCCACATGCGTGTCCTGAATGCCAAGACCTAAACCAAAACACTCTGGTTTATAACTTACAAGGGAAGGCCTCAGAAGTGATGCTCATCCCAGTACTGCAGCTGCACATATTTTTCTATATTTCCTGTAACATTTCTAGTTTTGGCTTTGATAAAGAGAATATCCAGGAAATTTTCTACATATGGAAAATCTCCATTTCCAGAAGCCTAAAAGGGCTGCTAAAATATGGCATACCTGTAAAGATAAATTTGAAATAAATTCATGTATCTATACTAATTACATCCAAGAGCACAGAACTATTTTAGTTCTTTGCAACAAACTGTAAATTGCATCAGATGTAAAACTTAAAATAATACTCAAATGCATATGCAATAAAATGAGTTAAATTAGAAGCAGCAATTGAAGCACTTTTACCAGAGACGTGTAGAACAACTATATGACAGTAGTTTTAAACACCTACTTAATTAAAAAAAAAAAAAAAAAAACAAACAGTGAAGGAAGTAGGAACACTGTCATGATACCTGAAAATAGGTTCTAGTGAAATGGGGACCAGTCTCTTTTGCCATGCCTGCAGTGAGAGGACCAGAGGAAATGGCCTTAAACTGAGACAGGGGAGATTGAAACTAGATATTAGAAAAAAATTTTTTCACTGTTAAGGTGGTCAGGCATTGGAATAGGTTGCCTGGGGAGGTCGTGGAATCACCATCCCTAGAGGTCTTTAACAGGTGCCTGGATGTGGCGCTGGGTGAGGTGATTTAGTGGTTTAGGGGTTACAGTGGCAGTGCTGGGTGGACAGCTGGACTGGAAACTAAAGGTCTCTTCCAACCTTGATGATTCTATGATTCCAAGTAAATTGTACTGCTGATAACATTCAAGAGTCAGTATTAAATACAGCTGCTGCATAATACCTGTAAGTTACAAAGTTAAGTTTATTCTGCAGCAGCAAAACTTTCAGCAAAGGAGGATGCTTGATGTGTGCTTTAAATAAAAAAATTCACCTTAAAACCAGATATTGAGAGAGGTACAACTCAAACATCACTATAACATAACGAGCCCTGGCACACCAGTACAGATGAACACTGACTGCAAATGTCTATAGCGATTTCAGAGAATTACAGAATGTTGGTGTCAGAAGGGACCTCTGGAGATCACCTAGTACAACCCCCCTGACAAGGCAGGGTCACCTTGAGCAGGTGACACAGGAACACATCCACGTGGGTTTTCAATGTCTCCGGAGAGGGAGACTTTCACAAACTCCCTGGGCAGCCTGTTCCAGTGCTCTGCTATCCTTATTGTAAAGTTGTTTCTCACACTGAGGTGAAACTTTTGTATTCTAGTTTATGGCCACTGCTCCTCATCCTTTTGCTGGGCATTACTTGAAGAGTCTGGCATCAACCTCTTGTAATCCACCTTTGAGATATTTATATGATGAGATCCTCTCTCAGTCCTCTATTCCTCAGACTAAACAGGCCCAGCTCCCGCACTCTCTCCTCAAGAAGACAGATGCTCCAGCCCCCAAATCATTTNCCCAGCGCGGGCGGCGGGAGGGCGGGGAAAAGGGGCCTCGCTGCCGCGGGAGGAGCCGCTCGGTGTCGGCAACATGGCAGCGTCCAGCCGTGCCCAGGTGCTGCGGCTATACCGCGCCCTGCTGCGGGAGAGCCAGCGCTTCAGCAGCTACAACTACAGGTGCGGGGAAGGGCTCCGGGGCGCGGCGGACGCAGGGCTCCCCGCCGAGGTGTGGGGTCCCGGCGGTGCTGGGGGTAGGGGCGCGGGGGAGCTGCGGCCTCCGGGGACCCCGCGGATGAGCCGAGCCGTGCCCTGGAGCGACAGCGGGACCGGGACGAGCACTGGGCATGGACCCGGCTCGGAGCGCAGGGAATGGGCAGCCCCCAGTCCCTCTGCCAGGCCCCGGGCTGCCGCAGAAGCACCAGCGTATGAGCTATGCCTGCTGTAGGAACAAGGGACAGGACAGAGACTGTCCCAGCCTGGAGTCTGGAGTACATGTGCTGAGTCTGGGCTCCTCAGTACAAGAAGGACAAGGAAATACTGGAAAGGATCCAGTGGAGGGCCGCTAAGATGAGGAAGGGTCTGGAGCATCTCTCTTCTGAGGAGAGACTGCGGATGCTGGGCCTGTTTAGTCTGGAGAAGGGAGGACTGAGAGGGGTGCTCATTAATGCATATAAATATTTGCGGGGTGGGGGTGATGAGGATAGTGCCCGACTCTTTTCAGTGGCGACAGGATGAGGAGCAATGGCCATAAACCAAAACACAAGAAGTTTCACTTCAGCACGACAAAGAACTTCTTTACATTGAGGATGGCACAGCACTGGGAACAGGCTGCCCAGGGAGTTTGTGGAGTCTCCCTCTCCGGAGACATTGAAAACCCACGTGGATGTGTTCCTGTGTCACCTGCTCAAGGTGACCCTGCCTTGTCAGGGGAGTTGTANTATTTATATGATGAGATCCTCTCTCAGTCCTCTATTCCCCAGACTAAACAGGCCCAGCTCCCGCACTCTCTCCTCAAGAAGACAGATGCTCCAGCCCCCAAATCATTTTTGTGGCCTCTGCTGGAGCCCCTCTAGTACATGAACACTGACTGCAAATGTATTCAGCGATTCCGAGGTTGTATAGAGCAACCCCCTGCACACATCACTTGTTGCTCCTTTCCTGCCCCGATATCCATCCCCCTTCGCCAGCATCCACATCCCCGTGGGGCACACCAGGTACAGGGCGCGCACACCGCGCTGCTGCCCTCGCCGACCAGTGCTTCTGAGCGCTGGTTTCGCTTTCCCTGTCGCTCGGGCCTTCCCTCCCCGCCCTCGGGCCCTTC
This sequence comes from Aleadryas rufinucha, assembly GCA_013397815.1. Lineage (NCBI taxonomy): Eukaryota > Metazoa > Chordata > Aves > Passeriformes > Aleadryas > Aleadryas rufinucha. The sequence continues at coordinate 195,509 of VZTH01005501.1, forward strand.
ACAGCCGCACGGCCGAGCCCGACAGGCGCCCCCGGGACAGTCGCGCCTTGTGATCCCCGCCGGAGCTGCCGGGCAGGCCCGACCCGGCGGGACCCGGGAACTGACCCCGAGTCCCCCGAGCCCACCGTCCCCGGGGCTGCCGCCTTTCCCCGCCCCGCCCGCGCCTTGCGCCGGGCCCGGGNCTGGAGTCTGGAGTACATGTGCTGAGTCTGGGCTCCTCAGTACAAGAAGGACAAGGAAATACTGGAAAGGATCCAGTGGAGGGCCGCTAAGATGAGGAAGGGTCTGGAGCATCTCTCTTCTGAGGAGAGACTGCGGATGCTGGGCCTGTTTAGTCTGGAGAAGGGAGGACTGAGAGGGGTGCTCATTAATGCATATAAATATTTGCGGGGTGGGGGTGATGAGGATAGTGCCCGACTCTTTTCAGTGGCGACAGGATGAGGAGCAATGGCCATAAACCAAAACACAAGAAGTTTCACTTCAGCACGACAAAGAACTTCTTTACATTGAGGATGGCACAGCACTGGGAACAGGCTGCCCAGGGAGTTTGTGGAGTCTCCCTCTCCGGAGACATTGAAAACCCACGTGGATGTGTTCCTGTGTCACCTGCTCAAGGTGACCCTGCCTTGTCAGGGGAGTTGTACTAGGTAATCTCCATTCCAACCCTAATGATGTTGTGATTTTGTGAACCTGACACAGCTCATGTCTGGTCTGTGTGCTGCCCATTTCCTGGCAGAGGAGAGCTGGGGTCAGGCTGCAGCCAAAACCTGGCACCATGTGCTGTGTCCAGGCTCAGGGTGCAGTGAGGGATCAGGGTTCACTTTTCCTGCCACACAGGATACCAGGCTGTGTGGCTCCCTGCCTGCCTGCCTTCTCTGGCTGTTAGTGAAAGACATGAACCGTTTTTTTGGCAAAGGTTAGACAGAGGCCTGGAGTCCATTAGATATCTGCTGTGTTCACAGGGGCTGGTACTTACCCACACTGGCAAAATTGCTTTGCTCAATCGTAGTTTATTCACTTTGCCACTCAGTTGGACCACAGGAAGAGACATGTGAACTACCTGTGCTGTGAATCATCTCCCAGGCAAGAACTGGGAACAGAAGCCTTTAAACATGCATAACTGTGGTGAGCTCTGTGCTCTGCAAGGCACAAGTATTCCACAAACCTCAGGTGCGAGGGAGTGCCCTGAGAAGAAGGACTATGGGGCTGAAAATGAGCTGGCGCTAATAAACTTTCATCGCTGCCTCCACGCAGCAGTGTGTATTTGAATCATGTTCTGTTGCTATCAGGCTTTCTCCTGCTCTTTGCTGTCCTCAGTGTACCATATTATTACCCTTGTTCTGGCTAACAAAGAGATGATTGTAAGTGGAGATAGCTTGAGATGTGCAGTTGGTGAACAGCTGAATGAAGCTCATGTCTGGGCCATGGCATGTTTTCAGCAATGGGTTTGTACATAGGGCTGAGCAGGGAGGAAGTGAAGTCCACAGCAAATTTTAAAAGATAGAAATCATATGGTGCATTTACCATGCAGATCTGTTTTTTTGGCACCACAGCACAGTGCAAGTTGCCCCTTTTCTTAAAGGAAAGTTCTCTGGTTTTGATGGGCCTGTGCTTAGGTACTATAAAATCAGAAACCATCTAAAACCTTGTGGTGTATACATATTTGTGAGCACTAAAAGCAGTAGCAGTTTCCAGCAAGAAATGATCAGCAGCTGTTACATTTAGAGGTCTGCTGTGACCACAACAACAGTTCTGCCTCGGTGTTTACTCCGCACCCACAGGTAAAAGGGACACCCCATTGGCTTCTTCACTGCCAAGATAAGCAGCCCTGCCGTGTCCTCAGGCTGTAATGTGATATGGCAGTGCAAGGGAGTTAACTCAAGGACTCTGTAAGGAACCAACTTCAGCAAAGTAGAAGGTATTGCAGATTAATATTATTGATTCATGACTTCAGCTAGACAGTCTCAGAATACTTTATTACTGCAAATTGTATATTTGTAAGAGTGTGTCTGGAGTATTATCAGCTAGCTATTGTCTCCTTATTTGTTTACTGTGCTTTTTCTCCTAATTTTGTTGCTCTGGTTTAATCTGGCAGGCAGCTAAACACCACACAAGGGCTTGCTTGCTCCCCCCTCCCTAATGGGATGGGGGAGAGAACTGGGGGAAAAACAAAAGTAAAATTTGTGGGTTGAGATGAAGACTGTTTAATAGAACTGAAAAGGAATGGATAATAATAATAATTAATTAGAATATACAAAACAAGTGATGCACAGTACAGTTGCCCAACCGATGCCTAGCCAGTTCCTGAGCAGCAGCCCCCAGCCAGCTTTCTCCCTGGTGTATATACTGAGCATGACACCACATGGTGTGGAATATCCCTTTGGCCAGTTTGGATCATCCTGGCTGTACTTTCTGCCAGCTTCCTGTGGCCCCAGCATACTTGCAGGTGGGTTGGTGTGAGAAGCTGAAAACTTCTTAACTTAGTGTAAACCTTGCTTGCCAAGAGCTAAGACATCAGCATGTTATCAACATCACTCTCATCCTAAATCCAAAACACAGGACTGTGCCAGCTACTAGGAAGAAAATTAACTCCAATTTGATTTACCAGACAAAACCAGGACACATGTATATATAGACTGTGATGGAAAATTCAACTTTTTGGTTTTATGTCTCTCTGAGTAAATATATTCTTTATGTTATATGATAGCCCCAGATTTCTACCACCAAAAACAGCTTGTGTGATAAATGTGAAGAATATCATTCATGTCTTAAAGTAACTGAGGTCACCACTGGCAGCCTTCAGAATAACACAGGAGCATCTCCAGTGTCCTGAAGTAAATGTCACAGAGTGTTTGGACACCCAGACGTGTAGGCCAGGCTTTAACAGCAGGAAGAAGGAATTTAGTAGACTGTAAGTAATTTCATGTCTGCCCTTCTGCCCTATACCCAAGCAGACAGTCTAAGTATGGAAGAGTGATTTATACTGGAGGAAAATCAATATGCAGAGGGGCAAAATGTTAGGTTTCGAATCAAAAAGGTGGTTTTTAACAAGTGTGCTATTTTCTTCTGCTTGGTTGACAAAAAGTAAAGCCTCTGATGGTTTATAATATGTTGGATTATAGTCTCAACTAAATGGATTTAAAGGATATTTCCAAATATCATTAGTGATTTAAATAATGACATGTTGTGAGTGGTTTGGGTACAGAAAACAAAAGAATTTATAAACTTGTGAAGGACGTTAAAATGCATCTGGTTGCAAATTAAGATAATCTGAACTTAAAAATTTCTTGTTTGTTTAACATGATTGAAGCTCAGTGGTCTTAACACATGGGAATCTAGTGGAAAGGAGTTCTCTCCAGGACAGTGCAGGTCTGGAGCAGGTCTTCCCTGAGAGAGTTTGTCATCTCCATTTCTGAAGGCTTTCATAATAGGTTTAGCCAAAGAGCACCATGGCTGACCTCGGCTTGTTGCATGCAGGTCTGTTTCAAGTGTGACATTGAGCTGGATAAGCTCCAGAGATTCTAGGTAACCAGCTTACTATGATTTTCAGATCCCTAGCCTTCCTTGCCCTATAAAGATACTAACAATGGGTAATGAGGTCAGGGTAACATCATATGGCACGCTTCCAGCTCATCTGCTTTCTATTTCTTTTAATTTCTTGTAGTTACGAGCAATGTCAGAAGCTTTGAGCCTCTCAGTTGGATTTTTTTTCTGCAAATAATTTTTTAATTTTTTTAAGGTCTTTCTTGATGTATTGCAAATTTAGTTCAGTTACCCATTATGTTCTCTTTTAACTGATGGAAGTTGCATTTTTATTTATAGATACATTTTTTCTTCTTGCTCTAAATTGCATTTTAATGGAATTTGATTTTTCTTTTAGAATGTGCAATATTATTTGATTAATAAAACTACTCAGAATATAAAAAAATCAGGGAAGAAAATTTGTCAAAACAGGTTTTGCGTTGGAAACAAGTTAATTGAATGCATGCAGTTTCATCTGAGACATGTCCTTCAAGATTTTAAAACTAGTAAATCTGATTTTTGCAAATGACTGCTAATCTAGGAACAAAACTGAGGAAAATAATTTGCACTGTTTTTTTCAGTGCCAGTTGCTTTTCCTACTTTGACTGACACAGTTGTTGATCTGATTTTAGGGAGTCATGGAACATAGAATCACAGAACAGTCTCAAGATTGCTGCCCCTTGTTCTTCTGGGGGACTTCAATTTACCAGATGTCTGCTGGGAATATAATACCACAGAGAGGACGCAGTCTAGGACATTCTTGGAGTGTATGGAAGATAAATTTCTAATGCAGCTGGTGAGGGAACCAAATAGGGAAGGTGCCCCACTGGACCTGTTGTTTGCCAAGTGGAAAGGAGTGTTGTGTGATGAGAAGATTGGAGGACGCCTTGGGCACAGCGATCCTGAAATGATAGCGTTATCAGTTCTCACAGAAGTAAGGAGGGGTGTCAGCAGAACTGCCACCTTGGACTTCCAGAGAGCAGATTTGGGCCTGTTTAGGAGACCTGTTTAGGAGACCTCCACTTGAGAGGCAGTCCTGAAGGACAGAGTGTCCAGCAAGGCTGGACATTCTTGAAGACAGAAATCTTCAAGGTGCAGGAGCAGGCTGTCCCCATGTGCTGGAAGATGTGCCAGCAGGGAAGAAAACCAGCCTGGCTGAACAGAGAGCTTTGGAAGGAACTCAGGAGGCAAAAAAAAAAAAAAAAAAAAAAAAAAAAAAAAAAAAAAAAGGCAGAGTTTGCAGTGTTTTTTGACCTTTAGAGGAAAGGGCAGACTACGCCAGAGAACTACATGGATGTCATGAGATTAAGCAGAGAGAAAATTAGAAGAGCCAAAGCCCAGCTGGAACTTCATCTGGCTACTGCCATAAAAGAAAATAAAAAATGTTTCTGTAGGTACATCAGCAGCAAAAGAAGGGCTGAGGAGAATCTGCATCCTTTGTTGGCTGCAGAGGTAAACATAGTGACAAAAGATGAGGGAAAGGCCGAGGTACTTACTGCCCTTTTTGCCTCGGTCTTAATAGTGAGACTTCTCTGGATACCCAGTTCCAGAACAGTAACTTCTTGGGGTACCCAGTTCCTTTCATGAGAGCACCTGGATTTTTGCACAAGTATAGGTTAAGTTGACCTGTACTTGCATAATGACCTATTCTTCAAGGGGGCATAAAGCTGTTAAGATTCTGCTAACAACTCTTCTGAGAACATAACTCACACCAAGTAAAATTTTTTTAAAAACTATTTTATAAAAGTGAGCTTCTTTCTCTTCCTCCCAACATACCTTATTTGGTCACTTTAATGGAAAAATCTTACTTTGCTTTTTGTCCTCGGTCTATAGAATCCTGTCACTGTTTCTTTTTGCACTTTCATCACTTAGGTATTTTAACAGCCACATTAAAATTTTACATGTGACAGTTATCCAAGCTGAATAAGCCTTTTTCTCACTGGGTATCCTAATGAAGTTTGTGATTGACAAGGTCTGCCAGCAGATGGTTTATGTTTCTGTGTGTTTAACCACCATTTAGACTTTTTTTACGTCCTTAAACAAAACAAAAAAAAAAAATTCAAGACAATAATGAGAAAAGAGCGGCATGGTTTTGTGACCAAAGTGGTAGTTTGCAGCTGAGATAAGAAATGCAGGAAAAAATAAAATTGTCAGTTCTGTCCGGCAGAGATGTCTGACTTCTTTTTAGGAGTACGGTGACAGAATTGCAGCTTTACGGTATCTGTTTTTCCTCAGCTGTGCAAAGAAGGCAGATAACTTATTTGTTCTTTATGTAATTGCTGACTGTTTTGAGTAATCACAAACTGTAGAATTTTTTGAGTTAATTTCCCATGTATTGAGTATGTGGTGCTCTCTGTCATCTACTTGAAAATTATAAAAAAGTCAGGGCTGCAAGCAGCTATGGTATTCCAGAGTCCAGGGTGGTTTTCATCCTGCACTGGTGCAGACACCTGTTTTGGACTGGAGCTGCATGACCTGGAGTCACAGGCAAAGAGGCACTGCACATTTTCAGATCATTTTGTAGAGCAGTCACACAGGTTTGTGGTTGGCCTTACTAATACCTCTTTTTTTGAGGAGTTAAATTTTGGCTATTATTTCAGTGACCACATACCATGTTGCCATTACATTATTTTAAGCTCTTTTATATATATTGCTTTATTCTGCCAGAATCATGTATGCTTGAATAGAGATGTCAGTATTTTAAGAGCTCTGGATGCTGCTCAATCTGATTAGGATGGGAACTCTGTAAAGGAGTGAGATGGTGACACTCTGAATTGTAATAAAACATGGAAATGTGTGCAATTTTGGGGAAAATCCAGAGGTATAAGAACAGGATTTTGGATTGAGGTTTGACGGTATTGAAGTATTTCCATTTGACTTCAGTATTACATATGTATAAAATATTTTTGAAAGACAACCGAAGCACTGTATTTCAAAAATGTCCAAACACAGCCATTAGATACCCTCAGAACATATTTCTCTGAAATTTTAAAACAAAGGGAAACAGTTTTATCAAATATTTTGATTTCTTAATAGCAACATTACCCAACTGAAAATCATTCCATCAAAATTCTGTTGTCTTGTTTAACAGGAGTGGTTATCTTGGGTCTAAAGGTTCAATGGTGATTGTCATTTTCCAAATACATTCACTTTACCCTTGTAAAGTTACACTCTTCCTAAACAATTAATGATATCTGTGCATCAGGTTTGATGTAATTTTCTTGATTTTTTTTTTTTTTTTTCAGAGGAGAATTTTGAATAGTAATAACTTGGATGGAGAGTTTGGAGCACATACAGAGCATACAGAGTTCTGGAAAAATTTAATATTTGGAAGACAAATGGATGGGGGCTTCCTCAAAAGACTTGATTTGCTGTTTCAGTTATTTTAATTTAGTAAAGGCACCCAAAATGCATAAATCCGCTGTGGCTGTTCATTATTTTGTTGTATAGCACAGAAGAACAGGGACATATTTCCTTTTATGTAAGATTTAATTACCAGTAGTGTTTGTTTGAGAACTAATGAGAGTAATAGAAAAAATACTGCCTCTGAAGTGACTCATGCCCATACACATATGCTTATGATTTCTGGTAAATGAAAAATACTTTGTAATGTAACTATAGTATTAAAATGGATTAAAATGCTGTCCCATCTAACCTCCTCCTTTCCTTACTCTTGGATGTGGCTTTAACACTTAGTTCCTCTGTATTCCTCTCTATGCTGCCCATGTTGAAAAGATGCTGACCTCCTAGCATTCAAGTGATTCAAGATACAGTAGACACAGGCTATTTTGATTTCAAGTATTCTTTAGAAGATCAGCATTCTGGATTTTAAAAAAAAAATCAAAGTAATTAAAAAAAAAAGAAAAAAGCAAACTGTAGTCAATGAGGTAATGTTTAGAACCACTTGCTGCAGTAATGGATGGCAAGGATGCTCTCTGATCTACCTCCTCAATAAAGCTCTTCCCATATCTTTTTGGGTTCGCTGACCAACAAAGTACAGTCCTAGATTATGCATAGTTCTCTGCTTTTCAAAAAAAAACCAGTGGGCATCAAAGGAGACTTTCTTGGTTGTTTTCTTTTATTTGTGAATACTTGAGCCAGCTGTTCCAAGACTATTTTGTGCAGAACTTGGTGCAAAAGTGTCCTTAGTGAGAAATATTCTTGGGGATTCTTCTTGAAACAGTTTTTTTCAAGAATGAAGATGCCACAAATGATCCAGACAGTATTCTACCTAGGGTGGGATTATGGACTATGGCCTTTTTCTCTTACATTTTTTTCTCCATTCCATTCCATTCCATTCCATTCCATTCCATTCCATTCCATTCCATTCCATTCCATTCCATTCCATTCCATTCCTTTTTACCTGATCTCCATATAAAATTCTAATATTCTTCTCAGGATGCAATGCAACTGAAAAGAATTCGGTTGAGTTCAGATGCTTTCTTCCTGAACGGAATGTATGTGAAATAAAATCCTTAAAATGTTCTTCAGGAAAATTTGAAGGTCCTCTGCTGGGAATGGTATTCAGAGACTCAGGACTTAGTGCAATACTTAGGACTATACTTTCTTCAGCATCATGTTTGTTACAAAGTCTTGGGAAAAGCTGGTGCTTAGACACTTCCTTTTTTTTTTTAACTTTTTAAATAAATAGCAATTAGTTAAATCTCATTATAGTTTCTAAAGAAAAGAAGCCTATGCACAAAGTAAATATTATTTTTGTGTATGCATATATGAATGTATTGGTATCAAGAAGTCAGGAATTCACTTCTACTCAATCCCAGTAATCCTTTTGCAAAATCCCTGTTTAAAGCAAGCTGTGAATCCACTCTTGAGACTAGAGAAAGTATGATAGGTGTGTGAGTCTTATTAGAAAATAATCTCCATCAACAGGTCTTGACAGTCCTTCTGAGTCTGCTTGCCTGGCATGTCCTGGTCTGGAGCCATTAAAGACCTGTTTCTAAATCATTAGCTTGTTTAAAAGTAATGTCTTATTTTAACTGCCAGAGAAAGTGTGTGTCTGAAAAAAAAATTAAAATGTGACTATAATTCATTCTAGTATATTGCCAGTAATCACTAATCCTTTATGCTATTGAAGCTTTTATAATTAAACTTACTTCTGTGACTTTGGGTGCCTATGAAAATAATTAATTGTATTATCCTGTGAGGTCAGTCTTTACAGAGTTGTCTCCATCTCTATCTTGCCCAGCATGTGATTTCTGCTAACCAGGATTTGCTTGCAGAATACACATGGTATTGTTGCTTGGTAGTGTTTATTTACAGGCATTATATGTTTCCCCAACAAACATACAGATTATCACAATACTCAGCTGCAGTCACATACAGATGTAAACATCTGCTTATTGTTTGCCAAAGCGGGGAGGAGAAATGTGTGCGCAGGTTTCCACAGAGCCTTGGTGTTGGAGAAAATTGGTTTATTTTGTGAGGGTTACACATTGTGTGAATGTTAAATTTCTGCAGACTGTGTTAGAATAGCAATGAAAGAGCCAAATGTGGCCGGGGTTGGGTGGTTGGGGGTGTGGTTCAGAGCCATAATATATTTGCATTGTTAGTCACAGTTAAGAAAAGGGGAACTAAAAGTGGAAGTGGCCAGGTACAAACCATCACATTGTATAAAGCTTCGGATTGAATCACTGATAGAATTCTTTGTGAAACAACAATTCATTCATCCAACCATCCATCCATCCAAATATATTCAGTGGTTTTATTTATTTAAATAACATCAGACTGCCTCCTTCTCAGGAAAATGTTTTAAAGTCAATACAGCTCAAATGAAATGCTTAAGACAGTCCTTGAAGTTTATAGCTTGAATTATACTGACAATGTCAAATTGAACTGTATTGTGTTGCCATGAAACTAACCTGCTACTAAGTATCAGAAAACATCTTTGACTCATCTAAAATATCACAGCATTTTTCTAGTCCAGTAAGTTAGCAAATAGGTTTTCAAATTAATGGCCTTCGTATGTAAACTAGTTTTGAAGGGAGGAACATTGATTGATTGATCTAAGTAGTTTTATCACTGGCCAAAATAAATTAGATGTCTCGCTCATAATGTGTTTTTCCCTGATCTGACTAATTTACAGTATGAAAATAAATGTTCAAGTGTTTTGTTTACACAACAATAATAAGCAATGCATTTCATGTAGAACGCTAAATAGGTTTCTTGATTTCCAGAGCTATTAAGCGCATTTTTTACTAAATTTAATTTATTTTTCTCAGTTCATCATTTATACTCAAAATTGCTGCCCATTATTTGCAGATTTTGCATGGAAATATGAATATTTATCAAACTGCTGGTGACACTCTCACAGTCACTTCCAAAAGCAAAGGTAACATGGGATGAATATAGTCTTATAAGCTACAGCAATACAGGGTTGGACAAAAAAGTACACTGTACAAAACTCCTTGTTCTGTGAACTAGTGGCAATGCTTACTAACCTTAAATGGACTTTGAAGCTTGGTTCTGGGCTTTTATTTCCCAACAATTTGTTGAAACCCTTGAAGGATGAATTCTCTATCAGTGCGAGTTATTGCTGCCATTAGCTGGGGACCTGGTGCTTCTGCAACCTGTGTGGGCAATTTGTTCCTAGATTGCAAACTTTTTCTGCTACTCCAGGGAGTGGAAGGTCACGTCTCATGTGAAAGGGAAGGTGATCTGCCCTGCTCATAAAATGTTATACTGAAAACCTTACGATAAGTAGATCACTCCTCATACCTCTTTTCCTCTCCTAATATCTCCTGCAGTAACCTTAGCCAGTACTCATCTGAGTTACTGAGTTTTAAGGCAGATGTTAATTCCACATTTAGAGTAAATGTTATCTGAGAGGAAATTCTTGAGCCAGCAGCCTTGTGCTTATGGGAGGAAAAGGAGTTGGTGTTTGCTGTGTTTTCTTTTTCCTTGCTTGCAGACAGAGGACAAAAAGTGCTGCCATCGCTCATGTGAGTGACTGTTTTTCTTTAACTTTTAATTAGCTGTTAAGTACTATCTGAGGGTTTTTGTAGCCCATTTTTGGCTTGAAATACAGAATCTTTTTTGATATATAAACGTACCAATCTGAACCTAGCCTTATTAAATAGAATGTGTAGAGATATAGAAATAGCATATGGTAGTTTTTTTTCTCTCAGTGTAAGACTCTTAAGAGAGTGTTAAGAGGTTGACTGAAGACTCTTTAAAAATTACTGACCTTAGCATAGCTTCACCTCTAAATGTTAATGTCTATATTTAACATACTTGGGCTTGGCTAGATTAAAAGGCGTTTGTCAATGCTTTTCTTCTTTAAAAAGGAAAATTGACTTCTCTCTTTGTCTTCATGAATACTTCTGATCTCCTTTTCTGTTACAGTACTTAAACTGTTTAAGAGCACAGAAGATCTGTCAGCAGGTTTATTGAATGACTTCTGTTCACTGGACTAGAATACCTTGAGTTTTAAATGTAATCTCATTTTTCTGTCTGATATTAAAGTATATTTTATCAGATCAAGGTACTGCATTGTATGCTGGGGTCTACAGTTTGGAGGGTAGGAGTGTTTGCACCACAGTTTTAGAGGTGGAGCTCATACATAGCCCAAAAGAAGTATTTTGGCTGTAGGAAAAATAGTAGGAGAAGTGTGTAACTTTTTTTTTTTCTTTTATGTGAAGTAGCTTTGAAGAATGTTGTGTTACTTCACTTAGGGTTTAGTATTGCTTTGATTCCTATTTTACTTCTGAACTTGAGAAAAATGCATAGGATCTGTAGGTCCCGAGAAGCTGAATTTACTTTACTGGAGCTAGTGGAGGTCTCAGGTATGTCTTAGCTGGTCACCATCATGCCCCAAAGATACCAAAGATAAAGAGCTGTGGACATATTGTTCCATAACTTGCCTGTAAAGGGTGTGGCTTTTTTAAGTGTTCGCTTGTGCTGGTAGCACCTGGAAGGTGCCAGGAGTGCAGAGCTGTGCAGTGCAGAAAGTCAGGGTGGGCAGTTCTGGCACATTGCCTGGTGCACAAGGGTGCTGCTTTATTTATGGAGTTGAAGATCAGCTGTGCCTGCCTGAAAACCTCAAATCTGCCTCACTGCATGGTGGATCAGTCATTCAGCTTTAGTGAGCAGAATATTCTTTTTCCTTCAAACCTTGCCTCTGTTCACCATGGGTCCTCCTGCTCTTTCTTCATGTAAGAAGCTGTATCTGATTTCCTGTGGGGGATGCAATGACACCCAGAGTTTGTATCCTTTGCATTTGTGGGTTAGCGTTCAACTGGGGTTTTCAGCCCCTTTTTCTTTAGTCCTAGTGTAATCATCTCTAAAGTCTGTGAAGACTTCCATATCCTGTAACTAATTAAATAGAAAGAATACAGAAGGAAATACCGAGTTCACTTGACTTTCTCTGCCTTAAGTAGTATTCATAGTGTACAAAATAACCCGCATTTCTTTTTTTCTGAGCCTTTGGTAGTAATTAGAGTAGTCTATATCTGAGCTTCCTGAAACATTACGTGCATTGTCCAAAGGCATATATTTACAATTCCAAATGTCTGAAAATAATATTCAGCACTCTGTTCTATGCACAAAGTAGGATGCTGATTTTGTTACAAATTCCAAATTTTTTTTTAGGCTCTAGATTTGACTAATAGGCTTTGCATATATTAGAATTTTTATGTGCTGCTAAGTAATTTCAAATATCCATCATTGTTGTCAAAATTGATGTTGCAAATTTGCTAAACTAAACATGCAGTGTTTTGCAATAAATGAGGGAAGGTCATTGAACCATATGGTGATAGGAAGTCCAGTGGGGGATATTTGTCATTACTGACTGAGCTATAAGGAACAAAGATTTTTGTATAAGCTGTAAAGCTGATAGAAATGGATGAGGGATAAATTATGGATAGTATAAATTTTGGATAAACTATAAATTTTGGATAGTAACTTCAATATTCTAAATCCTATAACTTCTAGTGTGTTGTATATAAACAGGGCAGCTGGTATGTTACTTCATGTGGATTGTTTAATAAATTGTATTTGTGGTTTATTGTTGCCTTTGTCATGAGATAACTGGACCCTATCTAATTTCAATGCAATTTCTTCTACTAGATTCATTTTGGACCTATGATGCTTACATCCTTCTGTCTAAGAAATCTCAGGTTTACCAGAGGAAAAATCAAGGGACAAAATTAACTGTTTTTATTGCTAGATTCCAAGGATCACTTTTGCAAACTAAAACTTCATTAGGAGTCTCTTCAGTATACTGAAAATTACTAGTCTGTCAAAATGGCCAACAAAGCTTCACCTCAGATGACTTTCAGAGAACTGTTTCTTGAAGTCTTTTGAAAGTCAAAATATCTAATTTATTTTAAAACTGTATACTATCAACATATTTCTGATACTTGATCCCTTTTCTCTTCTAAGGAATTAGTATAATTTCCATATTAAAAGAATAAAATGTGTCCTGTAACTAGGTATTTACTATATCTGAATCTTTACTTTCAGAAATAATGCTGTGCTTTAGAAATCTCCTATCTAAATCTTATCATCATCCAGACCAACCACTCTGCAGTCCAAGAAGTTTGAATATCCCAGGGCTTTATGCCCTGCTGCTTAATTAAAATAACCTTAGCAGCTACTGCTTCATCAAAGGCAAATCATTTTCCACTGTCAAGTGTGAAATGCATGCATCCAGAAAGGCTGATTAGCACCCAGTGCTCCTCTAAATGATATCACCAAGAGGCACAATATGTTTAGCCCTCTTCAGGGTACCCAAGTCACAGAATCACAGAACCTGCAGAGTTGGAATGGACCCACAAGGATTATCGAGTCCAACTCCTGGCCCTGCACAGCACCATCCCCAAGAGTCACACCATGTGCCTGAGAGCATTGACCAAATGCTTCTTGAACTCTGCCAGGCTTGGTGCTGTGATGTCTTCCTTGGGGAGCCTGTTCCAGTGTTCAACCACCCTCTGGGTGAAGAACATTTTTCAAATATCCAATCTAAACATCCCCTGACACAACTTCAGGCCATTCTCTTCGGTTCTGTCACAAGTCACCACAGGGTAGAGATCAGTGCCTGCCCCTCCTCTTCCCCTTGTGAGAAGTTGTAGCTGCAATGAGGTCTCCTCTCAGTCTCCTCTTCTCCAGGCTGAACAGACCAGGTGACCTCAGCTGCTCCTCATAAGGCTTCCCCTCAAGGCCCTTCACCATCTTTGTTGGCTTCCTTTGGATGCTCTCTAATAGCTTAATATCTTTCTTATCTATTGGCGACTAAAACTGCACACAATATTCAAGGTGAGGCCACACCAGTACAGGGGAACCCTCTAGCCGTGCTGAAAAGAGAAATGTTGGCCACAGCATTGGACTAAAATTCTTGATCTTTCCAGCAAAATATTGTGGAATTTGTAATGGCTATGCACAGCAGGCCAGGCCTTTTTTATGAACTGTTCAGAAACAGCAGCACAGCAAATGGAGTGGTATATATCTGTCTCAAAAGGAAGAAGAGAAAAATCAGCGTTGTCAGGTTTTGAACTTGTCATTTCAAGGCATTCCCTGCCTGATAATTGGACTGCTGAGCTACCCCAGTGTCCTGGTTGTAGAGCAGTTGGCAGGGGCTTGGCAGTGAAAGCTCAGCTGAGAGCTATTACTCATTTCAGGCCATCAGGACACTTTTCATCTGTAACGAATTCAGGTTAAAGTTTCTGCAGCACATCCTTGCCTGGCACCTCGTTAACTGAACAACTTGTGCAGTTGGGTCCTTCACTGATAACCTTCTTTTTTAGCGTCTTCTTCAATATAACATTGCAGTTACAACTCCAATTAAGATTAAAAGAATGCTTTCATTTGGACATCTTTACTTTTTCCTCTTAAACCTGACCTCCTGAAAAGCACTCTCTTCTGCAGAGATTCTTTACACTTAGAATGAAGCCAATAACTATTTTTATTTTAGAAGTATAGCAACAAAAATGTATGTTTCAATGAATGGCAAAAATAATCATAGTTAACTATGAATAGCACTGATAGTATTCTGGGAAGAAGAAGGTGTTTGGGAACTGAGCTGTGCACCCTGGCAGCACGGAGGGCCAAGAGCATCCTGAGCTGCTCAGTCAGCAGAGTGATGGGAGGGAGATAACATCGGGAGTTCTGCATCCAGTCTTGCCCTCCTCAGGCCCCCATCAGGAAAGGCATAGACAACCTGTAGGCAGTTCAGCAGGAGCCACCAAGGGGGCAGAAGCACTTGTCCTGTGAGCAGAGGCTGAGGGAGCTGGTCTGGTTCAGCCTGGAGAAGAAACAACAATGAGGGTACCAACTGAAAGTAGCTGGTACCTCAAAGTACCCAGAGGGGCCCGATAGGAGAAAAAATGACAGCAGATGTAAAGTGCAGGAAGAGAGGCTTTTCAGACTGGCTTTAAGGAAAAGCTTTTTCCCCACAAGCACAGCCAAGCAACTGAGCTTGTTTTCTGAGCAAGGTGGTCTGGTCAACGTCCTGTTTTTCAAGACTTGAGTGGACAAAACTGTGAGTAGTCTCATCTGATGCCATCACTCACCCTCCTTTCAGCAGGAGGTGGGACTAGAGACCTCCCAGGCTTCTTTCCAGTGTGAACGATTCTGTGATCCTGTTGATTAGGTGGTCGTCCATGCTCTCTGCTTTGAAATGGTTACAGACACAAACTGATGAACAGATATGGTCAGAAAAAAGTTCTCCTTTTCTCAGAACATCCACAAGTCTTTCTCTCTAAAAATCTAGGGAGGCTTTTTTGAATTTAGATTGAAAAAAGAAAATGAAAGGAAACCCATGGAAAAGGTTCAAGTTTTTATTAGATGTTTTGAGATTTGGGATGCAAAATAGCAATATTTGCTTTAGAAATAAGCTACAAATCCTTGTATCTGATCATACAGCATGTATTGTATGCACTGGGTTATAGTTACCATCTCTCAAATGTGTTTTCTAATGTTCATAAATCTTTATTCCTATTCTCTGTTCTCTTGTGTTAATCCTCTCTCTCATAAAGTATCTCTAGTGCTGTTCTATTCCAGACATTTCTTAGCAATTGCATTGGAATTCATGTTTCCTATGTTAGCAGAGAAACCAAGTAGTGGCTGGTAGGTTTCTTTCTGTATGCTTTTTGTGATGACTGCCTAGTGACTGTGACTGTAACTGCGCTTTGTTAGAAAATTCAAGGAAATAATACTGAGTTAACCAGCAGTCTAATCTTTCATTTTCTTTACTCTTCTTTCCTCCTTTCCCAGCATCCAGCCACCACCCTGACTTCCCCAAGCAAATCCTGGATGCAAGAATAGGCTTTGCTTTGATTTTTAAAAAACAGGCAGATCTGGTTGTCATTGTGCTGTAACTTGAGGTGTCAGTGCTGAAAGCGTGTCTAGTGATGGAGTCTGAGGAACACGTTGATAAAATGTTGCATCCACACCCCTCTGTTGGTCTTCTGTTTAATTAGACTAATCACAACTACTTCCCTATGAGGTCTCAGTCTCAAACACACCTCTGTTGTCAAGTGTTTCTTTTTTTAGTATTAGATAGTAATTACATGCAGCTTTTGCTTCACCTTAATTGGTGAAGCAATTTTAAAGAGACCTTTATAAAGGAAAAATATTATAAGTTCATATCCATATATATATATATGGAAATATACATGTGTATACATATATACATCTAAATAAGCATTCCCTCTGAAGTAATTCTGTACATGAAGACATCTTCACTAATGCTCATAAAACTGTACTGTGAGCTAAAATTATTTTTCTGCAGATGATTTTTGTTATAAAAACTTCCATTTTTAAATGATATGTAATTCTGAAAATTTAGGTGGGCAAATCTCATCTAGTGCACATTTTTCTAGTAATAATGGGAAATTCTGAAAATTCGTCCTGTAGCTACCATAAGTTAATAGATGTTAGTTGGAAGGCAACAGTGGTAAGAAAATACTGTTTAGTGAAAGCAAACTGACCTTTTATGAAAAGGATCCCACACTTGATGTAATGCTACACTATTGTAAATGAGTATCTCTCTTTTGCACACTGTGTCCTTAAATAAAAGCAGCATATACTTCATTCCAGAGCTGTTAACCCCACTGGGCTTCCTAGAGCTTGGCTACTGCTCGCTTGCCTTAATTTATTGAATACAACTCAAGCTAATAAGGAAAAATGCATTTTTCTCTAGAACTTTTTTGAAAGTCTTGAATATGAATATTCAAACCTGGTGGCCCCTTCCCTTGTGATCTGTTTTCCTTGCACAGATTGTATACCACAATCGTCCTCTTCTATCTTTGTGTGCGTGCTCAGTGGCCAACAACTTGTAATAGCCATTGTGTTCTGCAGTGTTGTGCCTGTGACTGTGATGTGACCTATTAATACATTGTATTTGTTGACAGTCACGAAGACATGATGTCAACATCTTTGCAAAGATGTCTTGGAAAGATGAGTTAAACTTCTAGCGTGTTGTGATACCGGTAAATGCAAAGTAGTGCTGAGAAAAACATTGCATGGCCAGGTTTATTTTGAAAGCTCAGAAATGTGTACTTAAAAAGCAAGTATGTTTGTATGATGGTTCAGCTTCTTTTCATTTAGCAGAGCACAAAGATTTTTTTTTCTTTTTTGGGCAGGCATGACATAAGTAAACATTTTGAAACAAAATATATAAGTCCCCAAGCAGTTATTATTTTGTGAAGTACCTGGATTGTTATTTCATTTTTCATTAATAGTCATTGTTTCAGACTTCACTTCTTGTAGACTTCATTTTTATGAGGACACATTAGGCTTTTGATTGTGCTTCAGGGAAGAAAAGAGAGGAACTGTTTGAAGGTAGAATATTGGGACAAAGACTGCTTTCTCTTTAGTTTTTACTATTATTTGGCAGCACTGTCGTCTCTTAACATTAACAGGTAGTGCCCATTGCCTGAGAGTCTGTGGTAATGGTGCCCATTGCCTGAGAGTCTGTGGTAATGGTGCCCATTGCCTGAGAGTCTGTGGTAATGTTTTGGCCCTGGCCTTGTTCTCATATTAACCCCAACCACTCTTTCTATTTTCTGCTGATGTGCATCTGTTGCCTTGTGCCACCATCCACCCGCAGTGGCTTTGGTCTGAAGCCATCACATTGAGTCTATTGCCCATCTAAGACATTCTTTTGATTTAATTGGGAATTAATTGTGTGACAGATGCACGTAAGTAGGGATCACAAAAAGGTGTTTTGAGTGTGCATATGTATGACAGCCCTGAGTGAATATATTCAACTGTACACTCTTACTTGGGTCCTGCTGTCACTAGGTCACTGGAAAAGTCTTTGCAGAAGACAAAATTGAAGGTGTTCGCTATTCAAATTTCAGCGCACGTCGATGATAAAAGCAAAATACCTTGTTGCGTCTTTCAGCCATTTTTCAATATCTGTTTTCAAAAAATTGGTGAGAAAAATGAGTTGTGAAATGTACTTTAACACTTAATTTAAATGATGTTTCTTAATGAATACTACTGCATTAGGAACTAGACTTTTTCCACCGGTCTGTAGTAGCTCTTTGAATGTACTGTATCCAAAATTGCTTTTCTATTCTATTTCTCTGGAGGGTTAGCTTGGTACCTTCTCACTGAAAGGTCCCCTTTTTTGTGTGTGACTTGCTTGGCCTTTCTGAATGGGATCAATTGCAAACTCTCTCTGTCAAAATCAGTACTGCTATATTCCCTCCTCCTCAGTGCTGATGCTCATCCAGTTCCATGGAGAGCTGATGAAGCTCACTAATCTGGAAAAAAAGCCTAAAACAACAAAAAATGGAGTTAACTCTTGTAGTAGGTTGGCTTTCTGTCAAGTTCCCAAGTTGGACTGGCTCAGCTGGGGCCAAACATGAGACTGACTGTGCTGGTCTAAAGGGGGCAGAGGGAGTGTTTGTGCCTGCCAGGGTGGCAAAATTGCAACATCTCCTCTTCACATCGGTTTAAACTTGTTGCAGTTCCTTTGTGCCCCTTTGGGTAAATAATCATCCATAAGGTACAGTCATCACTTCACTTGCCACTCTGCTTTTCATTTCTCACTCTATCTGCAGATAGTGCATCTTTTAGGATAATGTTGTAAAGTTTTATGAAGAAAACCATGCATTTGCTGCCACTGTCATTTCTAGGTGTGCCTTCAAATGGTACAGGTTTGGGTTTGGTGTGTTATGCTCATTGAACTGAAGATACACTCCATTAGAGCAGCTGATTAGCAGACCAGTCTGTTCATCAACTAGATCTCTTGAGCAGTGCTCTGTAAAAAAAAAACCTTGACAGGTACATATCTGAATGAACAAGTTATTCTCATACATGTGTCTTTACTATGTGTTGCTTACACACACTTCTGTACTTCCAGAAGGGCTTAGTTTTCTGTAGACTTGAAACAATATTGCAGTTCTTATGGTAGTTCTAGCTTTTAATGCATTCTCAGTTCAGAAACTGTTGAAATATAGAAAGTGTTGAGGTGCTGAATTGACACTGCTCACAACCGTTGCATATAAAAAGCTGTTGTTTAAAAGAAAAAAACACACAGACATGCTAAAAATAAAGAAAAAAGCCTTCCAGTTTGTTTATATCTTGACTTAACACTTTTTACATAATTTTAGAGAATTTGAACGTTGGTAAAATATTTCCCTGGCACCTCTCAATGGGGAAGAAAGGATATTTTACAGTCATCATAATATTGGGGTTGAGCTTTGAATTGAGCTCATCCTTACATTGAATCTCAGTGTAACTTTGGTAAAGAATAGTGCCAGGCTATAGAGCTAGTCTTTGAAGTGTGTTTAGAGATATATGGATTTAGCTGTAGAATTAAGATTGTGTTAAAGCCTATGTAAAATAACTCCCTTTGGGTGTTTACACTCATAAAGGTTTAAAAAATTGTAGAAAGTAAAAAACAGTGCAACTTTCTGATTATAGATAAAAATTGGTCTCTTTTATGTACATATCTTTTCTTTCTCAACAACTGTTGGGTGTAATTAGAGGAAGAGAGAGAAAATGGAGCAATTAACACACCATATGTACAAAACAAAACAAAAAAAAAACCCCTCCAGCCTGTAGGTGTTGTACTGAACAAGAATTTGGTTTTGTCCCATGTATCTTTTTTTATGTAGATAGCATTTACTCATTTGTATTGCATTTTGAAAGACTTGTACCCACTAATAGATACTTGCTGTTGATGTTGTTTTTTCTTTTAAGCTAAATATATATATTTTAGTTTTTGTATCTCTTGGAAACCTGTCCTTTCTTTCAGAAAATATTATGTGTTTTGCATAGTTTAACCCTACATATGTATATGGGGTGATTTGAAATCTACCCATTATCAAGCCACAGAGTTACACTATATATTAATGATTTGGGGTTGTTTCTTTTCTAGAAGAAATAATCAGCTTCCCCTTCATGTCTTTCTAGGACAACAGCTGCAGATGAGATTGAGCTTCCATATTTAATACATTCTATTAACTTCACACATCCAAACACACACTCCCTCACTCCCTCACGCACCCCTGTGTCACATTATAGGTGAACAGGCCCTAATTAAAAGCACGCACCATCTGCCGGAGTGCGGCGGCAGAGTGGCACTCCACAACCATCCTGATTCCTGTGATTGAAATGTATTATTTATGAGCTCAAAGACAAACTACACTGCTTGGCTGGTGAAAGCTGCAATAGGAGCTGGATAGCACCATCTAATGGAATGGAGTGCCACTGGCTAGTCATCTTTCCTCTTCTTCCTCTCTGCTCAGTGTCCTCTCTCAATAATTTTATTTTTCAATCTTGCCTTTGGATTTTTTATGACAGTGTTTCAGACACTTTTATCTCTTGGGTTCCACTTTTATACAAGATTGGAAAGGGTTGTTGAAATATTAAACTAATTGTGGGGGTTTTTTGCAGCCTTCTGTTTCCTTCCAGTGCCACACATAGGGTTTTACTTTTTGTAGCAAAAGTGATACTGATGTGATGTGGTGGTACAGAATTGGAACACTATCAAAATAGATGAGCAAGATCAGTTTACTGCATGTCTCCAGCCGCTCCCAAAGACCCATGTAATGAAAGTATCCACTGCTCAGTCTGAAAAATTTATTTTAATATGGAAATTGGCCTGTTTGGGGAGGGGAGGGAAGGGAAGATAACAGTACACTAGGGACTATGTGAAAGTTCTTTACTGTGTTGGAAAGAAAGGACAGGGTTTGGAGAAAGCTGCAGCTTTGGACCTTCCTCTCTGGAAGCAGAGATCATAACCTCTTCCAGCTTGCAGAAATAGTGTCCTGTTATTGCTTCTTAGTGGGGAAATGGATGAGGAGGTGTTGGACTGAGGGGTGAAATACACCTTGTCAGGAGAGGAGAAGGGTGACGGGGAAGGAGCCCTTTTTGTGTTGATTGGTCCATCAGTCTGTCTTTGTTGACTGCTAGATTACAACATTGCATCTAGTAGATATGTATGTTGTATTTAGTGTCTAGTTCAATGACCTTTAAAATATGCAGGTTAAGAATAGTCACACTGATTCAAAATAATCTGGGGGGGAATGATTTTCGGGTCCTTAGCCTTTCTCTTACATCCTTAAGCTTTGCCGTATCCATGCTGGGCATCCCACAGTATGGTTTCAGCAATAACAAGCAGTAAAGACTGGACTGATACTTGAAATATGAAATTTTTCTACAGTAACCTCCAATAGAACCACTTTTTTTAAAATTAAAGGATCTGGTCACTACTTCAACTCGAGCAAGACAAAACCCTGAATAAAAAGATATATGTCTAAAACTGAGATATAGATAGATAGATGTATATATATAGAGAGAGGGGTGTGTGTGCATTTTATTTTTTAAATCGGCATGTTTCAAAGAATGTTGAAATGTCAAAAATCCTGGCACATCTATGAATACATGTCTTCTTATTGTTTGTGTTTAGAACATACGCCATCAGAAGGATAAGAGATGCCTTTAGAGAAAACAAGACCATAGAGGATTCTGAAAAAATAGAAGAGCTACTGAATAAAGCCAAAGCAAACCTAGAGGTTATTCAACGGCAGGTATGTTTATGTCTCTCATTTTTTAATAGGAGTTGTCCACTACTCATTTAACTATCTTATGCTACTAGAGATGGGAAAAATATATCCTTGCTCAAAACATCTCTAAATGAGCATCAGTTTTTGTCTGAGTTTGTTCTTCTTCCCATCATAGGTCCAGAAGGGTGACTGTGACACTCAATCCAAATAGTCTCGCCGCCTTCTGTGTTTGTTTTTTCCCATCTCCTGATGCAGTGTTAGAATACTAACAGAACAAGAAAATCCTGAAGTGAATTAAGTGAATGCTGGCTAAATGTGTCCGAACAGGGTGATAGATTTTTCTTTGGAAAATTTGAGTCACTGGCAATACTTTTCTTCAACCTTGTCTGAGCAGCATTTATAGCATCTCTGTTCCTTCCACTAGGGACCATGTTACTAAGACATGAAGTAGACTTGGTTGAACTTTGGATGCTTTTTAACTTCTCATTCATACCCAGTGTCTACCTACAGTGACCACTAAAAATTGGAAGAAAGTAAGTTTCTATGCGTGAACTCTCTATGGGCACTTGCCATGCTTAAGTTGTTCCTCCTTGCAAAATCTGTTCTTCCTGATACCAGTTGGAGCTCAGTAGTATTTTTATTAAACACTGAATGAATATGTGCTCCTGCTCCGCCATGGATTGTTTTAATATGCATCTTTAGACAACCAGCAGGTCAGTTAGATGGATTCTTATTTCACTGGGGAGCTGGGCCCTTTGCTTTGACAATTAAGTATGAATACTTAGGTGCAAGTTAATTTTTTTGGAATTTCTTCTCCTGGGAACAGGTGTTGTTTTGTGCTACCATAGTTTTGCTATCTTTTTTTAACCCAAACACTGCTATTTTTTTTATTTTAAGTATTTCTCAAAGAAGCAATTTGGATTGGATTGTTCCAATGCAATTACATTTGAATGTTGGCGTGTTTTTTCGCAGATCTGTAGGTGATAATTGGCATTTTCAGCTCTTCTAATTCTTGCTTAAGATAAAGTATTGCTAAATAAAAACTTTCCAACTTTTTTCTCAGCAAAACATGGTTCTACTGATCTGAGTCCAAATAGGTCTAGGACAGATTTTAAAATAAAACTCCTCTTTCCTCTCTAAATCCACTGTAAACCCAGATTACCTTGTTTCTGTAGACCCTAAAAAAAGGTATTATTTGTCTAAACCAGACTCTTGACAGGCCGGATTCTTGTCTAGGGTGGGGGTCTTGCCTTGCACCTTTTATGAAGTTTTCTTTTAGCCTAAAGATTGTCTATCAGCATCAGTCAGCATCTTTCTGTTACGCATTTGTTACTGTGTCACTGGGACATAGCAGAATAATTCAGAATGGCCTCAGTTATTGCTAAGCCTGCAGGGTTTTGCATGTTTGCTTCAAACCTCAGCTATTTAAGGGGCTTTTCCAACATGAAAAACCAATTTCAGATTGGAAGAATTAAGAATTTCAGGGAAAATATACTTGAAAAGCAAGGAATATTAAAGACACTAACACAACTTCACATTTTTAATACTGCTAAAACAGTGAAACTTATGTTGAAATATCTCTTTAATGTTACACTTCTAGACATTTTCCAGACAGTCATGCTGCATTCACTTTTGGAAGGGTTTGTCTTACATGTTTTCAGGAGTAATGGATAATAAATGTTATTATACAGTAATAATATAGGCAATGGAACTTTTTAACAAAAAATAATCAAATAGAAGAAAATTATTTTATCAAGATAATTTTTTGACATGCATCCCTGCAACAGTTGATTGTTTGGGTAATAAAGACTTTTTTGTCCTAAAAAATTGAGAACTGTTGTGCTTTGCAGAACTTTTGTTATGTTTTGGTGTTGTCTCACTTCCATCTGTAAAGCAAGAGAAATGTTGTAAAAATAGCAGCACTGTCTTAAAAGCTTTTCATCAGTACTATTAAAAACCCGAGCATCTAAGTTCATATTAATATTTACTTGCTGTCAAATTTTATTATGCTCTGAAGAAAAAAATTCATTCTTCCTCTCTGTTTAGTTGAAGATCTAAGTAATGAAGTCATCTGACATTATTAAGACTTTATATTTAAAACTAACCAAGCATAATATAAAGTGGTTTTATTTTTAAATGCAGAAGAACTGAAGCAAACATGAGATCTAGCATGCAGTTTTTTGCTAAGTTTGGGGTTTATTATGATGTGGTTCGTCTTGGTATTGCTGACTTTTTCCTGGTATGTCAGTAGAAATTAAATAAGATTCCTCTTTGCTGACAATTTTTGTTACTCTAAAATCAAATTTATATTCACTTTACATTCTAATTTATGGTTAGTCATCAAAGTGACCATTGAAGTGTAAGGTTCATAAATAACTATTTGAATCAGCCTAGTGGGAAATGTGAAGTAGTGACAGATTACTGTCATTTTGTTCATGTCAGTCACTGTACAATTTGCTTGAGTGTTATAAAAGTATCTTTATAATGCTGAAAAGCATGGACGAACATTAATCTCCATCTTAGTCCTCCTCTGCTTATTATTGGTTTCGATTTTAAAATAGCCTGGCTAAAGGAAGGAACAACTCTGATTCATTTTAAACAGTGTTTGTAAAGATTTGTGTGTGTGTGTTTACTGTGTAAACAACAAAATTTTGTGATGTCTTTCCTGTAGAGAAGGGTGTTGTGAGAAATGCATTGTCATAAATAAGTTTGAAATAGAAAGCTTTAAAAAGTTTTGAGGCAAAGTCTTGAAGTCGTTTGAGGATTGTCATGACAGCCATTCCCCAGCTATGCTAATATGATTTCATTTGTGGGTTTCTATTACTATTGCAGTATGTTAGTCGGAGGAGAATTTGCACTGAAATGTACTGCTGTTGCTGAAATTTAAGATTTATAGAAGCCACGTTGAAGATTGGCTAATACTGAGTGTTTTGAAGTTTTCTTTATGCCATGCTGTCTCTCAGGCTTTGAACTGAAAATATAATAGTGAAGTTGAAAAGCTATAGTGATCTGTGTGCTCTGATTAAAGCCTTGTTTTAATTTATAGGATATCTCATCCTTACATATTCCTCTGTAGTGCTTTCTCCTCAGTTTTATATTGTAGCTAGGAGCTGCCAGTCATCTTGTTGTCCAGCTAAGGATTATTTTGTTTTTCCTGGCAGCTCTGAGCCTTTATTATCAATTTTACTGGTTTTAACATCACACAACTACAGTACTTTTCAATAAGAGTTTTAATATTTCACAGCTTTTGTTTGTCTCTTTAAATAATCCAAACTGATGAGAATCCTGGTTTACACAAACCTTGGTCAGGGAGACAAGAGATGCACCATGAGTGTGCAGACAGTCAGGATGTGTGGATCTGCTTCCTTTACAGCTGGCTGGTCATGTGTGTTTTTTAAGGGAACACATAAACTTTTCCTCTGAGTCTGAGATGTTTTTCCTCAGGCTTGACCTCTCTTACTGTTCCCTTCAGATGTGCAGAATGAAGGAATGTGGTGTTAAAGCATGAGACCTCAATTAGAAAGGTTCCACTGATAATGATAAATACTTGCAGCACTTTTTGTGTTTGTAAGACAGTTCTTAGATAAGAGGATGGTCCTTGGACATTTGCTGGGGTCTTCACTTGTGTCATGTATTTTTATTTATTACTGTTGGACGTCATTTTCCAGCCAGGATAGAGCTGATATTACATCCAGAGAACTTTTCTTACCTCTCAAGCCATTTAGCTATAGTTAAAGCAAGTGTAGACAGAGTAAAGTTTTCAAATGCCTCATTCACAGTAGAAGAGCAGGAGGTGAGTGGCATAATCGAGCAATGGACAAATATCCTGGTTTTACATGATAAACAGTTTTATCAAGTCACTGCACGGTATCCATGAACTACCTATACACTTCTAAATCCTTGGATTGGCAGCTAGAATGTAGAAAACATTTGGCATGAGCCTCTTGCACTTCTCTTGCTCCTAGCCTGTTGCAGTACTGGTAGTCAGTTTTTAATGGCTTTACCACATCATGAATTCTCACTTGTTTGGTTCCTTACCTGCAGTTACCAAAATTATACTGGAAGCTTGTGGCAAAGCCACAAACTGAATTCAAATCAGCTGACTTAGGGTTTAGAAGCCACTAGGGGCATTTTTCTGTGTTCGTTGGGGTTTTTTAATTTATTTTTTTTTTAATTTCAGAGCTCTTTAGGGTGATATTTTTAGATACTTTCTTTACCTTGAGGTTGTTTAAATCCTTTTGTTATGTTCATGTTGTATTTACTTTACATGTGGTTTGAAAACTTCAAATAGTTAATAACAGTAACCTACCAGGAAGAATATGATTAAGAAAGCAACAGAAATCTTTAATATATATTAAAATTCAGTGCTCTTAACTTAGAAAGAGACACAGATTCAGATGATGGAATGTATAACATAGGATGGATAATACCTGTCTTTTAGAAAATAAAAGAAAGCTTGAAATTGCAATTGGGAAGCAGTAAATTCAGAGCTATACCGGTTTTGTTTTTCAGTAGGAGAGTAAATGTATTTTACGTACAGTAAACATCCATAAGGTTTTGGGAGTTGAAAAGGAGGAACAAAGAAAACAGTGTCATAGAAGTGACTTTGAAAAAGGTTTGGTAAATTTAAACAGAAACCCACTGAATCAGAACTTGTCCTTTCACAGAACTTGTTAACAGTGAGGTCTGCTTTGGCCAGCTTTTCCAAATACCTTTTTCATCTTGGCATGTAGGCTGGCTTTGGAGATGTGCAGCATTGGAACAGACGCCAAAAGTCCAGAGCTGTCATATCAGCTTAATTTCTGGCATCTGAGGGTGCAGGAAGTGTAATAGACATTTTACTCGTCGTCAGGTGGCATGGCTCTCCAGGTTACACCTGTGTGAGTCTCCAGAGTAGTGTTACTCCTTAGGCTTTCATTTAACTCTCTTGATGGAGAACAAGATTGTGTTTTCACAAGTGATTTGCTGCTGTTCATTCTGCTGACTAAGCTACAAGCAGCAGGTTCTGTCTGCAGTATTAAATACCAAATAGACTGTGCATTGAAAGCAACCTTTAGGCTGCCAGCAGAGGCCCTTCAGAGGTAGAATGAGGCTTTGTCTTTCTGATGTAAGAGCTTAGGCTAAAACACAGCATTTGATGTATGCAGTAACCTTTCCTAAAAATAAAGACTGCTGAGTGTTGGCCAATACTGTAATTATCTGTCATAAAGAACTGTCATTATTTTTGTTGCATGTATTTAATGGCTAATCCAGTGAGGTTGGGGCCTTCTCATAAATAGTAACAGTAGTTATATAATAGATCCAGAGCTGTGAGCACCTGATGTTATGCACAGATGAGGGCTGTCTGAAGGACAGGAGAAGGACTTACTTTCTAGTGAGCAATTTGGCGTGGCAGTATGTCACATCCAGTAAAGCAAATGCTGGGTGTAAACTTCCACATGGAGAAGAGTAAGTTTTATCAGCCTTGCTGGTAAGTAACTCCTTGAAACAGTTAGGAGCAGTAACCATTCTGTGCTGAAGAAAGCTCCAGAACCAAGGAAAGATCACATTTTCAGGCAGATGTGTCTCTCTGCCATTTGCCCCTTTGTGCTTTCTGCTTTGCTGTGTTTGGTGTCTCAAGGGCTTCAGCCCAGGGTGTAAATGAATGTGGCTCTTAAGGGTGGCTGTTGCAACAAAACTTCGAGGAGGCTTTTCCAAATGAGGTAACAGCAAGTGTGTGTGTGTGTGTGTGTCTTAGTACAAATAAAAAATACTGTCAAGAGAGGGAAAGTAGAAACAAGTGCTGTAGTTTTGATCACAGCTCAGATAACTTCTGCTGTGTTTCTAATGTGACTGTGTGATCCTGCTTTGATGCCTGTCAGTCTGGTTTGCAGTGGTGCCCATTGAGGGAGGGTTTGAAGATTGAGTTTCTCTCTCTTAAGTTAATACACTCTTAAAGTGTATTAACCTTTGACCAACTACTTGTCTTTCTTGTGTGATGTCTGCTGCAGAGCAGAACATTTGTGGAGCTTCTCTTTTTTACTGAATAGGAAAAGAAGAAGTATGGCAATCCTGCGTGTTATTTATGAAACGTATAACCTTGTAAAAGCCTTGTGTATGTATTGTGACTTATATTCACATCAGAATATTGATCTCTCACCAGAGTCCCTTCTCAGGGGCAAACCAGTTTTAAGTACAGCTAGACCTTGAGGAAATTAGAGGGATTGCTGTTTTGAGGACTTCTGAAAAAGGGAGAGACAAAAGTGCTGTTATTAAAACAGTGAGCTCTTGATCTTTCATTGTTTGTTGGTTGCTTTTTAATCTGCTGTAGTTTTATTTCTTTTTTCCTTGGTGTGAAAACTTTCCATCCTGATTTTGTACTGCTTATTGAAAGGAGACACTGTCAGATTCATTGGCACTGCAACAGAGCAGGCACACTTCCCTCCAGGAGGAGCTTTGGCACATTTGTCTGGTGCCTCTGATCCCCAGGACTGTGTTCTGCTGCCCTTGAACTGCAGTCTGTAACTCAGGATGGCAGTGTTGGTGTTGGCACCCTCACTATCTGACAAGTCACTTGGTCCCGTAGCAGTGGTACAGGGGGTTTTTTAAATGACATTTTCCCCCACCCCCCATACTCAATCATCAGTCTCAGCACATTACAATTTCAGTTTTTCCATTTACAGCTAACAGAGGGAAGAGGAGGCATTTTAGCTCCTCCTTAAGCTACCTGCATTCTTTTCTGGCCTTTCAGATGAACATTGCTTCTCCCCACAGCACACTGAAAATACATTCTAAAATTTTCCCCTGCCACTCTAAATCAGATGCCTTTTTTTAGTTTCTTCCACAGATAGTTTTTCAAGTCTAAAGAATTTACTCTTTTCTTCATTCTCAAGATAAGGACAGTCTGCAAAGAGGTCCATTTGCTTATTTGCTCCAGGAATCTGGTTTCATGAGTGCTTTTTATTTCCCCATCTTATTATCTTTGGGCTTCTTCTGTTGGTCGTAACTAAAACTTTTCCATTTTCCAGTTTCGAAGGTGACACTTTCTTTCTTATTTTAAAATTGCTTGTCAAAATGAAAGCTGTTTCTACAATCCACCAACTTTAACTGTCATTTACCAAAGCTCTGAAAAAAACAGTTACTTAAAAAAAAAATCCTCTTCATGTTCCTTTGTATCTGGTATGTCTGCATATATTGTAATCTTCTGGGAGTCCACTGAATACCCCTGTGGGTTATCATAGCACCAAACATGGTCTCTGTCACCAGTACCATATGACTGAATTTACAGCCAGGTAAATCCACAGTGATCTAGTTTTATTTTGAAAATAAACATATGTGTGGCCTTCACATAAAGCTCTTTCAAGCAAAGAAGCTTTATCATTGATGTGTTATTTTACAATTTTATCTTTTTTGCAGTAATTCAGATTCTGTCTAGTCTCTCTGTAGTGAGCTGCTCATATTTGAGGGAAATGTGTTTGATCCATGAAGTTGTGATGAAGGCCAAGCTTAGGGAAGAAAGTTGCTGGACTCCAGTAGCAGCATGTCTGATCAAGCCCTTGGAAGTTTAGGCAGGGAAAGCTGTTTTCTAGACAAGAGCGTAGAGTGAAGTTTAATTAGTGTTTACGCAGTCTCCTTGGTACTTGGTGCATTGCTGCTGTCTTTAGCTTTGTGCTTTCTGAGGTGAGCCTGGGTTTTTTTTGGCCATTAAGAGCAATAGCTGCAGTGCCCTTCATCTTCGTGACAGGCATTATGCCAGTACATTAATTCTGAAAGCAAGTAAAAAGAAGAAGAAAGAAGGAGCCCAAACTCTTCCAGTCACATTTAAATCACAGTTTGACTGATTCCTGTTGTTATGCTTTCTGGGGTATGTCAGATACATGTTTCCCCTCTGAGGTACGTGCTGCCTGAACGTCCTTCCTAGGCTGTTTGCTTGGCAGGAAGTGAACCATTACTAAGCAAAGTTTTGAACTCACCTTTATAATCTTGTCACCAGCAGAAAGTGCATAAATGCATAGTTTAAAACAAAGATCTGTTGTTTATGCTGTAAAAATAAGGTCCTGTCCCTCATCAGGGCAGTTATGAATACTGCAGTGTAGTGGCTAAATAATACATTGATAGTTTTTCTTCTGTGAGTATAATTGACTTCTGAGCAGTTGTTTTGATAGTTCTTAACCATATTTGCGCCCAACTGTGTGGTTAACGAGAGCATTATGTGACCTAATCACTTAGCCTTTCACATTAATACTGATCTTGTTTGTAATTCTCCTGATTTTGTTGTTGACCCAATGCTTTGGTTCTGTGTTCAAATTGTCTTGATTTTAAATAAAAATACTTCTTATCTCACAGAAGTCTAATTTCTATGCACATTTGTTAGTAGTGAATACTTAGTGGGAGTGATTACTCTCTAACTGCTCATGCCAGTATACCTCTGGGAGGTTAATCAATCTTGTGCTCTTTAATTGACATCAATAATGTGTTTACATTTATCAATATTTCTTAATTGCCAAGTTATAACCATGGAACTTCAATAACAAATCATGCCAATGGTTAACTTCATACATTAGATTTTTAGGAGTCTCTTTAAGCAGTTTGACATGTTGTAAATTGCTTTTAAAATGATGTATGTATACTCATGGGGGAAGAGGAGAAAAAAAATGGTATGCAAAGTTGTGTTGTCAAATAATACTGCAGAACTGGCGCATTGACAGTATCATACCTTTACCACATGTAGGATATGCTTTATGGGCAAAAAAAAGGAGTAAGTCTTTTCACACTGCTTGTTTTATTACTAATAATTTTGTGACTGTGACAGTACTCGTACATTTGTTGCATCATCCCCAGGGACTTGTCAGGGCTAGGACTGTTTCCATTCTCTCAGCTTTACAGGCAAGACAGAGGACAAAGAGAATTACTGGTTCTGCTCCTCTGCAGAAGTAGCAGTGACCTGTGGGAGATCAAGGCATCCTGATTTTGTTTGTGCATTTCACCAACATCCTTAAGATATTGAGGTGGAAATGAAGGAGGCTAGCTCTGTTTAAATATAAGCATATATTTAAAGATTTGAGTGCACAGGGAACCAAATTATTTGCCCAGGTTCACAAAATATGCTTACTGTAGGAATTAAGGCATGATATTCCAAGTCTTACAACACTGTCTATCTCAGAAGGTATTGCTTCATCATCTACCTCACTCTCTTTTCTGTCCCCTTTAAACCCAAGCAGCAGTATTCTGAAGAAGGAAATCTGCATAGACAGAAAGCTGGCAGGATGCTGACCACATTGTGTCAGTCTTAGCATGTTTTATGGGCTAAATCAAAGACAGTCTAAGAACTAAAATCCGTGCCTAATGAGCAGTGAAGAAAGACTTAGAAGTTGATGCTGTTTTCTAGGTAAGTGAAAACCAGTGTGAACACCAGGAACATCAAGGCTGGCTTTTATTTGAAAAGACTTAAGTATTAAATATTTCCAGTTTAGTCTACCAGCCATTTTGTTGACTTCTTGCAAATGTCACAGGTCATAAATTAAACCTCTCCCTCCTTTTTTTGAATGAGACAAGACTGATAAGAAACAGCTACTAAACAAAATTACAGTAGTTACCAAATCCAATTGCATTTAAAGCAAGTGTGTGTAATCAATCTCTTTTGAAGGGTAAAGCAATTCACAAGACAAATCCATTGGCACTTTGTTTAGCATGGCAGATTAAGTACCTTCATGTTGCACATAGGGGGCTTTGCAGTAGGTTGCTTGTGTGAATAAGTGAATATTTAGTTTCAAAAGCAGACATCCTGGAGTGCAGCTGGTATGACACCTTAGCCCAGCCACTGCTGCACAGGTTCTGAGCTAGAGATCATTCACATCCATACCTAGAAAGCTAAACTTGGGTCAGTATATGAATGTGCGAACAAACACAAGTCTTTAAGAAGTGGTGACCTTTCAGCAACATTCAAATTTTATTTGTGCTTTTGGTTTCAAACCTGCTAAGGTGCTTGAAATGTGTATGAAAGTAAACTTAGTGTTGCTGTGTGGTGGTTTGACCCTGATTGGACACCAGGTGCCCACCAAAGCTGCTCTATATACTCAGCTAGACAAGGGAGAGAAAATACAATGAAAGGTTCATGAGTCTTAACTCATAAGTCAGGGAAGTCAGGGAGAGATCACTCACCAATTACCCTCATGGGAAAACCAGACTCATCTTGGAGAAATTATTATAATTTATTACCAATCAAATCAGAGAAGGGTAATGAAAAACAAAACCAAATCTTTAAAACAGCTTCCTTCCACTCCTCCCTTCTTCCCGGGCTTAAAATTACCCTTTTTTTTTCCTACCTCCTTAGTGCAAAGCACAGGAAATGCAGGCTGTGGTCAGATCATCATACACTGTCTCTGCTGCTCCCTTCTCCTCAAAGGGGACTCCTCACACTCTTGCCCTGCTTCACCGTGAGGTCCCTCCTGCAGGAGACAGTTAACTTCTCCAGTGTGAGTCATTCCTGTGGGGTGCAGTCCATCAGGAACAGACTGCTCCAGCTTGTGTTCCTCACGGTGTCACAGATCCTGCCAGCAAACCTGCTCCTCTCCACCAATCCAGAGGTCCTGACCTGCTCCAGTGCAGGTCCCAACCTCCTTCAGGCATCCACCTGCTCTGGTGTGGGGTCCTCCACAGGCTGCAGGAGGATCTCTGCTCTGCCATGGAGCTCCCTGGGCTGCAGGGGCACAGCTGCCTCACCATGGTCTGCACCATGGGCTGCAGGGGAATCTTGGGTCTGGCACCTGGAGCACCTCCTGCCCCTCCTTCTGCACTGACCTGGGTGTCTGCAGGGCTGATCCTCTCACATACTCTCATTCCTCTCTCCTGGATGCAGTTGTGCAGGTTTTCTTTTTTTTCTCCTCCTTCTTAAGTATCCCAGAGGCACTACCACTGCTGCTGACCTTGACCAGTGGTGAGTCTCTCTTGGAGCCAGCTGGCATTGGCTCTCTCAGACACTGCAGAAAGCTTCTGGCACCTTCTTAAAGAAGCTACTCCTGTAGTCTCCCCTCTACCAAAACCTTGCCACAGGCTGTTACCATGAAGAACATAAAATCTTGTGTGAATTGAGTTCAGAAAACATTATTTTTATTCACTGTCCTCCACAAATATATTTAATGCCATCACAGCCTGAAGTGTAGGTAAAACTAGTTCAGTTGTCAGGTTTCCCGGTACTTTGGAGGAAGACTGAAATAGCTGCTACCAGGTCATCAGGTGGGATGTGTTTTCAAATATAAGTGGGTACAGGAAACTTGTGTTTCAACCTTCTTCCTTTTCTCAGACATCCTACATTGAGTGCATTTCTCAGGGGCAGCTGAGAAAGTAAGGAGCGTAATGAATATCCATAATGTATATTCTCATAGGCTGAAAAGAGAGGATGACTCTTTTGTTCAGAGGGTAGCTGAGCAGATTGAAAGCAAGTATCTGGACTTGTGTTCACACATTTGTGCTGACTAATATGGGTGCTTGAGAGCTCAAGGTACTCTGGAAGTCACAAGAATGTAAGCTACAAAATTATATAAGGATTCGAGATCATGAGCTTTTTCTCTCTATTGCAGTTTCATATTTGAATAAGATCAATACAGTGTAAAAGTGGAACTTGTGGTCTTTTTCATCTTTTGGTAAAGTACAGGCCATCTGTGATTCTATTCTTTCCTAAATCTTCAACTAAAAGGAGAGTAACTTTAGCAGCAAATCTGTGGGGAATACTTCCTTCAGGGAAGCTGAAGAGCACTGTGGAGTTTCACAGTGCACCTTATATTTTTCACAGGTGCTTAGCATATGCATCTCCTGTTGTAAAGCTGAAAGCTTTGGGTAGAGCAGTGATGGGGCTTAAGGAGTACCCAGTAACCATCACCACATACAAACAAGGAGCCTTTCGTAGAATCACAGAATGCTTTGGGTTTGAAGGGACCTTAAAGATCATCCAGTTCCAATCCAATCCCCCTGCCATGGGCAGGGACACCTTCCACTAGAGCAGTGAAGCTCAGCTGATCAGAATTCAGTGGTGTTACTTCTAATTTCAAATGTTTGTAACAGTCTGCAGTTCAGAATTTGTTTTTTAAAAACACTGCACAACTTATGCTGTTGTGTGCAAGTCAGTAGTCAGTTCATACCTGGCCCCCCTGACAGGAGGACAGTTGATCTGGAAGTAGTGACAGATAATTCGGTCAAGATCAGGTCACATATTTTGTCTGTCCATGTAAGGTAGTTAAATGCAGCGGCATAGTGCATTAGTTTCATCAGTGCTGCTTGATTTTAGTTTTTTGTTTCTAACTTTTTTTTTTTTTTAAGTTCTTTATTTGACTTGCTGACTAAGGCTTTTTAAAATGTAAATAGCAGTCTTGTACCTCTAATACTGAGTGCTGTGAAGCCGAGAGGAGAGCCTGACCTACTCTTATGAAAGAAAACAAAATTGAGAAAGGGTGGAACATAGGAACAGAGAGATCCAAGGTTTCCCACAGTACAGTAATGGATATGACCTTTAATATTGAGGCCTTTGGATCAAATTTAAGTTGGCATTAAAATTTTCTAATAAATTCCCTGCTGAATCTCAGAGTTTTTTTCCTCAGATTTAATTCAGTAAGGTCACAATAAAGCAAGTGCTGTCTGTGCTATTGTAATTGCTCTCAGCAGGCTGATAATGTTATAGCAGAGAAGTACCAGCTATTGTGCTTTTATTTCTTTCTTCAAGCACTCTCCTTCCTACACACTTGCTCCTCCTGCTCTCAGGTCTACACTAGGTAGGAAGTGAACCTATTTTAAATGCCATTTCCTTCTAATTTTGACACATTTTATAGCAATGCTTTCCTGAGTCTCTTCAACAAAGGGAATAAAAGTACAGCCTGTCTTATTGCAGAATAATTGGAGGCTTGTGTTTCCTTTCCTTAATTTTCACCCAAACATACTTTAAATTCAGCCTCTTCAGTTCTTAAAAACTGGTACTCCTAAACATGCAACGCTTAGGTCATTTTAGCTTAGTGCTTTTAGGGTTGTGGAATAGATGTACAGCTAAATGAGTTTCTCATTTAGATGCACAGGGAGAAACACTGAATACCCACAGTACTGTGTTTTGTTAAAAAAAATGACAAATCACAGCTCACCACAGTGAGGCAGTTGTAGTTTGGGTCCTACACCACATCTTTTGCAACTTTCAGAAGTGTTGTTAATGTTTCTTGTATTAGTGCAAATTTATGCTTAGCGTGCCACTGGTAGATCTGTTGCTGATTTGTTGGAGGTAAATAATGCCCCGCAGAGTGCTGTGATCATGGTTCTCCCTGAAATTCCGTGTGACTGTGAGAGATTCAGTCAGGGCAACTCTGCATGAGTTTCCAGATGCAACATCCTCCTTTTCAAAGTCAGACAATGTCTAAAATGTCAGCTTTCTGTCTGTAGTGGTGCAGCTGTGTATATCATAGCTGGTCCTTTTTTAACAAATGAAAAGGTATCTTAAAACTCTGTAACTAGATCACGTGGTGGGGCCATGATGGGCCAGTCTTTTAGGTGTGGGGCTAGACATGCTTTTCTTGGCTGTGGACACAAAGTAATAGTTAATGTTCCTCAGCATAACTGGTAGCTCAGGCCTTTGTTGTTTCAAAGAACCAACCTGGACCAACCATTCTTATTTGGTTTCCAGCACCTTAACTGGCTTGAGACTCCCCATCTCCACCCTCCACCCTCCTGGTCCATCATCTTCTTGCACTGTCTTTCCCTAAGACCCAGAATTTCTTACTTGAAGTGTCATTTACAGACACACGTGCGTGTCTCCAGCTACATGCAGGCATTTACTGTTCAGTGCCCGTGGCATTCATTGCTGCTAAAGAAACCAGTCTCAGTACAGAAGAAAATTACTGGTGTGGATATTCCGCTGCTTATGAGCATAGTCAGCCAACACATGTTCAGTGGGATATGTCCACTTGGCCACATGCAATTGATTGGAAATTAGGAGCAACAAAAGATGTTTTACAAAGGTAGTTCCAGCTCTGAAATGCATGCAGCTGTATTCTGCCCACCTTCAAGCTCCATGGCAAGCAGAATTGATCAGGGCTACCCCAGAGCATTTGGGCAGTTTTGATATTACATAGTACTGCTAGCATACCTGTGCTAAGTCTGCTTCAGTAATTGAAAACAACAGATGATGATGTTCAGTCATAGCATTTCACCTGCTTGGTTATTGCTCATCATTTCTCCTTTTTTTTAACTGTTCTTGATGTCTACTCTCAGCTATGGATCATATGGTGCTGGCAGGATGTATATCATATGTTTGTGCCAGCATGTTTGATGAAGTTAAGTGAGAAAAGCCATCACTTCTGCAATGTGTAGAGTTTCTCCCAGCCACCATGCAGGCATGTGAAGGGAGATCACTCCTGATCAATAACTGCCCATTGCTTTTTACTTAGGACATGCACATTTTAATTTATATATCCTGTTGCTGCCAGAGTAAACTAATTTCCAGCACCAGAGATGCAACAAAGCTACTTTAAAGCAGAATGGTCCTGAGGTGGAATAATGTTACTAACCTGAAACACTTCAAAAAGCTTGATTCTGAAACCTGCTGTGGTTTGAGCTTGCAGTTTCTGAGATAGGTTAACACTGCTCTGAGTCACTGTGAGACACAATCAGACTGTTGCTTTGTAAATTAAATAATGAATCGTTTATGTGTGAGAGTTTCCACTGTAATTGGTAGTTAAGACTGTGCTTTGAAAAGATCAGTCTCTACATCACATGATGGTAGGATCTGGAATTTGTTTTGCAAACTTGACTTCTAGTCATAGAGACATGAAGTCTTCCAAAGTCCAGGTTTGATTTCTAATACTTCGTGTATTAACTGTAGCAACAGGAGCGAATAATCAAGTAGCCCTTTGGGTAGCATGATTTTTTTTCAACTAAATTAATAATATGGCTTGAGTCATTTAGATAAAAGTTCCTGTGGTTGAGAGAGACTTTCCCTTAGTTTTCCTATAGATCTCAACTGTGAAGAAGTGTAAAGTTTCTTTGATGGATTTTAATAAAGCAGCAAAAATAAAACCTGTCATCCTTGCCAGTTCTTGGCAATTCACATGTATGAGTTGCCATTGCCCCTGGACTTCTGAAGTGCTGTATGAACTGTAACAGCATTTGTGAATCAGTCTGCTTTCAGATGTCAAATGGCATCTATTTAACACTTATTAGCCTAGATATAACATCTTAAAATCCTGCCTCTCTTGCAAAAAATTCCAGTTTCATATACGAATTTTACCCTGGCCATTACAATCATACCTCAAACTACACAGTGTGGGATATGGGATATCCCAGCATGGGATATGAATTCAATGGTAAAGAAAACTCACTGCAGTCACCATCTGGGAGTTTAATCAGTGGTTTCTTTAAATTTCTAGGCAGAATGTCCCTTATTGTGGTAAATAACAGAAAGTTTCATCTCCCTTGCACAGAATGTAGGAGTTGAGTAGATTTGACTGTGATGTTTTGTCCTGAATTTTAGCCTGTGATATTATTACATTATTTATAAGTGTTCCTCTCTTTACTACTCTCAGTCTCTAAAGAGTGGTGTTCATAGCTTGCTACTGTGAACCCATCAGGTCAGAACACTTTTATAATAAAAACTATTAAATACTTCCCAGTCCAATCTAAAATTTTTCAAAGAACTGAGAACTTGATCTCATGGTTTAAAACGAAGAATCTTTCAGTGCCATTTCTTTGGAGTGAAAATAGAGGCATTTCAGATTTCTATTTGTTTTCTTTTTTATAATGTTGGATAAGCAGGGCAGTTGGTAGAAATCACATTGAGGGCAGAAATGGAAATTTTGTGTTATTGAGATCCATTTAAGCAGTATCTGTTCTGGAAATATTTCTATATTAAAAGAATCAATTGCATGTATTTCTGATTTGGAAATGCTAGGGGTTTGAACAGATGAGGTGAGGCAAGCTATCAAGTCCTGCATCATATGATCCACTGGACTTTTACCTTTGGTTTCATGGCATGGCTGTTAATCTTGGAATCAATCGGAAGGTGAAAAGCAAATAAAGCTGTAAACATTCACAGAATTTTTGTATACTCAATCCTCATAATGAAGAAGAGTGTATATAGAGATTTTATCTCCACTGGAGTTGTTGAGTTGTTCTTGCAATAGCCAGAATATCTTTAATGGCTATGAGTAGTCTGTCCTTATTTAGGTGCTGTGCTGTGCTCTCTTTTCTTTTGGGTGCTCTGTGTATGTACTCATCCACCTCCAGATGATTTTAAACCTTAATCTTGAACTTTATTCTTCTTCAATCCATGTTTTAAAAGAAGAAGTAAAAAAAAAAAAAAAGCCAGAAGAGCAATTTAGGGTCAAAAGAAGATTTCTGTAAGAGGCAGGACTGTAAGTCCTGAAATAGAAAACCACATCTGCTCTGATCCTACTGGTTATTCTACCAGTCTCTGTCTCTGGGTCACATTTGTATTGGTTTTGGATCAAGGAAAATAACAAGTGCCAAAAAACCCAAGAAGAGGAGAAGGGAGTTGATGACATTTCTTGCATTAGTTTTCCTGCTCTCTATTATCACATTCAGGAGACTGTGATTCAAATGATGCTGAAATGCTGCTTCCAATATCCCATTGAGATAAAAATCACACTCTTAATAAAAATCTATGCTGTACTGTGTTGATATACTAGGCCACTTTTAGAAACACGGTTTTTTGTCAAATTTTTAGATGGGTTTTAGATGAGATTCAGATTTTGGAGGTATTAGCCTGTTTTAAAAGCCATTATTGCTGTTTATCTGATTGTGAAAGCAACAGGAAATTTTGGGAGGCAGGAATGGAAATACCACTTCTTAAAGATTTGTTTGGATTGTGATACTATATATTTAGAATTAAGCATTTCCTTGCTATTGTAGTAAGTACGAAAATGCACTAAACTTGTGGTTTCAAGGAACATTTAGTCTGTTCTTGTTAGCAGACTGTCCTCCTGTGCTGTAGATATCAACACATGTATTTTGGCTTGTTTCTACCATTTGTTACTTATTGAACTAAAATACAAGAAACTTCCAGTTATATATCAGGAGGTACAAGATAGGCAGCAAAGCAATTCCAGCTGCATGTGACAGTGAATGATACCAGAGTACAAAGCAGTGACTACACCATTCAGGGGACTGCTCCCCCCACCTTGACAGTTTTCCTGCTTCCCTGCCCTGCAGAAGGCTGCACTCCTCACATGGTCCTGCACCTGCTCTCCGCAGCATTTCTCTGGAGGGAAGAGGGAACAAGTTTTTACTCCACGGTTAGAGCCAGTGAGTGTCTCTGTATCCCAGCACTTGGGCATGGGATGTTGTGGGGCCTGTACCATGCCGAGGTGAGGAGGATGAAGAGGATGTCAGTACCACATTGTATTTTCCACATGGACTGCCCTTTTATGGCTGCCTTTGTGATGAACTTCTTGTTCCCACAGGAGCCACACCAGAGGAATGAAGGAAATTCCCCCTTATGGCCGCTCTACCTTGCAACTGCTTTGAGACCTAGAACCATAAGTCCAAACTATGTAATAGTCCTACAGTGTTTAATGATTTCATGATTTTTTTTTTTTTTTGGTAGGGATATTGTGGAAGATTCAGATGTTCTTTTCTATCTAAAACATGTATTAAGGGTTTTTGCTGTAATCGTTTTCAGTATTTTGTGGGTTTAGTATCTTTATGAATTATTAGTGCTAGTATTTGATTGCATTAACCGTTAGCTAAACTCAGACTTCCGTTTCATCAGAAGTCTTTTGGAAAACAGTGGCTAAGGCATGTCATGCATTCATCTCCCCAGAATTTTCAAAAGCATTGTAAGAGAGAGTTACATGTTTGCTGCATAGTCCTTTCTCATGGCAACACATTTCTTTCAAAGCTGTCTTTGAACACTTAGCTAAAAGGCACAAACAGGTGTTTTTGTAACATTCTTCTTAATAAATAATTTGAGGATTTTTTTACCTGTGGTACAAGTAGTTGTTGGCATAGTCTTTTCATTTGAAAGATTGAAACCCACATGTAAGGACAGTGTTTCTGTGACACAACTTCAGATTAACTGTAGATATTTTTGCAGTATAGTAAATGGTAGTCACCATTTGGTTAATAAAGAGGATGCATAGAGAGCAATGTCATGGCTGGAAGAACATGACACTGGAGAAAAGGTCTGTCCTGAGATTAAAGAAAACATTTAAGTAGCATTAATGAAACTTAGCAAGGGTAAAGTAGTGTAGTCCCTTTGCCCTATAACTGAGTGAGAAAGCAGCGTCTATTTATGCTTGTTCTTTTTCGGATATCCAAGAAACTTGCAAAGGTTATGAGATAATCAAAGACAAATTTGACAAAGACAAATCAAAGAATTTTTGAAAAATGACCTCTCAATTCTGGTTGTGCCATATACTTCAGTCATGTAGAACATCATTT
Source organism: Aleadryas rufinucha (assembly GCA_013397815.1). NCBI lineage: Eukaryota > Metazoa > Chordata > Aves > Passeriformes > Aleadryas > Aleadryas rufinucha. Next base: position 235,417 of record VZTH01005501.1, read on the forward strand.
ATGCATTTTATCTTTACCTGTTGTCTTGGATTCTCCCCTTTTTAAAACAGGTAATTCTTCAGTTGTACATATAATAAAGTTGATTTACGGCTCACTTAATACGAAAATGCTTTTTGGTGTGGGTTGCCGTGAATATATTTTTCATTTAGGAAATGCCTTTTAGATTTTCAGCTTTGCTTTAGAGAGTTTGCAGTCGTTTGGACTCAAAGTTCATTTGAGATATTGTGAATAAGAAGGAAATTAAAGCATTGTAAACCATACTGTTACAATAATGAACAGTATCTTACAATTACCACTGCACAGATAGTGTCAGGCTGGAAATGTTATTCGTTCTCCAATTGATCTCACATGTAAAGTTGATTTTCAGTTCATCTCAGTCAGAAGGGGCCTTTTTGCTTCCCTACAATGTGTTGTACTTGAGGTTTCTGTACTCCTTATCAAAGGATGCTGTACACTTGGGCATTAGGTATCTGTCTAGCCTGATTATTGAGTACAAGTAAAGTATATTATGCCTCTGCAGAAAATTGAGCCCACCTTTTTTCCCACCAATTTAGCTTTAATTGCATTAAGAGGATTTTAAAGTGTTCACTGTTACTTTATATATCAGTTTTTCAGTATATCTCTTTGTATTGGGTGCATGTAAGGGGCAAGTGATATTTTGTAAACAAAATTTGATGTTTAAATTTTATTGATTGCACATTGCAATTAATTCTTCTGGAATTTGATAGAGGTTTTTGGTTTTTTCTGCTTTTGTTAGAGTTGGGTTGTTTGTGGGTTTTGGGGTGGGGGGGTTTTTCTGGTTTTGCTTTTTGTGGGTTTCTTTCTGTTCTGCTCTTTATAAGTCATGTTTTCATTAATTTTACTTACCATGCTATGTCAGGACACCTGCAGGGCTGGAGCATTCTTTAAATCCAGGGGCTTTTTATTCTTACTATTTGATCTTCATTGGACACTTAAACAGTATTATAAAGCTGCAGCAAATTTTCTGTAGTTTTAGAAAAAATTACTTTAGTTGTTGACAGTAATTTTCTGTGTCTGGCTATGGAATTCCTCCAACTTTCTGTTCCTAACATGGTGTAAATAGATTCAGGAACTGGTGTATGTATTGGAGGTATCTGTATTTATCAACAGAGAAATCACATTTTGAAAAAACATTCAGGAAAATTAGTGGATCTTTTTTTGAAGGAATATAGAAATGTTATGTAGAGTGACAGAAAGTGGCAGAAACACTTCCTGTTTCGTTGGAAGGCAAGCCTGAATGATTGGCATAACAGAAAAATTAACATAGTCAGGTTTTTCCTTTTGAGAAGCAAAAACCCTTTGTAATCTTTTTTTAGGCTACATGACATTCTTCGTTCTCAAAAGACTGACTCTTTGCTGTCCTATGACATCCTGATATTTAGCATACTAGTGAGACTGAATTCTTGTAGACCCAGTTATGGAAAGTCAGGTAAGTGGCATTTTTCTTTATTATATTGCACAGCTTTTAAGTTATACACTGTTGCTCTACAGATACACTGTAAAACTTCTGTAGGAGAAAAGCGCAATATAATAATATTAAAAAGCCACTTACCCACCTTCCTGTTTGTGCAGCCAATTCGATGGCACATTCCATGCATGGTGTGGTGGGCATGAAGCCTGTGTACAGTGTTCACTGGGGCACACAGCTGGCTGAGAACTGGGTCAGTGTTTTCTTTGTGTATCTGAGGCACAAAAGGACGAGCACAAGGGCAGCTGTTACTCAGCTTTTGAGCACTCAGAGCAGTGAGAGCACTGGTTGTTCGCTTTGGTGCTGTTTGAGCATTGATGTTCAAACTCGGGTTTTCTTTAGGCTGAAGGCCAGGAAGGCCAGATGACATAGGCTGGAAATCACTGCAAATCTATCGTGATCTGCTAGTGCCAATACCCTTTTCAGCTACAATATCAACAAGCACCATCAGTGACTCGTTTAGCTTACAGAACTAAAAGCTGCTCTTAACAGTAGTGTATTGAGGACTTTGTTTTTGGTTTTGTTCTATAACTGTGCCCCAGTAACAAAGAAACTTTACAACAAGGGCTACAACAAACTGAGGATAACACTCTTGTATAGCTACACAAGGAGCTAGGCAGCTTGAGCAGAAATAACGTTACATAGTTCTATTGTTGTATAAACAATTTCCAGATACCACTGTTGTTTAAAAAGCAAATTCTATATCTGTAAATGATGCAGAGCAGAAAAGCAGTGTTTGATTTGATCATGGTATGTGCCTGTCAAACCTGTAATTTCCATTGTTCTCAGGAATCATGTGACTGCTCTGTGGTATATGTGCTACAGATTATTTTTCATGCAGAAAGTGACATTTAAGTAGTACTTAGGATAGATTTCTATCCATATCGGCTTTCAGATTTTAAGCATATTTATTCTAGCCTTAGTTTTTAAGAGCAATGTATTTAAAATCTTTTTTAAAACAAAAGGTGTTTTAATTTGTGGGTGTCCACTGTATCCCCTACTGAATCTAGGAAGAATCTTGCTCATACTTCGTAGGAGAAAATACTGCTTTGGGGATAGATAAACCCTGGAATTTCAATCAACATCCCAACATCATGAATTTTTCTGAAAACCTTTGCAGGGTAAGAACGGAAGTTTGACTAAAACAACTCCTTTGTCTTAGCTGTTGTGACATCACCACTTACCATAACAAATGAAAAATAAAAGTTGTGGACATAAAACAGCAGTGGATCCATAAGGTTACACCAGAGGTAAAAGTTGTAATTCCTAAGTTGTTTCTACAAAATTTTGCCTTTTTTTCTTTCTATTTTTTCTTTTTTTTTTTTTTTTTCCCCACAGTTGCAGTAGACTATAAGGTGTTCTCTTGAACTTCAGTTTGTGGAAAGCTGTGCATGTTTCATCCCAGTTGCAGAGAGGCTTTGACAAGGCAAGAAAAGTGTTTTAATATCACCTTCAATGCCACACTTGCCTGTCATAATGAGAAAGATGCCTGTTTGGTGACTGCTTTTTCCCAGCTCAAGCCAGCTGCCTCCAGCTAGACCTTTCTTTGGGAAGATCAATCACCAAATTGCATATATATCTCTTGGGAAATTCAGTGTGCGTGAGCAGTAAGCACAAACATCAGTGAAAATTCCTTATTTCAAATTTTTCACTGACTTTGAAAGATTTCCTAGTCATCCTGGCAATATTTAACAACCATAAATAAAAAGCACTCTTTATAACTTAAATAAACAGCAAAGCATTTTTATTAATTATTAGGCATGAAAACAAATCTTTTTTCTCATATCTAGGATTGGTCCTCCAGATAAGGTTATAAGTATGTTGTCCTGACAGTGTAGGTAATTTATGATACAGCCAGAGGTGTAATTGTTCTGTGAATAAAGAGAAGCTTTTAGCTTCCAGGGATACAAAGTATTTTTCATGAATATTAAGTAAACTTTAATGATTGAAGAAAAGAGCAAAGTGGAGGACAGTCGTTTATATCCTGTCTAAACTGGCCTACAGCCACATTAATGTTTATAACAGATTTAGAGCATAGCTGAAATAACAGTAAGGATTTCCTCCTCTTTTTCCATACCCTTTTCACCACTATTTAAACATACATGTAACTAAAAGGGTGAAGACTTTCTGCTTATTTACTGTAATTTACAGGAGACATTAAAGAAAAAAGGAAAGTAACTGTAATCACTGCTGTTTGAGAAGTAGTGATAGATGGCAATTGAATGGTTTGAGGCTGTTAATTGCAATGAGATTATACCAGTTGAGATACCTCTGATGTCAGGTGCTTGAAATATTAGTTATTTCAAAGACAAATTGGATTATAAATTATTAGTAAATCCGTACTGAGGTGATTAAACCCACTTACAAACTGTCAAACGTGGGTACTATTTCAAGTTGTAACTCCTTCATTTGTATACTGCAAAGGGAGTTGAGAGGTAAATTTAGGGGTTATGTGGGAATATGTGGAGTAACTAGTTCCTTTTGAGACTGAGCATTTCCTGTGCTTTCTACTCCCTTAATGAATTTTTATTCAGCCTTCAAGTTTTCGTAGACCACCACTGGCCTTTTTATCTGACTGGAAGATGCTTTGGAGAGGAAGGAAGCCGCTTCTCTGAGGCGGACTTACTAACTTGCTTAACCACATGGGGGAGATAAAAAACAGCAGATCTATGCAGCCTTCACACAGGTCACAAATACAGTTATGGCATCCTCGAATTTCTACTCCGGGGTCTGCCACTGCCAGGCAGTACTGCTGTCACTAAAGCAATATTTTTTTTTCCAGTACAATGAAGAAAATATATTGCACTGCATGGGTCTTCTTGGTAATACCACACTGTGTCATTCTTCTTGTCATTAATCAAACGTTGCTTATTGAAGCAGATACAGGATTGCTTAATGGTTTGGTATTGGATTTATTGAACTTTAAGGAATGACAAATGGAAACAGTAGAAGCTGAGGAATTGTTCAGTAGTTTAAAAAAGTGCCTATCAACTTGTTTGTGTAGCTACTGAATTTCACCATGTGTTTACACTCTCACATGCACATACAGACACCTAAAGGATTCCAATCCCCTGCACAATAGAATAAAACAAAGCTGAAAGGCTGAAGTGTGTGCATTCAAAGCAGTGAAGGGAGAAAAAGCAAGAGGACATCTTTTTCCATTTAACTTCTCCCATCAATGCTGTTTCGTTCCAGGCTTGAGACTTTCTCATTGATATGTTGTATGTGGTGTGTGGGTATTTGTAGGAGGATGTTAGGAGATCAACGGGCATTTTGGATGACTATTTTTTACTCTTCATTTTTTTACATAAAAGTTTTGGTTCGGTCATTACAAAACTTGGCATTCTAGGTGTTCTGTTATATGCGCTATTCAAAGTGCAATCATCCATGGGAAATATTCCCAAAAATGTTCTGTTGGTAACTAAAATAATAAATAGCTGTAGTTTATACAAACTATAACCTGTGTGATTCACTTCACAGTTCCTTTTACATGCCCTGAGCTGGAGCTAGGATGCAGGGGCAGGAGGACTCCTGTTTTCATCCTGCTTTGATTTTTGTCCTGTGATATTATCGTTTTTATTCAGTTTTAGCCATTTCTTGTAGTTGAGGAGCAATTCTCTCCTCATCACTCCTGCTGAGTATCTGATGTTTGGACTCTGTTCAATTGCTGCAGCAGTTTGCTCCTTTTTTTTTTCATTTTGCTTCTCTGTCAGTGCTCAAAAAGTGTTCCTCTTTTGGTGTTGTGACTTGTGGCCTACAGTGGCTTCTTCCCTTCCTCCCTGGGGCCCAGCATGAGTCTTTCCTCTACTGCTTGTAAAAGGCAAGGTCACCTGCTGCTGGGAATATCCCAAGCATGCACAGGATGTGTTGGCTGCTTGTCCAGAGATCACGGGCATCAAACCACTTCACAGAGCTGTCTGTGGGTGATGCCATATTTAGCAAACTTCTACACATGCTGATTGCCTGCAAGCTCCAAGATCCCCCCCTCATAAGCTCCCTCCTCAGGCTGCCCATTACAAGTGCATGTAGGGCAAGTTATTAAAAGAGAAAGATTGTTTATCAGTCTTTGATGTTTAAAGAGACGTGATATTCATAAAAAAAGTCATTGCCCACCCTCATTCCTCTATTCATTAGAGAACCTGTAGCACACATTTCAGTCATCCTTAAACAAGTTGTTTTGTCTTTCCAGTTATTTCAGATAGTTCTCTCAACTACGAAAATATATTTCAGTATCACTTGTACTCCCACGCTTACCTCCAGAGGGTACAACGCGTGGCTGTTGCCTGTCTTTTTTGCCAGAGGGACTTAAAGCAAAAGTGACATCACTTTTACTTGCTCCATCACAGAAACCCCTGATTGCATCCTCACTCCAGAATCTTCTGAGCTGATGGGGAAGCATCAATCATCAGTCATACCTTTATAATTTAGTGTTGAAATGGAAGTCCGATGTCCCTGGAAGTTGCAGCATTTTACCAATGTTCAGCTCAGGAAGGGGTCTCAGAATTTCTTCCCTTCTTTTTTAACCTTGCTCACATTTCCCTTAAAGCTGTACAATTGTTAACAGTTATAAAGTGTGTAGTATAAATGACATTTCAATTAGGGAAGAACATGTTGGAGCATTATGGTTGATGCAAGTGAGTAATAACACTACATATGATTTGAATGTCTTTTCTTGTGGGTGAGGGAAGAGCTTTTGGCTTTTTAATGTCCTGTTTTTTAAATTAAAGCAAAAGTTAATTGCCAAAACCCATAACAAGAACTGTAACAGAGGTTTGCTGCTACCCTGCTCTATCTCACATGGCCACCTCCCTCTGTTTAACGTGCGTGTAGCAGGCTGTCTCACTGCAGGTGAGGAGCTCTGAATCAGCACTTCATGCTTGCTCAAGACTCAGTAATGTAAGGTGTGGCTGTAAATACAGCCCAGCAGGGAAGGGCAAAGCTGGCTGAGAATTTTGGTCTTAACATAAAGCTCCTTTCCCTGTAGCACATCGTTTGTCGCTTAGGAAGCAGTTGTGGGCTAAACTGAGAATGAAAAGTCATCTTCCAAAATAAATACATAGAGGGCAAAGTGAAGAAAAGTGTGTGTCGTTCTTACCGTGAGAAGAAAGTAATCACAGCAATGCTTTTGTTTTCTAAAAATGGGTTTGAAGGGTGCCTCCTCCACATTAGGGAGTTCCCTGAATGATCATTTTTAGTCTATTTTTGCATGTCTGGGATTAAGAAGAATATTGTTCCTCATATATAACTGTTTGTTCCAGTAGACAAGGTTAGCTACCTCTTCAGAAAGCTTTGGTGTAGAATAAGGAAGATGGCACAGGTTAGATATAGTTCTTTATGTGAATACTGACAAATGATTGCTGACCTTGTGAAGATGCATGTAAAAGAGACATTTTTTGTGTTGTCTTCTGTGCAATGACTATCACACAGGTAACATCCAGACAGGCAGATATTCCTATTGGTGCCTAGGCTGTTGCATCGCTTTTTGGGTGGCAAATGCTTTGAAGAATGGGAAGAACTGTGTATTCCTTCACCAGGCTCTTATTCCTTGCTGTTATCTGGCATCTGTCGAAACCATTGCCAGCACTGAGCTATAGCTGATGAAGTTTTTAATAGGTGTGCAAGCCACGTATGGTTACTACACCACAGGTATTGATGTTTGCATTACCTGCTGCTACCACCTCGTATATGCCCAGTGACCCTTTTAGAAGTAGGGTCAGTTTCGCCACAAAAATATTTGAATCTTTTGCAGTTGGTTATTGTTTGCGTGTGGAATTTGGTTTTGCAGTACTGCAAGAACTTTTGTGTTTCACTTCACAGACTGCTGGGTCTACATCTACTGTGTTTAGATCTCAGTTTCACTCTACAGGTGGTAACAGTGGTGTTCTGCTACATAGAGTATGCCCAGAAGTGAACAGCAGTTTTCAGTGAAGCCTTCTGGTTTACCCCATTCTTTTTATTATCATGAATAAAATTAGAATGCATCATAGCCAAATTAATACATACATGCTGTTTTAAGTCAGCTTGACTTTCGGCAATAGAGTTGTAGTAACCCTTGATATCTTGAGAAAACACCTGATAATGGACCTATAATGTGAAGCAAATATGCTTCAGATTTGACTGGGAAAAAGTTCAGAGATCTGGTGTGGCATTATAAATTGCCTGCAGTGAAACCTGTGATCATTTCTGATTGTAAATTGATGGAGAATTCTTCACAGTAATCATCGTTGTGTTGGCATCGCAGAACTTCTGTGGCAGTGAATTGTGATTTTTAAGAACCACATTGTTACATCAAGGGGATCATTACAGCTGAGCAATCCAACCAAAACACCCTGAGCAAATGAAACTGCTTGTTTAACAGCATGCTGCCAATCAGTGCTGTATAACTACTTCATGTTTCAGTCTGCAAAGGCATCTCTGAGAACTGAGGTTTTGGGCAGAGAAGTAGCATGAGAGAAAGACTCAGCCTGATAGTTACTGGACAATGTGGGTAATGTAAAACTCAACCTGATGCAGTTGTGCTGTTTTATTCATGACAACAAATTAATTGGACTGTGACAGACATTAATTAATGTCTGTTTAGGTAAAGTGAGAAACCAGTGCAGTTGCATGTACTGAGATTGTACCCATACTAACTGGGACAGTATCCAGTAATTATCTGTACTTTTTAAAAAATTCTCCAGCACAGCAATTTCTTTTCTTAAAGACATGCCAGTGTATAAAAATGTTTTTCTTCTTTCTTTGATGCTGTACGTTTGCTGCTAAAACAAAGTTCACTTGAAGAACAGTTGATTTATAAAAACTTGACTTACTCTTCTTTATCTTTAGTATGAGATTATTTGTATTAGTTGATGTTACATTGATGCTAGCAAAAATATTAGCTTGAAAATTAGAATTAAAAGAAAAGAGGTACCACCTCTAAGTTTGGTGCTACATATTACTCATAATGGTAAAGAAATTCAGTTACTCCAAAATTATTTAATAAAGTATAAGTTTATAGTTGCCCTGATTAATATTAACTTTCTATATTTTTTAGGTGACTTCTGGCTTTCTTTTTAATTAAGCAATAAAAAAAGGCTGGGCAGGATATTTTCTTTTTCAAATACATAGGTGAACAACAGAAATAACTAATACACCTGTTGCAGTGGATTATTTTCCCTTATTCCACCGAAAGTATATTGCTGAAGCTTACCCTTTGTGCCTGGGTGTCCCTTGGTCCGTTGTTGCTTGAACTGTTCATCAGTGCCCACAGGTCTGGGATCACTCACTGATTAAACTTTTGGGGGAAATTATGATGTGTTCAAGCTTCTGTCACAGCTGAGGGTAGCCCAGTCGGCATCTTCATGCTGGGTTGTAAGATAATAAATTGAACGTACGGAAGAAGGAAAATGGAGGAAATCTTAAAAATCTTTCTTATGCAAATATTTGGACATTATCACATTTGTGTCATTTTCTCCTGCAAACCATTTTGATGGAGTTGAGGAGGGAAAGTAGCCAGTGTCTACAGTATGAATAGCACAAATCTGTATTTGTATCTTGTTTTGCAGGCAGAGCTTCCCTGAATGGAATAAGGGGTCTCATGCAAAGACAGAACATGGCAGAAAATCCTGTGTAGAATGCAGTACAGTCTTGGGGAAATAGTCTGGTATATTTAATTCTTGCTTTAATTAAATGGTCTTTCAGAGCAATGATTAATGTGGAATCTGGAGGTTCACTGTGGGAACTGTTTCTTTCACATTTATACAGACAAGATTGATTGGAACTAAGCTGTATTTATATGACAGAAGGTCTAAAAATACAAAATGTGCTGTAAACCCTGTGTAATTCAGCGTACCAATGTCAAGTCATCTTTTGTGGCTTTGGTTTTGCATTTTTAACATTGCTTTAACATGTTAGCAATTCTGTATTTTATTCTATAGGGGGGAAAAAAGAAAAGAGGTGCTTTCTGGTTTTGTGAATCATATACTGCTGGAATCAGAAATCTCTCCTGAATCTGATTTCCGTAACAGATCAGAATAGCGGTCTCTCTGATCTCTTGGGGCTTCCAATTATGATTTTTTCTAAGTTTACTGAGCTAGTATTTGAGTCAATTCAGAATAAAGAAATGCAGCCCATCAGCAGTTTGCTGAATTCGAGTTTCTCCCTGCAGAATATTAAGGAGGAATGAATGAGGTTTAGTAAAATACATTGATGCATTCTGCAGCTATATATTGCTGCTGCAAAAATATTACAAGTATTTTGTAGAAATTTAAAGGCTATCATCCTATTAAAATGAAATAAAATCTGTCCTAAATTCATAAACAAAATCTAATTATGAATGCCAATATATGAAATTAAGGGAAGGAAGTAGTAAGATGCAGTTTTTCAGTGCATCCTTTTTAGTGATTTTGCCATATGGAAAGTACAAAGGGAGAGGCAGCATTAGAAGATGCAAGGCAGAGTCTCCCCTGGCTCTCCTTTGTTCTCCAGCACCTCTCCAAGGCTCTTACATATTCTGCTGAGACAGACTGGTGTGTGCCTGCTTCATGGAGGAAGTTCGTTTTGGAAATGAGACGTTAAAAGGAAGTAGTTCACAGCTGCTGCTTTTGGGGAGGAGGAAGCCCCGTTAATAGGAGAAATGATGAAAGGAAGGGAAGACTTAAGGGCACATGGGTAAAGGATGGATTAATGGATAGAACGAAGCAGGGTGGGAAAGGAAAAAGAGTTGTTTCTGCATTCCCTCAATTTTTGTAGATTTTCAGCTCCCTGGTATTATTTATGTGGGTTTGACCAACATTACGTAGAAAGAAGAAACAGAGATGCAAGTCTTTGCCAATTAGTGTCTGCCTAAGAAATAACCTACTTTTTAATTATGTTTCTATTTCTTCTGGGCTGCTGTCCTGAATATGTCAGCTTTTACCACCTCCTTTGTAAATTATATGCCCTGATGTCAGGCAGAAAAATGTAACCTGTTTTATAGTTGATGATTTGATATAGATACAAAATCACATCAGTGTTGTAGAGACAGTTTTCAACCTGTGGTAGTTGTACCTATTCTGCCCATCCTACCATTTTACGAGACATGTTAAATCAGAGCAGGTTCTTTAGAATTAGTTTTGTGTCTCTGCTTGAAAGATGTATGTTGTCTTGGTATTTAAGTGAAACAACAAAGACTCCAACAGGATTTTTGTGTGCTTTTCCCCCTGTGTAACTAAGGTCTTGTGTTGATTTCCCAGTTCTGCATATTGGTGTTGGTCAATGGCAGTAGATCTCTCCAAAACCAAGGCAAATTGAAAATTTTCTTTTTTTCTTTTTTTTTAATAAATTAAACTGTTTGGCTGAAGTGTCCCATTAGCACCAGTCCAATTACAAGATACCGTGGTGCAGGAAAGCAGGAAGCAATACATCTTGCTTCCTAAGAAGAAACTTCATTTTATTTTTAATCAGTGCTATTAAGGAAGACTTCCTTGGGAGCAGGCTTCACTGAGGGTTTGTTCATTATCAGCTGAAGGTGAAGCCAAGGGGAACCTTTCTTATTTCATACCAGAATTGATTTTTAAAAAAGAATAAATAACAAGTGCATGCACAGGGGGTTGGTGCATGTATTAAAAAGTGGAGTTGCCACTGGTAACACAGCTGATTTCCTTTCTTGGAAAAGTCATTGTTCATTACTTACCTGAAGTGGAAGGTTAATGGCCTGTAGCAATCTGAAGAAACCCCTACAAAAATGCACAGCAAGGATCTAATGTTGTTATACAATAGTGCTTTCCATGTACTTTTCCTCAGGTAAGACAGGCACAGAAGATAGCTCTTGCTGTTCTAATAAGGACACTTAATGAAAAGAAGTACCCAGTATACTGGAAAATGAAAAGGTCCCTGCTACTGTCAAACAGCTGTCACCAAGGGCACAAATTTTGCTTTCTTTACTGAGGTTTGCAAAGCATAGTGGTTATACTTTGTATAGAAGTGGTGAACTTTTCCTTGAAAAGCTTTTTTGGTGTAGTAGAAGTAACTTATTTTGTAGTGTGCCTATTGCTTTAATTGCCTTCTTGCTATCTTAAGACTGTTACTTTGGCACACTTCTTTTTTCTTGCAGTTTGAACACAATTAAAATTGAGATCTTGTTTAGTGTGTTTGATACTGAGGTATTGCAAAGAATTTTGTTGGCTCTTGAGCACAAACTGGAGCACTTCAGGGAGATCAGTGGGGCACCTCACTGAGACGCGCCTGTGATGTCGGATTAAGCCAAGTCACTCAACGGCTCAGGGGAGAAAATGCAGCGGATGTGTTTCAAACCAAAGAAGAATTTAATGGGTATAGACTGCAACTATAAGTCTGTCGTTGAAGAAAAACCTGAAGTTGGCACTGCCTCTGGAAATGACTGTGCTGCCTGGTCCCTTATGTGTGTGTAAGTAATTGGTGTGGCACTTGGGAAGGGGAATCAGGCTGGCTAGGAAGCAGTTTCTTCCAGGCAGGTATCAGAGTGATGGTGGATAGCTTGGCCGCTTTGCAAGTCACTTCACCAAAAAGCTGTACAGATTTTGGTGTGAGCAGGAACAGAGAGGGGAAGAGAAAACGCAGGATGACTGCTTTTTTTGAGTGACAGGCGTAGCCAGTAACAGAATAAAATGTGCATCAAATGAAAGCAGCTGATTTTTAAAAGCTGTGGAATATCATCCCTTATCTTCTAAAAGATGTAACTGGAGTTTAGTCAAAGGCATCCAAAGAGCAGTAGTGCTGGTACAAGCAGTTCCACCATGGGGTTGGTTTCCTGATGAAGGCATCTAGGCAGCCCCCAGGTCAGAGGGTCAGTCCCTTACAAGGCGCTCATGGCAGAGGGGGAGCCCATGGTGGGCTGCACTGCTACAGAGGGAAACCTCAACCAAACCAGGTATGTGGGGACATCCGCAGGACCATGACTTCTCAGGATATAGATAACAACAGGCAAGTGGACCCCAGTGCTTCTGAGTAAGAGTTCTGACAGAGCTAACTTGAAATAAGTGAAGCCACTTATTAAATCATTACAACTTTTTTTGCAGCACTCAGATTTTCCTCCCATGCTGACTAGTCTCAGCTGGGCCATAGCTTGAGAGGAGTTGACGTTGCATATTAAATATGTATCAGCAGTTTCCATTTATTTAGTGCCAGGTGCTGCCAAAATATCTTTTTTGTCAATGATATTAGCATAGGCATTGGAATACTGTGTGAAATTACTTTTTAATCTGCCCCTACAAGCCGATAGCTGAGTGCTACATAGATCACAGTCTGTTTAAACCTAAAATTATTGCTTTAGTCTAGCTTTTCCATATTGAGTAAAAACTTCTACAAGGCACAGATCTTTATCTTGATTTTCTGGAGTAATATTTGATGAACCTACAGATTTTGACCATGTCACTTAATAGACATACATGCTTTCCTGACATAATTGAAAATTTTTTAACCCAGTAGTCTACCTGCTTTTTGGCACATACCTTCCTCCCCAGTCTTCTTCCTTCTCCAGCATCTTCATGTCACTTACTATAAATTGTTCCTTACTTCCTGTTTGGTAGTTTTTGCTTAATTAGTTACAGAACTCACTCTACAGATGTTTAAACTTTGTTGCTGTGCAGAGAGATGGGGCTAGAAAGAGCTTTGAGAGCACAGACCAAGGAGAGCAGCTAAGCTAAGTCTGATAAAACCACCTTCTGGTGAAAGTTGCTGCTACCTCTGCTGAGGTCCAGCAGCCAGCTGCAGTGCTGCAGTGCAAATAAAAACTACTGGTACTTAAGTAAGCTTACTTCATTTTGCATCATGGTAGACTAGGAGCACAGCTGCAGTCAAGTTGCTGTACGTCAGCTGAAAGGTTAGAACTTTTACGCCACTCTGACGTGTACTTAAGAGTTGTCAGGCCACGTGTTGTGCTGGAACTGCTTCTTGGAATTGGCTGTGTGAAAAAGCAGCTTGTAAATTAGCTTTGGGAAAAGTCCTCAGTGACAAAGGTTGTGTGGTGAAACTGATTGCTGTAAGGCAGGGGAAAAAAAATGCACTTCTTATGCAGGGAATAGTGAGGAAAACTACAGGCTTGCTCAGCAGCACTACATCTCTACCAAAGCAATGAAATACACCATTTCTGTGTGATGGTTGCATTGTACTGAATTGCCCTTCAGCTGTGTGTAATGTATGTATTAGTTTTGGTTTTAGCTGCTGTTCTTAAAAGGAACAGCATAAAAGGGAAGAACAAATCAGTTTATTTTCCATATGTAAGTCTTTTCGTTCTGCATCATCCTTCCCTACTTCAGTGAATGGTTTGTCAGTCTCGTTGCTCCTACCTGGGAGTTAGCCTTCTTTTGACTTGTCAGTTTGCAGCAGCCTTTCTCTAATGATGTATGCAAATAAATCTGGATGCTTCAGGTAATCTTCCTTATCTGCATAAAGATGTTTGCTTTCTAAGTTTTCCCTTATTCATTTTACTCAGCTGGGGAGGAATGCAGGGAGGGGAGGGAAAATAGTAGTATATCACTAAGTTAAAAAAGAGTTGACAGCAGGTTGCATATTAATAGAGAATAATAAATTTCAAGCACAAGATTCCAAAGAGAAACCTCTATGAGGTTTTGCAAAGCTTTTTGAAATAATTGCTGGTTGAACTGTTGCTTCTCATTCTGAACTTGCAGGTTGTATATTCTGCCCTTGGTTTTTATTCTAGTAATTAAAGTAGTCTCTACTGTGAATAGATTAAATATAGTAAATATTATAAATGTAAATTTCCTATTTGTTCCGGAGGATTTTGTGGCACTTTTATGTGTGTGCTTCAGGCTGTTGTGTGGTTAAGATGTTTTCAGTGTCAAAATAAGCAGCTCCTCCCTTTTTTTGTGATACTGTCTCAATTTGTAAAGCCAAAACAGTGATCTAGATCAACAAAGTCAATCCAGCTGAAAAATACCGTGTTTCATCCTTCTGGAAGAGAAGAGGTGTCTTTCACTTTCTCGCCTCTTGGCAATGAAAGTATACATTGTAATAATCAAGGAATAAGGTTGTTTAGAGAAAGAACTGCTGGAGTTGGTACAAGCAGCAGCACCAAATAGGTGTGGGCTCAAACATCACCATGCCCAAAAGATACAGTCCTTCTCGGGAGCTCGGAAAAGTTGAAATAATGTCCCCATTAATCATTGAGCAGACCTCTACAAATATAGCAGGAAAGCAAAATACTTTGTGTCAAGAACCTGATGTCTGCATTGTATATGCTTTGTGTTTTGTTTTATGTTGTGGACTACCTCTTGTTTAGTCTTGATGGCTTAATGCTCAGTTACTGCTGGAGATCTCCCAGGCAGCTTAAGGCAGGATCCAGCCCATGTGCCCCATGATGCTGGGCCACAGTGTGAAACAAGTATGGGGAGTGAAGAAATTCACTTTGCAAGTGCATTCTGTGTACAAAGTAAAACCTCCTAGGTGTTTGACTTACTTGTCCATAGTGACAAAAGTGTGTGGTCAAGCAACGACTTAGCGATGGCCTTTCTAGTCCTATTGTCAGGTTGCAACTTGCAGGCAAGCTTCCTTCTTGATTCCCTCTATTAAGGTTAAGAGAAACCTTAAATTAGAATAGGAGAATGGCTTAATAATTAGCAGGCTCTAGCTGTATACACAACTGAGTTGTGCTTCTGCCAGTGTGAGAGTTCAGCAGTTCCTACCTGTGACACCAGTGAAATGTTTAATTGTTGAATTCATACCAAGAAGTATGTGGTGGTGTAAAGGATAGGGATTTGCATTACAGTTTTGGCAAACCTAAGCTGAAAGAAAAAGCAGCACAGATGGCTGAAAATAGTAATAAAATATTCCATTTCATGTCTGCAGAAATCATTAGACAGCGGTTAAAGGGTTGTTATTACTGCATCAGATTCACTTGGGGAGTTACATTTCTGTAATGTCCACTAAAACAATGATTCTTCTGTTTTTAAGTGGAGCCCGTGCCAAGTGCAGATGTGTTTCTCTCCAGCCATGAAATGGATTTGTCAACAGTAAAGATGTAGATTCTCTCAGTGGCTTCTCTTTCCCTTCTGCCAGCTCAGCACAGTAAGCAAACAGCAGCATGGCTGTTGTTTGCTGTCCGTCATTGCCAAAATTCAGCCTTATCAGTTTTATGCAGCTATCGCAAATGTAGCGTGTTGGTTTCATGCTGGCAGTAAACAAAGATGACAAGTTTATATGGTAAATCAGAAGATCAAAATATGACCTATGACACATTGCAACACACAAGCAGCTTAAATGCAACACTTTGTCCTTTGAAACTTTTTGCAGAACTTAGGAGGGCACTGGGCTACAACACTTTGATCAAGACTGGTATTTAGAGCACAGGACATGTGATTAGCCAGCGTTTCATAAGGGGTGCTGAACACTTCTTACGTTACTGCAAGAAACAAGGCAAAAGCTTAACTTTTTTTTGACTGCAGAGTTAAAAAGCAGGGCTTTATCACAGTGTGTGACGAAGTTCCACAGCACCAATCAGCCCAAATGTAATCACATTTGCTCTGGAATGCCAGCAGAATCCTTTACAGGCATCACTAGACTATTACAGGGTCATTTACTGATCTTTATTCTCCATGAAGAACCACAGTTTTATTGATTCATCTACCATTTACAAGTCTCTGTCTTGGTCCTAAAACCTTTTTTTATTGGTACAATTTGGTAGTTTCGGTTTGGTTCTAGGTGTATTTTCTTGTTCTTCAGCAACAGAGAGGTAAACAGATGTGAATAGGTAAGCTTATAAATCTGAAGCTTTCCAAGAGAATTCAGTCTCTCCAGGCAAATTTATTTTTTCTATTCATGGATACTTTTGAGCTTGCTGAGGCAACCAGTTTGTCTTGAGCCTGAAGCAGCCTCTGTGGTTATAGAAAATCTAAGATAGAACAGCTTTAAAATTCTTTAATGTCTCAAATTTAATTAAAAAATCATAAAACCAAATTAAAAATATTATCTCCTAAACAACATTTTATCCCACCTAAAGCAAATGGGTTCAGCAAGAAGAACATTTAGCTTCCACCATTTCCTCCACTAAGTCTGTAGAACGAGGCTCTTCCTGAAAAGTACATCCTTTTTAATAACAAATATACTGATCCATGAATTCAGAATTTAGTAGGGCTATACCACCACTGTTAACTTCTTATTTGTCCTATAAAATGTTGTATCCCCACATGCTTTTCCTGCTGTTATTTTTGCCCATGAGCTGTACTGCTGTTATTTTTGCCCATGATGAGCATGGTGGAAGTTTGGCCGTGCAGCTGCAGCTCCATTTATATATTATATCTGGCAGGTTTCACTGCCAAAGGCTGTGATGGGGCCTTGGTAACTAGAAATAAACTGAGCTAATGCTGCGCCTTGTACCTCCCAGGACAGAAATGCCATGGTTTGCTCAGTTTGAATGAATGCATTGTGTGTTTCTTGTTTTATGAAGAGAAAGAAAAACAAGAAAACAAGAGCTCCTGGAAGAAGTCCTGAGTTTCAGTCAATGGCTTACTTGGATTGGGTGTGAATTTTCAGTATGTTTCTGATGGATGCAGATGTGAGTAGGTGGTTTTCTGGAGCAGTCTCAGGAGTTTCAGAGTGGTGTTTACTGTATTAAAGGCAGACTGAACCTGAAACTCAAATTTTTAATTTTTGCACTGGGGCAAAGGACACTTGCGTGTTCAGTCTTAGAAATTCTAAATAAGCAATGTATTGATAGAAGAGCATCTGAATTTCAAAATTATTGTACCTGAAAACTATGTAATCTCTTTCACTTACTGTCATTTGTCGCAGCAGGTGGCAAACTTCCAACATTTTTAGATGTTTCGAAAAGTATTGTCACCAGTTTGCCCTGAATGACTTACACACACACTTTGGAAAGCATCAGTATCACTGCTGAGAAGTGCACTTTCTTAAAACAAGACTGGTTACAGTTACTAATTCTTCAGAAATGAAGAAGTGTATGTTAATCCTCAGGGATGAAGTAATTTTCTACTATAGTTATGTTGCTCTTGCAAAAAATATATATATATTCAAATCATCCTTTCCTGTTTGCTAATGAGTACAAACTTCAAACAAGACTTAGCTTTTTTTCCTACAGTTAAAACAACTGTGTTGCTTTTGCAAATCAGTGGCTTTAAATCTTTTTGAAGAGCACATCCATGAGAGATGCTTCAGTGTTTTGTTTAAGTTGCTGCCTTTTGTGAAATATTGAAGCTGATGCTTTACAGGTATGCACTGTCAATCCGTATCTACAATGTTGCTGTTCTGGGAGTGTCAAATTCTAGCAGAATTCTGTGCGTTATTGTCCAGCATTCTTCTTTATTTTAATTTGTTGTGGATAAGAGATTTACATCATAAGTGAAGAGCTTAGCAGTATCTTACTCTCCACTACCTCCTCCTCAGTATCTGCTTTTCAGTGTTCGCAAGTGAAAGTTTTAGACATTGGTCCGCTTGTAAATCAGTTTAAAATTTCATTTCAGTAGCAGTGTCTACATTTTATAATTACTCAAAATGAGAAAAACAGCTAGTTGTACACCCAATTCCCACTGCAAACACTCTAGACTAAGCTATGGAGGAGCAGATGTGGAGAACCCATCTTTTTGAACTCTGTCACACTTGCAAGCGGTTCAGGCATGACTCATCTCATACACCCAGCAGCACATTTTGTCAAAAGTAGGGATGCTGGGTGGGTCAGTAAACTCCCAGGACTTGTGAAGCTTATTCAGGGTTGCAGTTGAATTCCCATCTCTGTCTCTGCCATTCTCTGTTCAGCCCAGTATGCAGTGTGTGCATTTACCAGCTCTTGAGCTGGAGTTTTATAGGGCTGAGCACACTGGCTACCACACCTGTACCAAATATCCAGCTTTCTGAAGCTGCTTGGATTCTAGAAAACTCAGTGTCTTCATCACGGCTGGAGAGATGTGTAAGTAAGAATATAAGCAATGATAGCTGATAACATCCTGCTTTCAGGTAATCTGTGATTCTCTGTACCACTTTCAGTAACGTGTTTTTTAGTTTTTCTATGCATATACTTCTAATTTTTCACAGTTCACAACTGGATATTTACATGATTAAGGGGGAAATTTCCAGTGGGTATTTGCAAAGTATTTCAAGTGACATAGAAATGATGGGGAAAAAACCCCATAAACTTATTTCTTTCCCCCTCCACCCCAGAAAACTGCTTCTTAAAGATGAAGTAGTCAGTACCATCAGATGGACCAGATACAATATCACAGTTCCCAGTATTTCCTTCTGGTAACGGTAAAGATATTATATCAGTACATTTTTCTATTCCCATTGTTCCAGTTTCATCTTTCTAAATACCTTCTGCTAGCTTACAGCTGTGCATACAGTCTAATATGAAGGTCTGTTCTGCATATTCTATGTCTGATTCAACCTGTGTCACTTAGTCCTCATTTTCCAACTCTCACCTGATCAATTCCCAGCTATTACTCAGTTTCTAATTTCAGATGTAAAACACAAAGATGGACAAGCTATTTCTGTGCTTTACTTACAGGTGTATACAGAAATTGGCTGGTAGGAAAGTATAGTGGTGAATTCCCTTTTCTTCCAGGACCGTTTCAGTCCAAAGGGCAGTAAAAACCACTATGAAAATCATTTTCAGGATTTACGAACTGATAGTTGGATCATGACATGAAAGAAGGTGAAGAACAAAGCAGGGAATGGGTATCTGTGGGGACTGGTTGCTTGGTTAGTGGTTTTAGAGGTTTATGGAAAAGCTTGTCAGACTATAAGGTGACCACAAACTCCACTGGACCATTTTTTAAAAGGTAAAGTACTTGATCCTTCTGACTTCAACATTTCTTCTTTTGAAGTGTTAAGACACTACGTGTATTTCTTGGTCAGAAATATCAAGTGTTAAGAAACTGGTCTGTCTGTGTGTATTTCTTGAGTGATTCTTCCAGAGACAAGAATGAAATTCACAGCATTTTTGCCAAGATGGGTTTCCACTGAGAATGTGGATCAGAGCTCAGTAAATAACAATCCACATAAACAAATTTTCTCACTTAGTAAGAACCAGGCTTTAAACATGAAGACAGTAATAGCCATTTTGCTGTTAATTTTGTGTATGAAACAAAGGCTCAGCACCAAAAACTGTGCAAATTGACCTCCAAAAGGTAGACATGCTATTGTGCTTTCTTCCACTGTCATGCCAATAAATGTTGCTTGTAGATTTGTATATGGTAGAAATCCTCCTATTTCATCTACATACCTCTCTAGAAAAGGTGAAATTCACTGCCAAAAAACTAAAGCAACAGCAGTCATTATAAATGCAGTTCATTTCAGAAAGGTATTTCTTGCTTAAATAAATACCATTGACCATTACATTCAGCTGTCTTGTAAAACTGGATGATAATTATTCTTGATTCAGTCATAAAAAAAGTTCCCGGTTCCTTTTACTTAACAGGACAGGGGCAGTCAGAGAAGAAGAGGATGTGATCTTGATGGATCTGAAAGAATTGTAACTTATGCAAGGACACTTTTTTTTTTTTTAAGCTGTCCTATGTAAGACCACAACAACAGATCCTCTTCCACACTAGCATTTCTATTATTTAGATGCTACAGTGCTAGGTAGACATATATCCTGATTTTTGATGGTGCAGATGGAAGGATGTAGTCATTTAGGCCTGCACGATGTTAGGTATATCAGAACGAAAAGTACAGGCAGAATTGCAACTTGTGTCCTAATATGCCCTTTATTTTCTCATAAGAAAATATTTTATAATGCTTCTAAATCCTGCTGCTAATTCTCCTGTAGAGCAATGGAACATAGTACAGTGTGCATCCAAAAAGCTAAAAATCGAGTGTGCTAATTTTAGTCAGCAGTGGCTCAAAGGGTCAAATCTTAGTAATAGAGAAGAGCACCCACTCACCGCCACCTCCTCTTTTCCCACATGAAAACCTGTTTTAGATGAGATTCTGTTGTGCTATTTAATACACAGAATGGAGCTCACAGTTTGAATATGTGTGGAATTAAGAGTTTGTTTTCATGGATTGCAAATATTTTTAATATTCCAGGCTTGATATTATTGGAGAGTTGTTTTACCATACACTTAATGTTGGGGAGTTGCCTAGCAAGGTCAGTGAAATGAAAATATTTTCTCTGGCATGCAAGCAAGTTCTAAAAGAGCTTAGGCAATATTTCTGCTGCAGAAAGTGTCAATTTAGAACTGCCCAAGTTCTGCTCTAACTTGTGAATTTTATTTTTCTAAAATAAAATAAAGTTGTTTGGTTGTTTTTGATCCTTCTTCCATGTGGCATTCTTTTATCAGATATGCTGCATGGTTCTGTATTATATTGCTTTGTTCTGTTGGTGGGATTTTTTATTTATTTCAAGGCCACTTTATGCTGTCTCAGAAAATATAGCAGGAAAACAACTTAGGTAATTTGAGCTATGTGTTAGAAGTCATCTATTAAATGTAACCTGGTTTAAGTTACTCAGTTAATTAACATATGCAAGAAGCAGATTGGTGATTGTGTCTTAGTTTGTGTGGGCAGAAAAGAGCCTGTAGAGATATTTGCACTCTCTGCTGCCACGGTCTCATGACCATTGAAGGTCAGTAAGGTGAGGGGACCTCCTGGAGTCAGAATCCCTGCGTTTCCTTTACAAAGGTGAAAAGATGAATGTATTTATCAGTATGACATTATTCTTAATGTATTTGGCATGAAACACAAGTCTTTTACAGGGTGAATTTGGTTTAGTTTTGCATAATAAAATGCTGCTAGGTTTCAGGGCACCAACATTTATCATGCATTTGACACACAATATAGAAGTTACAAGTTAATATATTAAGTTATGCTTTGCTGAAGAGAGAGAGATTGGATATCATTCATTGCACAGAGGTGGAGTGAGTGGATGTGTTCCCAGTCATGAACCAGCTGTGAAAACTAAAGTAGTTTGTCAGGAAGGGAGTAAAGTGGACAAAGTCTGGAAACCTGCCTTGTAAGGAAAGGAAAAGGTGAGATATCTTTGATGTAACCTACCTCCATGGAGATACTTGTATACTTATGTTTTTTCTTTAATTTCCACGCCTTTAATAACTGTTTGAATTTGTCAGTTTTGAATTTTATGAATAAGTAACTTAGGTCCACTTTATTGTAATTTGAATTCATGCTGGATAACAGCAAAGCATAAAGTGAATCTGTAGACCAGGAGCATAGAACACTTCAGACATCCTTGTCCTCCAGCATATTTTTCTTGATACACAAAGAGTAACAACAGGGAATCCATTTGAGCTGCTTGAGCCATGCAGTGAATTGGCACTCACTGCAAAAGAACAAGAACTAGCCAAGGCAGCAGTTTCTTCTACCTCCTGTTGGTTACATTCCTGACATGGATCCATGTATCAAAAGACTGTAGGATAAGTAACACTGTAAAACTGTATTCACTTTTTTTCTTCCATAGCCTGAGAAAATGCTGTAAGGTTGTATCAATACATAAAGTGAGAAAATTTATTTCTTTTTTTCAATAACAAATGATGGCTGTAGTTCCAATTGGTTTGTAGTTGTGTTTTTGAACCATCGGTCTCATGCTTAAGAACTTGAGCTTGCAAGAAAATCTAGTCATTAGATATCTACCTGCTCACCTGGAATAATACCATGTGGAACAATGCCTGCTTGGAGAGGCAATAGATTTCTAGGAAAAAATGTAGTCATTTCCATATTTCCTCTCCACAATAAATCATCCTTTGTGAGCTACAATTTGGAGAAATTGGTGAAGTGTATCGTTGCCTCGTACATGCACAACCTCTGGCATTATTCATCAACAGCTTCATCTTCTACAACTACTGGAAGTTTTCAAAATTTGGGAAGTCTTCAATTGTTCAGTCATAAATCAATTATCAGCCTTGTTCATTTTGGATCAGGATCTTGCGTCAACAGAAAAAAATAAGGACAAATGTTATAATTGGTAAAGAATATTTTTGACAAAATAGTAACATTTCACCTTCATTTATGCACTGCTTGGTCCTCTGATTCACTTTCTAAAATGTTATCAGTTTACTTTGCGTATCCTGACTCAGAGACAGCAGCGTGGATCTTATTGGCAGTAACTAAAAGTAGCTTGTGAGTGCTGATTACATTCTTCTCAGTGCCAAGTGGGTCTAATGGCTGCAAAATCATTTTTTGTTTATATGCAAATACACAAATTCTCTACCACAAAGTTCAACCAGACAGGGGTTAAAAAAATTGGTCTCGTTGCATTGTATCACAGCAAACTTGTGAAATTGCCTGATCCACTTGGCAAAATATTTTGAACTACCTATGACGAAATGTGCTGTCACAGAACTGAATGTATTTTTCTCCAAATTACTGATTTAAGTAAGAAATTCACAGTGCTGGCAACACTATGCAATGTTTAGTACAAAACATTTTAAAAGTCAGAATTGGGAGCTGTAGTAATGGGTAAAAATCAGTACCCATTCCATTTCAGTTGATGCAATTGTATGGATTATGACCTGGAAACTGTTTTCTCTATAGGAATCTATTTACCTAATTATTTTTAAGTAGATAATATTTTATTTCTGTTTGCATTATTTGCCTTATTAATTAAGTCCATGCATCTGCCTGTCCTGTGCATTAAATTCCCTGTAAATTCTACTAATTAAGGAACATAAGTCAAGTTGTATCTGGTAAAGAGCTAAAGATCAGTACAAACAGCATGCTGCATTTAGGAGTTTTATTAAGGAGCCTTAAGGACTCGTTTGCCAGGTCCTAGATGAACTTTGAAAGTGCCATTTATATACAGAAGCAAGTTCTGATAGATCTGGTTTTCATTAGTAATCTTCTCAATAAAATCAATGAAAGGAAAACAAAAACACACCTAAAGCTAAAACAGAAGGAAAACTTCTAAACTGTTGGAAGCCTGGGGTGACTGTAGTTGAGTACTTGGTCTAGCCTAGAGCCATCGCCCAGAAACTCCCAAAACTGACTGCCTTTCTCACAGTTGTCTGTTGTTGACATCAGGGAGAGACACCATGTGTCAGCTCTTGACTGATGCTGACAGTCCATACATCTCTTCATTTAATGTCTTTTAGGATTGTGCTTACACTGGCAGTGCCCCCAGTTTACCTTTGGCGTTGAACTAAGAACAGTTGTTCTGATGTAAGTGGGACTGAAAGGGAGTGGGCAGCCGTAGGAAAACTTGCTTTGGCCATCTCTTGTATATATACAGTCATGGGAGGGTTTTAATACTTTCCATAGCTTGCCCTGCTATTTGACTGTGCTTGGGATGCATTTTTCTGGAGAAGGAAAGGAGTCATGGCCCTGAGTCTTGGTTCTTGCAAGTGGGAAGGAAGTGTGTCAGTGTTGGCTGTGCCCGAGGTACCATTTCAGAGTCCTGGCTGTGTTGCCCTGTGTGTATGACCCACAGCAAGCCTTAGGACGTGTCAGCGCCCCCGCAGCACCACCTGATAACCCTTACCTTGGGGAGCAGCTGGTGTGGAGCTGCTCTGCACAGCAGGTGCCCAGGCCCCAGGGCTGCTCCTCTTCAGCAGCAGGGAGGGGTTGTGCTCTGGCACCCAACACTCCGAACCAGCCACTAACACCAGCAGTGCCAGAAATCTCTCTAAAAGGAAAAGAAGGGGAAGAAAAGAGTTCCCAAGTTGATGTTTAGGCAAGCAGTATTTGTCAAATGGGCTGCACCTCAGAAGGTCTTGCCGCCTTCCACATCTTGGGATGCTTTGAGAATTAAGGTACTTGCTTTGATGTTGAAATAGTAACTAAAGCCTCTTTTTCACACGTTTCTGGTAATGCTGATGCCACCACTTGCTGTTGTCCTGTTGGTCTTTTTTGTTGTTACTGTTACACAGGCTGTTGGTTTTTAATCTCTTCAACAGCTGACATAGTAGTTTACCATTTAATCATTCTGCCACTGTCCTTGCAGACCTCAGTGTTTCCATAAGGCAGCAACTGTCAAATATTAGCCAGGATTTAGTTATTTGCTTTAGTTCTTTACATAAGGACTTACTTACAGCTAAGACATGCTTTTTTACCTTTTCCGAAATATACACTTCCTCTCAAGGAAGAATGGATTAAAATGTGTTCTTTTTACATAAAACTGTTTGCTCCTTTCTTTTCTGAGTGCTGACCTGGCGATGGAAGTTGGTCCTTTATAGAAATGAGGAAAAGGGATAGTGTTGAACGTGTGTCCTCTTTTTACTAAAATTTAAGCAGGGACAAGTGTCTTCCTCTAAGTGATAGTTCTGGGCGCTTAATGAGAATGCTTAGTCTTTTGTTATAGAAGGCTGGTAACATTTTATTTCAAAAATGCTTGTGGAAATACAGAATTTAAAAGAAGTGAAGGCTCTGTAGCTTAAATAGTTACAGCTTGATCTCAGAAATTACCGGCAGTGTTCTAACTGCTTTAAAACAGAAGGTAACATTGACATATAACACTTGTCCCTTCAGACTTACGAGTGTATCTGTTAATGTTAAACATATGTCCATTGACTGTAGCTTTGCTATGGTTTCTAAGACAGAAAAGATGCTCAGAATTTCTTATTCTTATAAAAGAAAAGGAGAATTTTCATTTTTATGGGATAGAAATCTGGAAACATTTTTTTGTATACTGAGTGAAAAAGTACTAACTTTCTGTCATTCTTTTTAAAAAAACTAAATTTGTTTTTTCTCCTTGATAGGAAAAGCTTGTCAGCTAGACCTTTGGCACCATTTGCTTTGTGCTATGACTCTATTATACTTTGGGGAGAATATTTTGAACCAGACAGTATGTTGTGGCAACAGTATGATCACGTCCTCTCAAGGAGCTCTTGGAGACTTGCTTGGCAAGGCAGCATTCCATAAATGATTGCCTCAGCAGGATTCAAACTGAAATTTTAAAATGTTATCTATTGCAACTCAATTTAGGTCCAGGGATATTTTCCCTTTGTTACAATTTTATTACTATATCAGTTTAATTTTTTATTATTCAGGACTAGATTTATCAGCTCATATTTCTTAAGCTTGTAGGACTGAACATTGTAAAATCAATATTTCCGCTAATTAAGGTGGGTTTTGGGAGTGGATAATCAAACAGTATAGTGAATCATTAAAAACTTACATGCTAATATTGACTAGCATTATTGGCAAAAGGAGACCAATTCTCTATGCTAGGCACTTCTTTCTTTCTTATACTTTTAAAGCAGAAGCAAAACACATTCAGTAAAAATTGATGTTCTCAGCATTTAATAGTGTAGAGATGGTCCTTTTTGGATATAAAAGCAATGTGTTAAAATTCTGGGCACTCATACGTAGCATTTTCTTTCTCATCATTTAGCTTAGCAGTAATTGGTGTCTGCCTTCAAGGAGTCTTACTGTGCTTGGAAATAGGTGGAAAGTTATGTTCATGCCTCTTAGGAACATAATGGATCATTTCTAATTATTGCCAATTTTTACCAGTACCTTTTTACCCTCCCAATGATGTTTTTTTCTTGTCTGACATTGGCTAATGTTGGTTTTTGTTTTGGTTTATTTGGTTACATTAACTGTGGCCATACTCATGTTTGCTTCTGGTCTTCTCAGAGGGTGTCACTGAACAGACCGGTAAGTGATGATTTGCCACCACATTAGGAAACAGCTTCCTTTCTCCCAGTCCCCTTACCATGGAACTACTGGCTGCCAGTGGGACACTGCATGCTGTTGAATGCCATTGTTTTAGTCTGTGGCATTTGGCTGACTTTCACCTTACAAGCACGTACTCAAAAGCCTCAGGTCTGCTGTCTGATTAAGAGTGACCTGACTATGCATTCCTCCTGGATCAGATTCTTGCATGAACAAACTCCTCAAGATCCTTTCTGTAAGAGTGATATCTCTTTGTCAGGGTTTCTTCATGGCTGTATCATGTGCAGGGGCTGCAATTCTTTTTTAAAGGAAAGAACAGTAAGAAAAAGACTGAAAATACATTCTGAAAATATATTCATATACTCTTCAGGTATAAAAACATAAAGTAGAAAACTCAATCTGACATGAGCCAAGCCTCACATTGCATCTCCCTCCTGTCTTTCTATGGACTTTTTCAACTAGATCACAAGTTACGGAGTTATTCTGTGGTTCTTCATAGCCTTCCTAATGAAAGGAAACTTGGAATCACTGTGGAATTAAGGCATGAGAGTTTAGCTGGCTGGAGGTAAGGAGGGTCCTAAGAAGAAATTATGTTGAATACCATCTGAGCCACAGAAAATGATAAATGTGTTATCACTGTATTTCCTGAGAAAGTTTCTCCCTAAAATATTTAATACATTTTTATTGCCTAATTGGAAGTTCAAAGGAAAAGCTTTTTTTGATGAAAGCACAGCATTTATCATTCTTATTTCTAAGATTAACTTCTTCAGTTTGCATGGAAAGCTTTGTAACACTTGCATATTGACTCAAGCAGGTTGTGGTAATTAGGGCAAGTTTTAGTCCGTCTCTTACAATATCCTTTACAATTCAACATTTCCCTCTGTGACTGAAAGAAATTGAATTTATGTCCCTTAACATCAGCTGGGACAAAGTAACACAGTGAGATACAAGCTCCTGTGACAGGTGCTTCCAGTTTATACATGTTGGAGGGTTTGTATCTAAACTAGAGAGAGATGGGCAGGTATTTGTCACCCCCTGGGACAAGCCACAGTGTGAATTTGCAGGGAAGAAGTGACCTCAGTTTGCAGCCATCACTGCGTAGCTTTTGCCCTGCGTTCATTAAAAGGTAGTTCAGCCTGAGACTGGAAGTGAGGGCCAGTAAAGAATGGTGGTGATGACTGAGATGGCCACCTAAAAAACAGAGACTCGACAGGAAAAAAGGAATAAAGGTAGGTATTTATTTGAAGGGCCTTCAAAGGTACACCCTGGGCAGGCCAAGGGCGACACCCAAGATGGACCCCAAGTCATGAGTTCTTCACAGTTTTATAAGTTTGGTTCATTTGCATATCAGGGTTAATTCTCCAATTAAAGCTTCAGTTAATGATGTAATTTCCCCAAGCGTACCCCCCTTCTAAGATTTTGGTTTACACATTTTGGGCCTAGGACAATCTGGGTGTCCTTGGAGAGCAAGCTTGGAGACCCTTTGTTATGTCTAACCAGCATAAGAGAACAGCAGCTAACAGGCTACAGGAAACTTCAGAGTTACACACTAGGCAATACAGGATTTGAAAAACATGAAAGTTAAAACCTAAGGCATCAGTGGGTGGTGAGGTCTGTAGCCAATGCAAGGGCAAGGAACACCAAGGAGTTGGCAGCAACTGAATATCCCTTCCCTTATTTCGTGGTAGCTTGTTGGTCTGTCCTGTTTGAACTTTAAAATGACAGTTTGTGGATGTGTGAATTCAGGAAATCGGCTTTTTTATATTGCTGGGCCCCATGGCTTGATGATTGTGGTTACCTCATCACTTAAAAGAGCTTGTGTAAGCTTACCCTGTAGTTGAAACATTTACAACTCCCCTCTCCTGAATTGATTCTCTGGTGACTAAACAGAAAGACTTGCACTCAAGCTGTAGCCTTTCTTCCAGAGAAGCCATTAATTGGGTGTTCTTCTGTAGGTGGTTGCCAGGTGTCCGTAGGAACTTGTGAGAACATAATATCTTTATTCCGCTGTAAAAGTGAGGTGGCAGCTTCAGAATTTACTACCAGCACGAATGCAGACAATATAACTGTAAAATCCTACCAAGTTTAGAAAAATGGTTTAAATGTCACCTAGAAGAATTTCTCTATAACTAGTTTTGCAAGACTGAGTTTATGGAGGGAAGAATGCTTAAAAATCGAGATTAAAAAATTTAACTTATTAGTTTGATTTGATTTACATGCTTGCAGCTGAAAGAAATTCCAAATTGCCTAGCTCTACTTCGTATTTTTTCCTTGCTGGTGTATTTTAATGTAATTATCGATTGGATTGTGAGCTTGAAACAAAGTGGTAAATATTAGTCTATAAATGCTGATTTTTACAGAAAAACCTATGCACCAGTTTGTAAGACGTTTTAATTTTTTGTTTTTAAGAAACACAATTCTTGCTGAGTTGAGAGCTTTTTCTTTTACTTGTATGCAGTAGACATTATTGTACCTCACATAGATTTGCTGTAGGCAGTGTTGGAGTGCCTGGAAAAATCTGTCAAACTGCTTTCAGAAATGGCAAGACATTGTCAATTAACCCTGCAATTGTACAGCAAATTAGCAAATGTAGTATCTTGAGGATAATACTTTTTTTGTCAGTCTGCTTTTTTTAGTGAGTGCATAGAGAGCCCCAGTGATTTAGCCCAATATTTAGGACTGAGAAGTACTGTCACATAATTAACTCTTTAATTTACCCAGGGGTTTTAATTAGCCTTATTAATTTTATTTATTATTATTTATCTGCCCAAGTGACTGGTGTAAAGGACATCAGGTCAGGCAGGCAGAAAAGTCTGGAGAAGTTGGCCATCTGTTTCTCCTTCTGGACAGGTGTTGTAATTGGGTTGCCTCCAGCCTGAGGGAATGGTAAGCCTGAGCTCCCTGCCTGGTCCAGATGCTCCATGGCTGTATGTGTGTGCATG
Source organism: Aleadryas rufinucha (assembly GCA_013397815.1). Taxonomy (NCBI): domain Eukaryota; kingdom Metazoa; phylum Chordata; class Aves; order Passeriformes; genus Aleadryas; species Aleadryas rufinucha. Next base: position 264,379 of record VZTH01005501.1, read on the forward strand.
GTTTAGAAAGCTGCTCTTTCACAAATAGTTACCAGTCCTACAAGCAGTGGAACACTTCAGAGACTATGTTAGTGAGAAGTCTAGCACAGATCTTCCTTATGTCTGTGCAAGTAAGAGCAGGCTTGGTTGAGTTTTTTTCTGACTCATTTTGGTCTGGAAGAGGAATGAAAGCCTGTGACACAACCACAGTTGTCATCATTTCTTTAGTATCTGAGAAAATCCCCATTGACTGATGCTGGGTTAATCAGTGGCCTCTGCTCTGGTGAATCAGCACCAAGCCCATTTTAAAGTTTCAAAATTTGTACCATTTGTTCATAATGTGGACTTTTGAAACAATAGTCATCTTCAAAAAATCTCTTGTCTTTGGGATTAGCTGTATTTGCCATTTTCTAAAAGAAACAGATACTAGATACAGCATGATTTGTTTAGATGTGGCTGAGCACAGCATCAGGAGCCACTGAATGGGTTGAAAAAATACCACCTGGCATGGTCAGAGTATGAATCCTTTTGCATATATGCTCCAGCTCTGATTCTGTTGAAGCACTGGCTGCATAAGAACCAATATTTAGGAGTATGCCAAAGGACAAAAAGTTCAAGCACTTGGATGGGTTTGGAAGGAAATCACATTCTGTGGATTCAGCTACGAGGAAATCTTTCCACAAAAAGTGTCTGTCTTGGGTCAGTCTGCTTTCATCATCAAGCATTCTCATGATAGCAGAGGGTAACTGATGAACACAAGAAAATGACCAAATTGTTTTTCTCTCTGACATGTAAGTGGTGTCCCCTGCAAATCACAGTTCAATGCAGGCAAGAGAGGCCTGTAATAATTTTAAGTTGCAGGTAGGTTTCCCAGAAGGCAAAACTATGGGATGGCACAGTATCTCTTCTTGCTGGTTCTGTGGCAGTCCCCACCACCAAGCCTCATGGGATACAAGACCAAAGACACATCATAAATAAGATAGTGAAGGATGCTTTTCTTTGCCTGTGAGCCACCACACTCTGGAGTTCACCACACAAGGTCACACTGTATTTACTCCAAGGGTCCACTCCCATACAATAGACTTTGTGACCCAGAGCATGGTCACTAGACACAGCTGGGCAGTCTGAGAGACTCTGCTTTAATAATAGTAAGAGTAGTCAGTCAGGTCACCTTTTTCTACTTCTGCTGTCAGATGGGTTGCAGGGGGTCACGGTACGCTTCCAGCCTGTTCAGAAATTGTGTCTGCTATTATCTTGTTTCATCTGGTCCTGACCACATGGATGTTAGCTGGTTGAGTACTTTCTTTGAGTTATGCTCCTTCCTGGTACCTGGGGATGAGGAATGTACCACTGGAAAACTCCCACGGAACAAAAACATTTCTGAGGAAAATAAAAGTAGAGTGACATTTTTTTTTACTGTTTTGAATGTTCTACCAGGTCAAAGCAAAATGATCAACCACCAAGCTTGAGAGTTCAAAAGAAGTGCCAAATGCACATTTATATGGTAAAACTCATTGCCACAGCATGCTGGGGAGGCCAGCAGGTAGATGAGTTCAAATGGGGACAATACAAATTAATCAAGTCTGTTAAAATGGTGTTATGGTTACACGGCTCTGAAGTTGCCAAAAAGTTCTTGTCACTGGAAGCAGAGGAGGCATCTCAGCAGAAGGATGTATGCATGTGTGTCATATTCATGCTCCCTTGCCTTGAAGAACTGCTTGTGGACTATGGTGGGGACAAAATACTGGAAAAGGTGGATCCTTAAATTGATTCAGTTATCAGTGCTTATGTTCTCCCCTACACTATTCTATTCTCTTTGAAATGCTTTTGGGTTTGTGACACTTGTCATCTACCTCTAAGGATGAGATCATGTTGAAAGAAGTGATGAGAGGAAGGAACTGTTTTCCCTCTTCTCCTGGGTGCTCCAGCCCAACCTGACCACCTCTATTCCACAAAGTAGACATCCATTTTTAATATCTAAAGAGTCACAGTAATGCTTGTAACTTCATAGGGGATGAAAAAAATATTTTTCTTGTAACCTTCTGTGCTTTTAAAACCTATTTACAATCAAAAAAGGGAATTTTCACTTACAAATCCCAGCATTGTTCAAGTGAGGATGATGTTTTTGTAGATACTAAATTTGCAAAAATATTTGATCTGTTAATTTGTGGATGAAGTTTTCATTGCTTCTTCGTTTCTTAATCCAAGTATTACTCTATCAGGCAGTGGAGACCTGAAGTTGAAATTTTTCCGTTAGGAAAACTAAACTGCTTTAGTTTACTCTAGAAGTGGCACGAAAAATAAAGGACTATATACAACTGGACACTTAGAGTATGCTATTGAATTTAATTAGGATCCTTAAGGTAGTCAGATTGATTTACACTATCCTGAAAGTTTTTCCTTCTGATACGAGGCTTTTTAGAACTTCCTGACAAAATTAATACTATAATGACACTAGACCTTTTCTTAAAAATTAATGTCAGGAGGGACATTGATATATAAGCCTCACAGAATACCTGGGACTGGAAGAGACCTCCAGAAGTCTCTGCTCCAAACCCCTGCTCAGAGATGAACAAGGTAAAGCAGGTTTATCTATAAAGTAGCTTGGAGATTAAGTACTGATAATTGCAAGTCTAGCTTCAGTTTAAATAAGTTTGCCTGTGTATGGAATATAATTCTTAAACTCACAAGTTCTTCTTTATGTTGAGTTCTGTAAAATTATTTCAAATTTGTGTGGTTTGAGCAATAGAGAACTGCTGTGTTGCACAAGAAACTGGTGGGTTGCTAAAGTCTTCTCATCTCTAGCTGTGAAGGCGTATCAGCAGTTTAATTGAAACAAAGTGGGAATATTCAAAAAATACTTAAGAAATTTACTTTTAAGGGGTGTCTAATCCGCAGAAGTTGCTGTATGGCAGGAAATCATATCATCTGCATTGATTGTAAGATCTTGTATATTATTCCATTTTAGTAAATATTTTTCAACTAATCACATCTGTTCTGCTATAACTATGATGGCCATGGCTCGTGGGACATTAATCATCAAGTAAGGATCATCTTTTCAAGACTGGGATTGTAAATCTAGCATATGGAGCTAATTGGATTTGGGAACCAGAGCAGACAAGATTTGTTTCAGGGCTAGTGTGACAGTGGAGTTACATCATGCCGTTTTGTTTATTCGGTTGTGCATGTGGAGCACTGAGCAGGAGTAAAATACTGCATTGGTTAAGCAGTAAGTGGTTAAACACAGCACTTAGGCTTGCATGTTTTTTAAGTGGAATTTTCTGGAATGTCTTTTGAAGTGCCACAGTGCCATCTACTGGCTCACTTTTCTGCGGTTTTTCCCAGAGGGGGGTTTCTTTTGTACACAGGCTTATATGTAAGGTTTTTACACAGTATTTTTGAATAGCAAAATAAACAAGCTGGGATAGAATGAGCAAAGTAGTTTTTGGATGCATGAGTTTGTTAAAGGACGTAATACATTATATACATTAAAGAATCATTTTGAATCTCTTACCGGTTAGTCTTGCTCTCCTTTTGTTAAAACTCTGAGATGATTAATACTGAAATATAAAGGACAGATCTCCTCTTTACATAATAGCTTGTGTGCAATAGCTTTGCTGTTTTCTGTTTATAGTCAGTCTTTTTTTTACAATGTTTTTATACAGAAAAAATGGAAAGAAAATGAAATATTTAAGGTGTCAAGCCACAGAAAGAGGAAAGTGTTATATTAGAAATTATTTCAGATGGGATTCTTCACTGACAAATTCCTAGATTCAATCTATTCCCCATAACTGCCTCCTCTCCCTGCCTTCCCCCAACATGTGTTTAAATAGTCTTTTCAAGATTCATCAACAACCTTCCATTGACTGAAAATTCCATAGACTTTCTAACAACTGTTATGGAGAAGCGTGTATTAGAAAATATTATTCTCAGTATCAGACTGTTCAAACTGTAAATGAGCAGCGGGCAGTTCTAAGAAGTTTTATTAGTTCTTGTTTTTAATCAGTCTGACTAATGTTATTCATAGGAGTAGCCCTCTGTGTTCCATTTGCTGCCAACAGAAACAAATGGGCAAATATAAAAGTAATTTTTAAAAAAAATAAAACAGGAACTGTACATACAGGTAAACACTGTTATTTTTTAGTTTCACTGCTGTGTTTTTCTTTAAGCTATCAGGAGAGTTTCCTCATTAATTGGTCATTTTGTTTGTCTTCATAAAATACTCTTCATTTTTAATTTGTTTTTCCCCTTCACATTCAGTTTTTCCTAACCAAAGTTTTTCATAATCCTGCCTTTATTCAGTCTAGTTAGGAGAAAAAGAAACATTGGTAATGGCTTGTAACAATTTGGATTGTTTTTTTAACAGATTTGTAACTCACTCAAGCACAGCTCCAGAGTCATTATTCAAAACAATAGGGCTAGAAAAAAAATTCCAGCAGTTTCCTCGATGGCCTATAATGAAGGTAAATTCAAGCACCTGTGCCCTTCCTGGCCTTTTACCCTTTATCTCAGTGACATTCAGAAGGTCAAGTGGATCTCACCAAGCCCAGTTTTTATCTGGTAGGAGCTGTATCTTGCTGACAGCTGCGGAGCGTTTGCACGTCGGTGTGTGTGCTGGTGGAAGAGCCTGTGCTTTTGGCCAGCCCGTATGGGAAGGAAGGTGTCTGTGTGCTCAAGTTAGTGCTTGTTTGGGGCAGTGGGTTGTTGCACTGCAGCCGGTGGGCTGTACGCCGGGAGCAGTGAAGCTGAAATGATCATACTTGGCACCCTCGTTGTCTTTTGTCACGTAAATGATCCGTGTCAGAGAGGGTGCGCTGGGGAGTGGAACTCGTTGGCAGCTCGGGCTTCCCAGTCTGTGCTAAACAAGCCACCCAGAAGCCGAATGGGAGTTCTGCCAAGGGGAAAGCCCTCAGTGGTGCATCCATCACTGTGCTGCTTGGATTTGACCAGGATGTTTTGGGTTAGGAATGCTCTACTCTGACATGCAGAGGAACAGACATTGCTCCCTGCCTGTGTTTGGAATAAGTGCTAGCCTCCCACTCCTAATTATTATCTGTGCTGCAAAGTACTAGGGCAAGCCTCTGCTTAGTGTGACATTAAATAAGGGAGGACTGGCAAAACCAGAAGAGCAAACAGGATGATTTTATACCACAACTTCCATTACAGTCTCTCTTTTTTTTTCTTCTTTGAACTGTCCTGTTCTATTGCAAAGAAGGAAGAACTAATTAGGCCGGTTGCTGAAAGTGTTTTGCCACCCACACTACTGAAAAGAACTCTTTGTACAGAATTAGCTCTTACCAGCTGTGCTAAACCCAGTAATTTATCTTTGCCAAAAAAAAAAGAAAAAAATGCTGCTTTAGTTTAGTCCAATTAAGTTAATGTAAGCTATACCCTATATCCACACAAACACGGGTATCTCCTGCTCAAAAGCTGCAGGGTTTGCAAATAATTATTTTCTCCCTCGTTAATTCTTCTTACTGTTTGTAAAAAGGGCTGGGTGGAGGAGCACTGGGAAGTTAACCCATTTGTGTGTAGAAGGGGCTGAGTGTGAGCTGTCTGGCTGAAGAGCAGTGTGATGGCAGGACACCCGCCTCAACTTGGGCAGGTTCAAGCACAAGGGCTTGGCTTGGGCTTGGTGTGGTGCTGCAGGGGATGTTTGCTTTGGCACTGAGAGGCAAGGGTAGCAATTCCTGCCCCAGGGGAGAAGCTGTAGGAAGTCAGAAGTCTACCCGCCCTCACCTGGAGTAACTTCAAGAGGAACAGAGTGGTTCACTGTGTTTGCGGTTACGGCTCCGCAGAGGTTGCTTAATAAAGTAGATCAAAGTGATGTTTTTTGACTGGGGTGTTGGTTTGGAAACTGAGCTGGACCCGAGAAGTGATTTCAGGGTGTCCCTAGGACAATGGATGGCAAGTGAGAACTTGCAGGCCCAAACATTGACTGAAATTCAACAAATCCATCCTTGATCCTAAAACATTAATGTCCTTTCTTCTCATTGGCTTCCTGCTCAGGTTTTTAAAGAGTGTAGACAGTCCAGGCAATGGGGTTTTTTGTATGGCTTTCACTGGAATTCTTCCAAAAGAGGGGAGGAAAAGAAAAATGCTCTTTGAAGCTTGGAGGTTTGGAGATAGTAAACCAAGAATGATGGCTGAGCAAGAAAAAATAAATCTTTGGATATCTTCCATCGCAGAAAGTAAGATAAACAAGGACATTATCCTTATGATTTTGTCAGGAACAGATGACTGTATTTATATGCAAGAATTTTGCCAAAAAAAATGAAGTCTTTTTAGTGCAGAAAAATAAAAATTTATTCCTGTCCTGATACACTTAGAGATCTCCTAAACACTGCAGTGCAGACTTGACATGGAAGTATTTGCCTCGGTGGGGTGCTCCTTTCTGGGTGAAGATGCAGATTGAATCAAAGACATCCAATACAAAAATTATCTTTGTAAATACAGCTGTATTTTCTAAAGATAAATTCAATTTCTTATTCCTGCTCTTTCAAATTTAATTTTGTAATTTGAATGGGCACAGAGAAAAGCTCAGCTAGTAATCACATCTGAGGTGTATGTAAGGTAACATCAGTGCACAGGAAGAGATGTACTGGAACTTTAAAGTGAATTGTTCCTCATATGAAATTAAGTTTAATCCTTGGTTATAGCCTTCTTGGAGGACAGGGAAAAATGAATTTTCTCTCTCTTATGTCTTGGAAAATTGTATATGTTACAGAATTGACTTTTTTTTCCTGAAACACAAAAGGTCTTGTTACTTTGAAATGATAATAAAGCACCTGTCAGTTTTACAAAATGCAGTGTACCTGGTGCCATCCTGTAACCAGCACCAGGAATTTTGATAAGGACAGTTTGGAGTCTTGAAGCAGACACATCACCACCAAATAATTAAACTATGGCTAACATCAATTCAAATCCAAAATTCAGTGGGTCACTACATCTTTCATGTCCCTAAACATAGCTTCAGTAGCAGATTAAAAGGCTTTTTTTTTGAACATTCTTCTGGCTCAAAGGATATTAACAAAACAGAAAATTTAAATGCTAGGTTAAACAATATTACAGTTCTGAGTCACCTGAACTTTTCCCCTTTATGTTTGGTGTTTTGGATAAGATCAGAATAAATAAAGAAAACAAATCCAAGTTTATTTAGTTAATATGGTATTCCCTTATCAAATGTACACAGTGTGTTACACTTGAAAGGAGAAATAATTGATGCATGTTTCTGTAATAGGTGATTGTGCCAACCTGTCTTAATTGATGCAGTTTTCCTGCTAGTTACAGATAATTCTTTTGTTTAAGTGAGTAATCAAAGATCTGAGCTGTGAGAGTAATTATACATCTCTGTATTTCTGCTACCTATATATACTTGCTATAAAATATTGGGCAGGATGCTGCAGAGAGAGGTAGCTCCCACAGGAGAGTCCTCAAGCATAATACATGTTGTGTGCCTGTTATCCATTTGTCTCGTGGAGTTATTACTGCAGGTGTTTGTGCAGCCTCACGCTTTGTACTGCAGATACTGAGAAAGCTTCTTGTTCAGAAAAATCGAAGTGGAAGTGTAGCAAATGTGCTCAGGTGACTACTGTGCTGTGTAAGATACTACAAGGATGAGCTTCGAATGGACGTGAGCGCGGGCCCAGCTGGGATCAGAACAGCTGCTGGCTTCAAAAGCAGCAGTAACCATCATTTTCCATGCTGCCAAACCAAATGCATTTTCTGGAGCAGTCAGCACTGCCGTGTGCCACAGCGTTTTCTTCACTTAAGAATCAGTGGCTTTAGCTGTTCCCACCACTCTGGGCTTGCACACTCCTGGGCTGCTTTTGATCTGTGTGAGCTCCAACATATTCTCCAACATGTTTCTTGTATGCATCTTCCTAGAACTATATCCAGCCAGTCCTGCTTTTCAGTCGTTGGTATCTTGGTACCTGCTGTCTTAAAATGTCGTACCTCCTGAAGTTCAGCATTTCCCAATGAACATACTGTATGTACTTTTCCCCTTGCACTTACTTTATGTACTGTTCACTTAAAAATGTGTTGAAGACAAAGCTTTTCAAGTCTTTAAGCAATCATCATTTTGACAAGCAAATCTCAGTTAAAAACAGGGAAAGTCCATGTACCATTCACTGCTCTGCAACCTTCTCTAAGTTCGAGTGGTTTGGGACAAAATCAGGTATTTTCAGGAATTGAAAGGGAGGATAAATGTAGAAGGTGATGGGCATTATTAAAAAAAAGGCAGGGGGGCACAGGTGGATAATTTTCTGAAAGACATTAATCTACAAACATGCCATATGCATCTTTATGTAACTGTTTTGCAGCTCTCCCCAGCAGCCAAGTTCCCCAGTTTACATGAGAAATAAGACTAAAGTTGAGTCTTTCAGTACATTGCATTTCTGGCATCTGACTTTAAATATCAATGTTGTAAAAGGTGGTCTTTAAATTACGATTGTTGTCATAATGTTGTGGCAGCTCATTAAAGTACCACAGTAGTTCGTAGTATGAAAGTTTATTAGGGCCACAGAATATTTGATCACACTACTCAGTAAGCATATTTAATATCTGCTTATACTTGTCTATAATTGCTACATTTTCTTCAGTGTTCCATTCCAAAAGTCTCTTAGAAGTAGTGATCCAAGAAGACACTGAAGAGTGAAGTATTTTCCTTTTATAATGACAATTTAGTTTTTGTATGTATTGTGGAGTTAGTTTATCTGCAATACACAAACATTACAGTACTTTCGTGGACCTAGTGCAGAATGTGTGTTTTGTGACAGTGGCTGTTGTATTATACTACTGACAAAAGTAAGGCAGGCACTCACATTGGCATTGATGAATTCTGCTTATGTAGTTGCTGCAAAACGTAGGGTCCTCTCTGAATGGTCTGGGTATTTACATACCAAATGTCTCAGCATTACTAGACTACCTGTTACACCACACTCAGCACAATGTTATCCAGGTCTTTGTCTCTATATTTTCAAGTACTAATGTTTTATATTCCTTTCCTTGCCACACTCAGCGTCTTAACTGAGTGATTTTTCTCTTCTGCATGTTATGTTGAGAGAAGATACTTATTTTTTTCCCTTTGCCCACATGGAATTGACCCTTTCAAAGATCTGCTTCTTCTATGTTAGGCTTTTCAAAGACTTTGAGCTGCTTTGTGAAGGTTGAGGCTTTCTATGTAAATGTGAGAGAAAAAGCAAGATCCTGAAATAACATTAGCAGGTAACAAATAGGGAGGGAGGAGAGGTGGGAGCCTGGAGATTGCCAGAATGCTGAAAGCATGAAAAGATCACACCCAGTCAGGGCATTACATCTGCAGACCTGCTTCTTTCTTGGATGTGTGTTGTATCCAACCTTCACCTGGCTGTTTAAGCCCAAAATCAATCACTGCTTGCATTCCTGTGGCCCACTCCCTGATATCTTTGTAAGGTAACCTTTGCAATAGCAGAGAGTTGATTCTTCCCCTTTGCAGCCATGTGCTGTTGGGCCCTGCGTGCTTTTGAGATGGCATTTTCCTTGCCACTCTCCTTTTTATCTGTAGGCTGAGCTGCTTGCAGGAAACAAGAGAAGTGAAACTGTGTGACTTTACTGAAGGACCACATAATCTGGTCCACTTGGCTTTCATAGAATCATAGAACAACCCAGGTTGGAAGGGGCTTGAAAGATTCCTGTTTTCCTTTCTCTGTTGAGGACTTTTGTTACTTCAAGCTATATCAAGTGTAGCTATTTGGAGCAAAGGCTGTGTCTGTCGTGCCCATGTTGTCTCTAAGGACATTAGCATGTTTGTGTAATTTTAAGAAAAAGGGGCCCTCTTAACTGAGAAATAGTAAGCATTTAAAAAGAAGAATCCCTTGCTATTTTAGATCACCATATACAAAATACACATGAATATATATGCTTACAGTATTTTGTGTGTAAATCATTGCTGGAATAGATAAGATTCTCTGCTCTTTTCATTGAAGAGTATCTCTTCAGGGAGACCCACAGAATAAATTAATGAGAGTGTTAAATAAATACATCATCCTGCTTCTGATAGGCCAAATGAAGGTGTTCAAGATAAAGTACATATGGTTCTAACAAAATTACATCATTTATCATTATTGAGAGAAATAGCATTCAGATACGTTCTCGCCTATTAGCTGTCTTATTTTACTTCACACCTTCATATGTAGTGAAAGCCAGACAAATGGTAGCAATAAATTAATATTTCCTGCCTTTTCAAAAGTTTCATGTAGCAATGGTTGTAGGAGATGTTGTTATGGCACAAAGAAACAAAACAGCATTTGCAAAGCACAGGCAGAAGTAAAATACGCAATAGTTCAAACTTCTCAGCTCTGGGCTTTCCTTCACTTTCTTTCTCATTCTGTGTAGACAAATGGAATCAATTAAAATAAGGGAAATGTCTCCAAAATAATTTTTTTTCCACACTGATTCCAGCTCTGAAGAACTGGAATAACCTATGTGTCTAAGAAGCCAAATGCAGTTTTTCAACATTCTTTCCTGAGTAAAAATAAATAAGGCTGCTGCTGTAGCATTTAATACCAACACAAAGATTTGGCAAGGAACTAAAGTTATTGATGAGGTTTTGGTTCCATCTGCGTTGTATTAATTACTGTGTATCACACTGGAGTGTTTATTATTGCAGTAAAAGATCATTTCAAAAATTGTTATCCATATTCTTTTAAAAACAAACAAAAAACATTAAACTGACATTAGTAAATATGAGAAATATTTATTATAAAGTGTGCTGTGTATAGCATATCCAGTTTTGGGCATGGGGGAGAAAAGGTAATGCTTCTTAAAAACAATAACCACTTCACTTAAATTTGCAATAGGATTGCAAATTGGTGGGCATCATCCAACAGGAAGCACTCTAGGTAAACAACTTATAAGACTGTTGCCAGCTCTTACAAGTAACCATTATTCTTGTACATTTCTGTTCTTGTCAGCATTCACTAAAGATACCTTTTATAGTCACAGTGATAGAAAATATGAATGCGGAACTTCTTCATATAGTGTTAGAGGCCCAGATTAGCAGCAGTAAATGCAATATGACTGTGGTGTCATCAGGGATTTTTCTTCCCAGTTAGGATTCAGCAGTGTGCCCATGAAATACACCTGTCAACTTTTCAGGTGCAACAGGAAAAAACAACCTGATTTAATTTATACATATATATATGTGTGTGTGTGTAGTATATATTAATACACAGGACTTTTCCCTTTTTCTCCATAATAAAGAACCATGAAAATGTATATGTTTATACGTGATCCCTGGCTGTAATAAGGTAACCATTTCTTGCCTGCAGATTTGTAACAAAAGAGAGAAGATGGCTATGTTTCTTATCAAGAGATTGGTATTTTTCATATATTTATGTGTGTGTGTATAACAACCTCTATATATTTTAGATACGTAAATGTGTTTTATATGTAAAGCTATCTGTTGTACATGAGCTTTAGTTATGATCAGCATTTCTTCAAGAAAAACAGGAAACCATTGTTACTTCTCTAGTGATGACTCTCTTGGCAGATCAATTTTTTAAAAACTAAGACCTAAAGAAATTGCTGTCTTACAATGTTTTCATATTGTTATGCTGTGGTGGCACTTGTATGTGTTTAGACCTTGCCTTGTCCAGTAAGTTGATTCTGCATAAGGTGAGAGTGTTGCACTCTCTCCTGTTAGGCCACTCCTGCTTTTGTCTGCCATCAAAAAATAAACAGTGGCATGAAAAAAAAAAAAATAGATTGTTTGCTTTTGAGGGCAGAAAGGCTGCTGCTTAGGTGCTTACCTGAGTAATTTTAGGACACTCATCACCCTGAAATTTATCAGTGAGACCTCACACAAGCAGGTAGCTAGTAGTTTGGAGACTGGCAAGTTTGGCAGGATAAGGATGAGTAATTCAGTGACAGTGAGAAAAAGGTGTCTTCATCAGGGCTCAGCAGGATTTCTTAGAGCTCATGGGTTAATACACCACACAATTACAATTCTGTAAAGTACATGGGAAGAAAAGATGTCTGGCGACCTTTGTGCTACAGAGCTTAAGGAAGGAAAAATGTGGTGATTATTGAAGCAGACATTTATACAGAGCTGACAAGGAGAGATGCCATCATACTTTTCAGAGCAGAACTATGCACTCTGAGTGAGGCAAATTCAAAAAAAAATTTTAAACCTGGTCACCTTGTTTTCAGCCCTGCAGAAATATGAGCGGTCACTTCTATCTCAGCTCTGAGCTGCAAAGTAAAATCTTCGTGTGGATAAAAAACACAGGACATGCCACATACCTTCAGAAAGTGATAATCTAGTAGTATTTTGCAAGTCGTGGCAATGGGTCTGCAGGATCTACTCCACCAGCTGTGTCAAGATGGGAAGGCAGCCCCTAGGATTCAGGCTGCCTCCCAGGCCAGCACTGTCCCCCTGCAATTGCATTTGTCACATGGCTTGGCATGGAAGCCACACATAACCTCCTCACCAGCCACAGGTGTCCCTGAGAGTCAGGCACTGGCCAGCCAGAGACCTTTGGAGAGGACAGAGTTCAGAGTTGTCAATTTGACTGGATTTTTGAAGTTTTAGGGTAATAGCATACTCTTTCTGTGTCTGCAGGGCATTCAGATTTTGCTTCTATAATTTTTCTTACCTAATTCTACGATGTAATTCTTACTGCACCTCTTCTTACACATCTCTGATGCTCTGTTGTATAGGGAAAACCTCTCCTGCTTGCTTTTTTTCTCCAATGGCAATGAAAGACTCCATGAAGTGGCTTATCCCTGTGACTGCTTCCTGCCAGCTATGACAAAGGACTAGTACTGTTTCCATATGAACACACAAACACCTAATAGCCAGAGAACGGTTGGGTCACAGGATGGATCAGTGCTTACTCTTCAGTGATTTCTTTTTCCCCATTTGTTGTCTCACTTTCATCTGGTGATAAATCCCATTCTGAAGCCCTAAGCCTTCTCCTGGATTCAGATTGAAGGCAATAGTAAGGTTTTCAAGTTCACAAGAAACAGCTGACTACATAGGCCTGTAGTAAATCTTTGAACAAGGACAAATTGTCAGGTTTTCAGGGCTGGACCTGTCAGAACCAAGTACATAGTTTTGCAGGCAGAATTTAAACATCAAATAATCCAGAAGGAGCTGAAAAACAACTTTTTTATTTCTGTTTATTGTCTTCCCCTGATGACAAAGTGGTTCTTTATTGCACATTCTTTCCTGGGGAATTTAATTGCAATGTGTTACCTAAAGAGGTAAATAAAATTTTGGGTAACCAATTTGCTGAGCAAATCATAGAGCCTTTTTCCCCAAAAGTTTCCTGTGGTCAATGAGAATCGCCTGGCACTGACCTATGCACTGGCTTCCAGCCACCTACCAGAGGAGTAAATGCGGTGTACAAGCTACAAACATGCATGATGAAAAAAGAGCACAATAGGTAGCCACTTAAGACTCTAATTTGGGAGAATGATCCACAGTGAGTGCTTGCTGCTGAAGTGCTTTCTTTAGACTCGGCGTGGTGAGGACGCTGTAAGAAGGCTGTTGTGGTTCGGAGGGTTAATGAGTGTCAGTGTGTAAATACTGCTGCAATCCTTCTGCTGAGGCAGGGGATGTTTATAGATGGGAATTTTTCAGCAGCTATAAATGGAAGGTCTGTTTGTTTTGTCTTAAGCACATGGGAAAGTCTTGATCATAACTTTAGAAATTCAAGGCTAATGGCTTTAAAAAAATCCTTACGTTTCAAAGTTCAGCTTACAATGCCATGGCATAGGTTCTGGAAGGGAGGCAGCAGAGCAGGCAAGCTGCAGCAGCTCAGCAAAGGCTGACAGCACAGCACTGGTGGCTCTGCACTCACTGAAATGCCTGCACGCCTGTGGTTTGCTAAGGAAGCCGCTCGCACATAAATCTGTGCTTTTATTGCACTCGAGTCGAGAGGTGCAGCAGTAGGTAACATCACCTGTTGGCACAGGGACAGCAAACAGCAGCTCGTACCTTTCTCCTACAAAGCCATCTGCCCCGGCTGAATATGATTGACTGAGAAGTCACGTACTCAGTCTCATCTATCTCCCCAGTTGGGGGAGAAAAAAAAAATGCAATTCAGGTTTCAGCATTTTTGTAATCCCTCTGAGCCTCCCATTAAATTTGCTCTACTGTGTGGGAAAGGATTAAAGATTCTTTGGGCTCCAAAACACAGTATACAAAAATTAAGTACTACAGCATGGTTTGTGGTAAGGCAGCAACTAAAGTGTATAGCCTGCCACATAACCCAGAGCAGCGAGTTCTCTTTGACAAGTAACACTTGTTGACAGCTTCAAATTTCTGTTGGTAACACATGCCACAGTTGTGTATGGCCTTTGTTTTAAATATTCTGTATGCAACATATTTCATAAGCAACTTCCAAAATAATCAGAGTTGTTCATATGCTGTTACGAACTTAGCGCAGAGTGCCAAAAGAAGGGAATGTTTGCTGGCAAGGAAAACTTCTGTTCCTTTACGAACAGCTTCATAAATGCTCCCTTGTAATAAATATTTTAGGATTAAAATCAATGTGTTACAAGTTTCAGACAAGGCTGTTTATCAAGATGAAATAGTTCATTTCCTAAAAGGCAATATTATTCACATTTTATGTGAGTGTGAGCATAGATGAGAAATTTTTATTCTAGAGTGGCCAGGCGTTTTTCCTCACAAAAAATGGTAAACGGAAAAATGCCAAAAACATTCTTTCCCTAATTTTTTACTACTTTGAGAGCCTGACTTGCTGTTAGGCTTAATTTGGACAGTTTTAAATTCTACTAAATATACCATGCTTAGTGTAATTAAGCATCTAGCCTTTTTTGTCCTAATTCAACAATGAAATATATGAACCTTTTTTTGTGAAAAGGACACAGAGCTACTGTGTACCCAGGCCTGAAGGAGAAAGTAGGGGCAAGAAAGGGCATAACAGATATTAAAAAGTAGACTCCAAAATCCATACTTTTAAAAATAAATGTTGTCTTCTCCTTTCATTACCCTACTTGCATGAAACTTCTTCCTTCCCCATCTCGGCTGCTAAGCCAAGAGCTGTGTGTGACAACCACCAGCTGCACATCCAACCACAATTTATCGGTGCTATGAGGCAGACTAGAAAGTGCTAAAGAACAAGAAGAATCAAAGCATCAATGTTGCACTTTTGTCATTTTTCATTTCCTCATTGCACTAGAAAGCACCAATATAGGAGGTCTGAATACTGTCTCTTAAACGAGAGGTAGTTCCAGTGTGTGTAAAATGCTACTGCTGAACTAACAACTGTTGAACTGTTTTCACCATTCATAAGGCAAATTAAATTAGGCTTCCAAAGGAACTGGAAAATAATACCATGCCATGCAATTTATATCTAGGCTCTCCACCCAAAAAGCATAAGAAATATCTGCTGACTATATCCATATTTTTATTTTTTATTATATTCATCTTTTCATTTTTCTAAACATAAAGCCTGCTCGCTTTTTCTCTGCCGTAACTTCTAATGTTAATTTTTGAGACTTTAAAGGGTATTCCTCAATGTCATTATTTCAAGATTTTACATATGAAAGTATTTTATGTATTGCTTATTTTTCTTAAGGTCTAGACAAGTGTATAATTTGCAAAAAGAAATGTTTATAGAAAGAAAAATGTAATTATGAAAAAGCTTAATGTATGGGCTATTCAGTTCTTGGGATTTTTGTGCAGCCTAAATTATAACCTGTTTACTTTCTGGTTTCAGCTGATATTTTGGTTTGATTTCAGGTTACCATTGGCCAGCTGTACTCCACAGAAAAATTGGTCATTGAGAGTCCAGGAAACACATAGCCAAGAGCAGCCTCTGATCTTGAAGCAACACTGGACCATCTTCAGCATCCTACAGTGCCACATACAGAAGCATAAACTCACTGCACATCTGAGCTTGTCTGTTCAGCAAAAGAAATGCCTGAGAGACTCAGTTTTTGGCAACCAAAGTACTATTTTCTAATGGGTCACATGTTCTAAGATAAATGGCTGTGATTTATAATAGCATGTAAGGTAGTCTTGAAATCTGTGTGCTTGTATGTCCCATGTGATGAAATAGATCCTGCCCTATTTCAACAATAAAACTTCATTAAACTACCTGTAACCAGATACATTATTCTGCTGCTGACCTTGTCTATCACTGACCACAAAAAATGTGTTAGATTTAGAAACCCTCACCCAGTTACTGTTTGTATTGATCCTGTTGTATTTAAAAATATACAGCACCTGAATTAAATTACTAAATACATATTTTATTTTAAGTATTAAAATCAGAGGTGGATGTCGTAGGCTGCATTGTGTGGCTTCCTTGAAGAACATCCCTTGACATTTCAGGAGGTGACATAAAAATGTCACTAATTCTTTCTTCAGTTTCCAAGAGTTGATAACCAGTCTTGTCCTACTTTTAACAATTAGCTGATCAGAATAGCAGAATGTAAGACTTGAATTACTGAGGCTTGGGAGCTTTCAAATGTTTTTTCACCACCAAGTCCTTTAATTTGTTGAGGTGCAGCTATCAGCAGAAAGCTCCGCATCACTTTATGAAAGATTTCCCTTTTTCACAAAGATCGTGAATTTTGGCAGAAGGAACCTAACTAGAACAGTAACTCAAGTGCTGTAAGTCATGAAGTGGCAACAAGCTTTGCCTAGCAAAGGTGGAACACTCAGTATAGCATTTTATTGGTTATTCTTAAATCTGTAGAATGCTCAACACTTTTAAGACTATAGATTAATCAAAAAAGCAAGCAAAAATTTTGATCAGGTTCTGCTCAGGTCCTTGCTGTGCTTGAATTGGTTTTCTATTAGAAATCTGCAGAAAAATTAAGCAGTGCAAAGCTGTTTTAATGGCATACAGAAAAAAAAAAGTTTTCCTTTTGTTTCAGTGAATTGTTGTGGGGTTTTCTAAGTAGAGAAACAGAAGCTCAAAACTAGGTCCATGGCACTGTTGCCTTTGAAAACCACTCCTTATTTTTCTTGCTTCACAAAATTCATCTTTGTTTATGTTCTTCTGTGTTGTTCATTCATTATTAAAGCAGAGTGTCTAATTAAAGTGTCTAATTTAGAACAAACTCCCGTTCCTCGCTGCCATTTAAAGTGTATTTTACCATTTTGTATAGTTAGATTGAGATGTCTAGTACTGCATTTCATATGGACAATACAGTATACAGAATAAAATAGTGTGTACCTGAGACTGCAAATGTAGCCCCCTTCTCCATTTCAGATAAAAAGCAAATACAGTAATAATTCTCCCCTTATTAGGTGTATAAGTCTTGCAATGTAAATTGCTTTTAGTGAGCATTTTATTAAATTGAATTTAATTATTTTAATAGGTAATATACATTAGATTCTGTATTTGAAATCTCCACATTTACAACTGGGTAATTAAGTGCACTTAAGTTAATGGTGAAACTGCAGGGGAAGAAGGGTTTGATTGCTCTTTAAGCTCCCAGTGAGCTCACAGAAATGTAATGACATCTTACACTCCTGGATGACACAGGCTTGGAAGGGCTGCCAGTTTTATACTGTAAGAAGCTTGGTCACTAAAACAGTACATGTAAAATCCTTGTCTAAAACAGCTTAATTACTGGAACAAGCACTGCATACCATTTCAAGATCTGAGAATGTGTGCTAGGAAGCAAAATAAACGTACTTATAAATAGCATAGCCCTGATTTATAGAGGGACAACTCATCCATCAGTAACATTTTTACTATTTAAATCCATGTTTATTAAATTAAAAAATAAGAGAACTCCTTCAATGCATAATCAGTTCTTCCAAAGTACCTTTCCAGTGAAGTTCTTTAGCATTGTTTCCAACAAGAATACAGCTGTAGATGGTACATGCTGTCATAGAGACAGGCAGTCACAGGAATGTGAAATGCTTCACTAATTCCCTCCCAAGTATAAAGGAGATTACTTCTCCATTAATGCCTGAAAATTCTGTTGTTAAGCTTTGGTGGTAGATAGAACACTACTGTAGTCCCAGTTCATGCCATCTGCTCCAACCTTCTTTCTCAAGGTTACCACTCAGATTGTCTCTCACCTATTTCTACCTGCAGAAGAGCAGTAGCAACCTTCAGGTACATTCTACAGAGAGGACCATCATGGGGGGAAAAAAAGGAATGGGGCTCTGTAATTTCCCTCTGTCTCCAGTCCATACAGCAGAGGGTAAGACAGCTGACTTTCTCAGTCAAGGACAAATTAGTTCTTACTTGAAATTACTGATCAGTTTATCATACA
Organism: Aleadryas rufinucha; assembly: GCA_013397815.1. Lineage (NCBI taxonomy): Eukaryota > Metazoa > Chordata > Aves > Passeriformes > Aleadryas > Aleadryas rufinucha. Next base: position 282,610 of record VZTH01005501.1, read on the forward strand.
GTATTTATACATTACTTATTAGAAGCAAGGTAAGAACGCCTCTGGTGCTACAGTCCAAAAGTCTGCATAACACTATCTAGCTTGTTAATAGGAGTGCAAAGCTGGCAAAGGTATTTGCCCCTTACTCCTCAAACCCAACACAGCTGCGGCATTTTAGATGCTTGTTCCCTGTTTTGGAGAAGTCTTTATGTTTCCTTTGGTTGTAACACACATGTAAGTGCATGCTCAGTGTTAATTATGTGCATATCAGTTGTACCTGACTGAAAGATATCTACAAATATATTTTTCCCTTGCCTGATGTCTTTTGAAGCTATTTTGCCAAAACATGCCCAGTTCTGTATAAAAACATAGCCTAACAAATGCTTTATCATTGAAATCCTACAAGCTATGGAAGGAAAATACTTGCTAACCACACTTGGCTTAGGAAGTCGAGCCCAGTTGTAGGCTGGGATGACTTCAGTGTTGTGTTGGTGTCCCCTTGCCCTGTTCTTACTCCTGGCTAGGGATGTGCTCATCGCCGCCGATGGAGAGAGTGGACTGGAGAGCTGGCACTGTGGTCCAGCCTCGGAGCTGCTGTGCTCTTACAGCTGCACCTTCTGTGCTTCACCAGTTCCGTTTACGTTGCAATACTCATTAAATCTCTCTTGGCATGCTGTCAGAAGCTTTGTTGGATTTTGTCAAAGCAGTGTAAACAACAGGAATAGTTAAAACACAAAGGAATGATCCCATGACTTATGTACAATGTCCACTATTCTAAAAAGTATATATTTTTTCCTTAGAACAGAGCTCAATAAATATCTTTACTTTTAAAGCTGCAGAGTCTTAGCAAAACAGGTTTGTTTTTGTATAGTATTAAAAATGGTTTTTTCCTGATCTCGACATTTTAGCAAACTATTGACCTCAGCAGTATGAACCAAAATTTGAATGTTTGCCTATACTGAATTTGTCATTGCTTTTACAGGATAAACTTGGAAACGGCGCTCTGAAAGGAAAAAAGGAACTATTTGATTAATATTAGTAACTGTTCAAAGGACAGGCATTTCTGTTGTGTGTCACAACCTCTCAAGAAATTCCTCTACAGCTGAAAGCACAGTTTCAAATATATCAGAGGTACAGATTTTCAGGACGAGAGCAACCCAAGGGAGATGCATGTGAACACTTTACATACAATGTTGAAATAGGCTAAGAGGGATTTTAACTTACTACTCACTTTTCTCAAAAGGTATTTCTATATAAAAAAAACTTCCAAGTTTCCAGGCATTAAAAGCAAAACTTTTACCCTCTAACAGAAGCAGGTAGAATAATTTTATGGAGAAGCACCAGCCTCTCAACTTTATTTCCTGTAATGGAACATAAATGCGTCTCTCCCGATACCCAGCACAGACCATACGTACGCGTAAACAGAGCCATGAAAGAGCTGTGCACTGACTGTTTTCCTGAGTTTTCCATAATGATCTACAGTGAAATCCTGGCATTATTCAAGTCAGGACTATACTGTTCGCTTTGTTCCACCATTCTTAACACAGGCATAATTATTTCATACTCTTGGGAATATTTTGCTTGACGACCTTTATAAAAAAAAACCTAAGCTGTGCAGCTCTTTACCTGAGCATTTACATTCCTACTTTTTTCAGTATTTTAGAATATAAGAATAGTGCATGAGGCCTTAATGTGAAAGCAGGAAAAAAAACCAAAGAGAGAAGCCAGTAATTCTTCCAAAACTCTGTATTTTCTACAACTGTAAAAGGAAAAAATTTGGAGCTCTCAAACCTGTTTCACAAACATATGCACCTTCAAAAAGATTCCACAGCTTACAGAGGTAATTAAATATGTTTTGCAAGAGATGCTTCCTTCTAAACTACTTACCTTTTTTACTGTTAAACCAGTATCTACTGAAGCTTTGCAAGAGGGGGAAATGATGGTAATTAGTGCATTCAAGTAACTACTCTTCTGTGTTTGAGAAAAAGAACTATGGAGACCTGTGAAGAATGTACAGGCTTTCTATTGAAAGAGTACACTCCATAAATATTTATAACAGTCTTTGGCAATATGCTAATCCAAGGCAAGTAATTTTCTCTCTCTCAGAAAGAATCATGAAAAAACAATTAAGGTGATTTAATTACTGCCATGCACAGACAGCAGATTTTGAACTCTTGACAGATGAACATTCATCACAGTGCCATGTTACCCTAACCCCATAACATAAGATTCTGAACAGAATGGACAATTAAACCTAGATCATTTCCCTTACCTTCCTGCAGTACTTTGGGCTGGATCCAAATCCCAGGGAAGCCAATGGGAGCAGAAGCCAGGCTTTCCAAGTACTGACTGAAAGCTCCAATTTTAAATAAAACAGAAGTAGTTTTCATGCAAGCTTACAGATCTTCATGACACCAAAGTAAATTTAGCTTCACAGTCCTTTTCTGAATCATTTAAAGCTGAATTTAAAAGTAAGTGTACGTGGCAAAAAATTGCTTAAGGAAGATTTAACTTTAATGTCCTTCACAGTTACCCTTATAGAATTTCAACTATATTAAACTTTTTTCATTTACATACACCTATAAAACCATTTGGCAGCTATTCCTCCCCTAAATCCTTAATCCATGGTGGGGGAACAGAAATCTGCATAGAATAAAAATCTTTGGAGCTGGAGTTTTTCCAAAAGTGCAGTAAATCTTAAATTTCTTATTTAAGTTAGGGGAGGGAGCATGTTTATGAGCACATCTTCCAAAAGTTATACTTTGAATCTTTATGAAATACATTAACAGTAATGCAACTAAACAGGAGGAGTGCTTCACTTAACATTGTGCTCTACTGGCCTTTAGATTTTAATAGAATTAAAACTACTTCATTTTGATTATATGCCTTTGAGAATAATGTTGCAATTATGCCATGTGTCTCAACCTATGGCCAGGAGCAGGAGCCCTGGGTATTGCTGATGTGGGCTTGAAAGCCTTTGGTACACACATGATCCAGCTGGATTTTTACAACTGCTGCCCAGTGTAACCTGTGATAAAGACTTGCATTTCCATAGCCCTCAGCAACCTCAGCTATGAAAATACAGACAACTGTGAGTAGGCTGTCTTTGAACCCTGCTTTGGAAATCTATGCTTCTGTAAAATCTTAGCACAGAAATGTTACTGTCTGTTAAAAAGTGAGTATGTCTGATTCCCATCTAGAGGTTTTCCCCTTCCTTTCACAAAAAGTAATTCTTAATAACAAATAAAAGCACTTTACCAGGTATCAGAGCACAAAAATGTTGTGCTTTAATTAACACAATTGGTAGGATTTTCGATTGGCACCAATTTTCTGAAGCCCTCAAAAGATTTTACTGTCTAGCCTCACCAAGTACTTTCTTGCATTTTGAATTTCAGGTTACACATCTGAAAAGCACACAGAAATGTTACATGTTCTGGATGCTGATGTTTACAGCGGACCAGAGAATGTTTCCAGCCCTCTATCAATAGGCACAGCTAGCCAGGATTCTTCATGGTACCACTTCTGCCCAGACACAGCCATCAGCATATGGCTGCTCCTTTAAATTCTGTTAAGGAGAGATCCCTCCCCTCTTTTTTCTGGCAATGTTTCCTTCTTCTCTGAAGCAACTAATAAACAAAGCACAGAAAAAGGAGTGGGCTCCAGAAATCCCAAATATTACGTTGTACTTAAATGAAGGATCAATCTTGACACTGTTAGGATCACACATCAGCTTAAGAGCTGATTCACACTATTTCATTGATGCAGCAATCTGAAGAAAGACTAATTCATACCACGTTATCCCATGTAATATCCTGTAATCCTGTAATGCATGATAGATTTAAAACAAACTTGTGCAGGGAAGTAGTAGAGTTCACTATTCTCCCTTAAAACCTTTTTGGCGAGAGTTCACATGTAACTTGGAGGACAACAGTACCACAGAGCTTTCCCTCTGTGCCCTGTCAAAGCAACTGATACAGTCTAAAAGCAGAATGCTTTCTGAAGGAATTAAACACCTCCTTGTCTCTGGCTGTATTCTCACACTGTGGTTTATGTACATGCTTTTTTGGGAGGAGGGAGGACAGGCTGTGTTTCAGCAGCAGTGCACTAGTGAGCAGAATTGCAGGACCTTTAGTCTGAAGCTCCCTCTGCTTCACATCTTTCCCCCAACAGACCCCCTGCTTTTAGCCCTGGGTCTGTTCCAGCCATCTTAAAAGGCAGGTTTAGCTGTAGGCTTGAAAATATTCTCAAGTATGGGGAATTTTATAAAGAAGATATTTTTTCTATTGTTCTCATAATGCCCTTTAAGACATTTTACATCTTCAGAGGAAATGACGACCTGAGAAATCTCACAGTATGCTCTGTTCCAAAAAAGGAAAATGACATTCCATGGTTTTACTGAAGACCATACATCCATATCAGGGCGTTTTCTGCATTCTGGCAATGTCTTATCTATTCTTCATTGACAAAAAGTAACCCATATTTTGAGATACTGCATCAAAAGAAAACAAGCAGAGTCAAAGTTGCAGAAGAGCCAGAACAAAGCTTGACCGAAACCCACCTATTTTCTACCCATGCTAGTAAAGCTTCCTCACACCCCAGCTCTGCTCAAGACACCCGTCACAAGGGGCTGTCATGGACTTAGAGGGTGATTTGCCTCATGGCTCTGGCAGGACAACAGTCATTTTCAGCTATAGCCCTAAATGCTGCTTACGGACGGGATCATCCCTGGTCAGGACATGCAGACAACAGGGTGGGGACACAACCACGCTGCAAAAGTGTACAGTTTCCTGTTGCATTTTGCTAAATTTAAAAAAAAAAAAAAAAAAGTGTAATGGTGAGCTTTATGGCTTTTTTTAAAACTTCTTTTTATTCTTACAAACCCATTTGCATTGGTAGTTTTTGCTCAATTTCAGGAGTTGGGACACCAGCAGTAGTCAACCTCTAGGCTTGCAGTGCAAGAGTGAAGACTATAAAATCAATTCAAGTGTCCAGCGCCATGAAGTCCAGCTGTGTGCACAACAAAGTCCTTCCCAGCAACATACAAATACAGAAAAATATGTAGCAAAAAAGCTGAATAAATTATAAATACTTGAGAAATGTGGTGCAAAATGTAATGTAAGGAGAGCTGAACTAAGGCACTTGTTTCCATTTGTTACTGAGGACACCCTCTCCGTATCACATCAGCACTCCTCAGTGAGAAGGGTCATCCAAACCAGCAACTACTCCCCAAATGTGAAAATACAGAACCGTGTACGAGACGGACACCATCTTTTACTTCACAGTGTGTGACTCAAAGGTGTTACCAAAGTTCTCCTGATAAACACAGCATCAGCAAATATTTTAACTCCTCCTTCGTCCCGGTTTTAGACTTGTCAGTTGTGTGAAAAGAAGTCACCAGTCTATTTTAAGCAAAAACATTTCTGCAGAAGTCCCTGTTGGCTGCTATTAGCCAGATGGGACGTACACGCGAGCCTGGGGAGCGGTATCAAAGTGTGTTGAATGACAAAAACCAGAGCAGCCCAGTCCAGCCCCAAAACAGAGTGCCTGCTGTTCAGAGCCGCCGCAGCCATGGCAAAGGTGGGACGGGCACGCAAGCCTGTCACGGGTTTGACAGGTGCTCACAACAGTGAATCGTATTGTTACGGAGTCCATTGAACTAAAAGAAAATAACAAAAAAAGGACAAAGCACACCGTTGCTGTCGCAGTACTCTGTCTTTCAAATGGATCTGAGAACGAGAAAACTGGGATCCTAAGTTAAATCTGTAGCGAACACGCCATCAAGTTTTCACACGAGTGCTCTTGACTAATCGGGTAAGTGGAGTCAAGCCCAAATCAAGACCTCAAAAATTCACTTCAAGAGGGGAAAAGCAAAGCCCACGCTACTCAGTCTCCCTGCTCTCTCTCAA
>VZTH01005501.1:289272-443084 GCA_013397815.1 Aleadryas rufinucha
GGCAACGCGGAAACAGCCGCGACGGGCGGCCCCGCACGTCCTCCCGCCCGCCGGGGGCCGCCGTTACCAGGGCGCGGAGCAGCGAGCAGCGAGCAACGCTCCGTGTTTTACGGGCTTGGGACAGGCGCCCCGCGGGGCCCCGCCGGGGTCCCCCCGCCGCCCCGCTCCGCACACTCAAGCTAGGGGAGAACGCGGGGCCGTGGGCTGCTGGAGCAGGCTTCGTTATTACTATAATTAATTATTACTATCATCATCGCCTTCGTCGTTATTTAGTCTTCCACCCGTCGGAGGTTCCCCGAAGAAAGAGGCCGGAGGGTCAGGATTAAGCAAGAGCCCCCCAGCCCCAAGCTGGCATCACCGAGGAGTTCCATCCATTCACGGAACGGGAGGCGGTGGGAGTTGAGCGGCCCCCCGGGACCGGGGCTGAGCCGCTGCTCTCCCCGCCGGCCCGGGCTTAAGAAGGGCTGGGTGCTGCCCGTGAGCCGCGCTCATCTGCTGCTGGGAGTTTGTGAGACCCCCGGCTTTTGTGTGTAAATCAGTTTCCACCCATCCTAACTGCAGAGAAAATCTTTGAGACCAGAGCTCGAGGACAAAACCCCAAAGGTAAAACAAACTCCAAAGGCATTAACTTTTTAAAGTACTATATGTTTTGTAAGCAAATCTCTGTTTTTTACCCACACCCGGTACTAACTTGTGTAAAATCAAGTCCAAAGGCTCAGGATGTACACACGTGTGCACAAACACCCTTTTTGAAGGTCAGGCTATCTCCAAAGTTTCCCATTAAAAACGAAAAATCAAGAAGGGAAAACAAAATACAGGGTTTGCCCCTTAAATAAATAAAGAGAAGTAGAATCCCTCTCAGTTTTATTTTGTAGGCATGACGCATAGTAAACAGCATCCTTATAATAACGTTTTTATAAGTAGGATGAGGTCTGTATCTGAGAAGTTTCCAAACTTGGTTCTATACTTTGTGCGTGCCACAGCTATTGTCTGGGGTGATTTGCACGGATGATTGCAAAAATACTACATTATTAAACTTCCCTCCATTCTTTCTCTCATGGAAGAGACAGCAAAAAGCATAGGCAAACAACCCAGTGCTTTTTGAAGCAACATACTCGCACTATGGATTTAGCAAGGAGGTTTTTTGTTTGTTTTGCATAGGTTGTTTTATTTTTAGCATCAGTCTGCTTGCCAAAAAGCAGCCTCCCAGTGTGAGTGAATACACTGCAGTTCAACTGAGTGTGCAGTCTGGGTCTCACAGAGGAATGAATGTCAAAGCAGCAGAAACATCACCAAACCGTTTTCTTAGCAGACACTGCTGTGAGGATGTTCTTGCTACACCTTGACGGGAGAGCTGAGCTGCGAGCAGTTCCTTAGAAGTGCCGGATAACCTGACTGCTCGACATTTGTTTGTTGTTGGGTTTAGGGCCTTGTAAGAAGAGGAATGAAGGACAAACATCCTGGCTGGCACCCGCTGTGCTAATGGAAAACATGATGAATACCAGTTTGCCATCAGCTGCTCATCACCAGCTCTGCTGGGAGCTGCCACATTTGGCAGGCTGTTGGCCAAACCCTTCCTGGGAGCATTCCTTTGCCTTGTCCGCTCCAAGGGAGCTGGTGTGCCACCACTTCAGCTCTTTGAACCAATCAGCCTCAACTTAATGGTGCTAAACCACAGACCATGGTCCTGAGATACTCAGCTGAGGTCTTTGGTGCAGCACAGGAAGGAGGGGCACAATTGTCCTCTTCCTGGATGTGGCAGCGAAGGTGTTCGTGTCACCTGCTTTCACATTCACTCCTGACCTGTTCGTGTCTAACAGAGCAGTGGACAGAAATTTTGGGTCTCTCCCAAACACTCTCCTGTTAAGTAACATGTGATGAAAACAGGTTGCAAGCACGTTCTTACTTGTGCCTGGAAGAGAGACCTCCTCACTCACCTGTCTGAGGCTTGTGGGACTTCAAATTACCAAGCTGGAAAGAAGAAAAATGAATAGATTATGTGTAGGACAAGGCTGCTTAGTACTTAAAATATGTTCAAGAACCTTTACTTAAAATACAACACTGCTACTTTACTTTCTTGAAGCATTATCTATTTTATGGTGAGGAAAGCAGAAATGAAGAAACCAGCCCTTACTTCCTCATGTGGAAGCTATCCCAGCTTGCCAGATCATTAACAAATGTTTTAAGCAGCAAAGGGAAAAAATTATGCCATTTGCTCATAAGGCAAAACCATTTGGACTACTAGAAATTTTAGAGTAAAGTGAAAGGTTTAAGCAAAATAAGGGACAGCAGAAAGAGAAAACAACTGTAAATATTGATAAAAGTTAAGTAATATGGTAGCAATTAATACACATTTTTGGTATATTCCATAACTCTGGGAGACAGGCCTGCAAAAAGAACTACAATTGATAGAAAATAAGCAAAAGCAGTTAAGTCAACATGAATCCATACTGTAGGAAAATAATTAAAATCAGTCAATTAACGGCACACAAACTCATATTTTAAGTGGGAATCAATTGCTACCATTTTGAAAGGAGTAATTTAAAATCAGGTAAACCTTTAGAACAGATGTTCAACTACACAACAAACCCTGCCAGAGGACATTAGTTAAGGAGGCATTTAGTGTTCTCTGACGTGTTTTAAAATGGCTTCTCCTAAAAGAATGGTGCAACCCGGGTCTCAGGCTTCTAAGTACTATTTACCACACGTGTTATTAAAGAAAATGTTGTGATAAAAGCAGAGGGATTTCCTAGTAAAAGAGAGGTAGCATTATTAGCAGCCATGAGGGTTTTTGCATTCCCTGAATTTGGACCAGATATGTTTAGGGTTATCAATTACACACAGGATCAACCCAGGACTTTCTTTCATTTCCCTGCTTCTTGTTTCACAACAGCCCACCTTGACCCCATCCTGCAATCAGCACACAGATTTTGCAGAAGCATTTGTATCCTAAGATGATTACTGAAAACGACATTAAAAAAAGGAATGTGAAAATCTCTGGTAAGCAATCCATGGTACTGCTTTTCAATTCTCACTATGATTGCATGGGAATGTATTTCTCAGGACTCATTAGATCAGGGATTTTGGCTTGGAGCTGTATTTAATATGGGGCTTGATAAATTGGTCAAGTTGCTTGGATCAATAAGTTGTCATCATTTGAACAGAAAATTAACATGAAAATATTTGTTTGCAGACACCCAGAGTCAAGTAACTGGAGGATTCTGTGGATTCAACTCAACCACACAATGTAAAACAGAAACCCATTCAAATACAGTTCATAATTTCTTTTAATGCGGTTTTAATATTACCTTCAACTTTCAAACACAACGCTATCAGATTTTCCAGTTAGTCCAAGGGGAAAGTACTCAACTTTTGGATGTACTGAGTTCAAATATGCCAATCTCTCCAATTTCCTACTTAAGTGTTTTCTAAGAAAATCTCCCCTGACAATAGCTTGTCAGAAAACGTGAATGAGTCATAACTCCTAAGCCCTATGAAACAATTTACAGGGATTTAGAAATAGGCAGGGATTATCACAGTTCACACACAAAATTAATACCACCTCTTGCGAATGCCAACAGCATTTGTTCAAACAACATTGTTGCTTTGCTTTGAAAATTATGTAGCTCTTCATCCTGGTTTTAACAGTCATGTTTCTTGTACAAAAATGCCAGCAAGGATATTAATAGCCTCCTCAATTATTAAAAAAAAAATAAGATGCTCCCTCTCCCATATAAAATTCTAGCTTCTTTCTGTTTCTAATAAGGATGGGATTTCAGTTTACTATGTTTATGAGGATGGTCAAACACTGAATGAAAAACTCAGTGGGTCTATACAATATGAAGAGAAATTATTCGGAAGTTAGACCTAATTTTCTTCTTTATGCAGGAAAACCAAGCAGCTGTACTTCAAAAAGGCATGCATTAGGTCCATAATGGGAAAGGTACTGAAATGGAAACAAACAGATGGAAGCAGATTACTTTAATTTCCAAATCTTAAATACAAAGATTTAAATGTAATGTCTGCAGGATGCCCAGCAAGCAAAACCCTTTAGAGCTTTGAGTCTCTCAGACAGCACTTTTAGAGATCTCTGCTGTGTAGTTTTTCTTGTGTCTCAGCAGATTTTCATTTGATGTTCCTAATGAGATTACTTTAAATACATGAAAATACACTTATTCAGTTTTCCCTAGCTACAGCAATGGCTGTGTTCCCTATAGTGATGAATATCCTTTTGAAAAACTAATACCAAGTCTTTGGCAGTGAGGCAAGGAATGTCCCTTCATTTGGGTGAAATGCTGACCTCCTTGAAGGTGGAGTTTTGTCATTGATTTCAGGAGGTCCAAGATTTCCCTGCATCTGGTATAAAATCAAGGCCATTCTCCATGACAAGTAAATATATAGTAATGGCACAAAGGATTCTAAATTCAGAATGAAATTGGCATTAACTGTGACAGAACCGTGTTGCACAAACACTTCCCATTCACTAAGATTTCTGAAGTATTGCTTTGATCTTGTGGTTCATAAAGGTGTCAAGATTGGTTTGATACCTTTGGTATTTATAAGGTATTTATCTGAACTTTTTATATTCATGTGGTACACTGAAAGTCTTAAGCCATTTGTCAGCCTCTTAATCAGTAAATTATTTGATGATAAAAACCCCCTCCCATGTGCATGTTATCATCCTGCCTTCCTTATAGACTGTTGTTGCATTTCAACAATTTAACTCAAATAAACAGTCTCTGAAAAGGAAAAGTTCAGATTACCAGTGAGAAAAAATGGTTTCAGCTTCCAAAGTGTATTCACAGCATAGGAGTTGAAAAGGGTTTTGTTTTATGGGTTTTGTTTGTTTTAATGTGGATCTCCAGAAAGTTGCAGAACCACATCTCTTTCAAAAGTTTCTGATGAACACTAGGATCCTGGTTCTCACATGTGAAATCTCTATGTTTATGTGGGGTTTTGTTTGGTTGTTTTGGGGGTTTTTTTCAAACTGGGAAAAATATAATGTGGCCAAATTCTTGCCCTACATTATGCTAGTATACTGCTTTGGACTTGAGTGAGGAAGAAGCTCAATCTTATCAAGAGTAGGTTGATATAAAGGGCATTCTACCCCCAAAACTATTGCTAAGGTATTAAAATAATTAACTTTATTTCTTGCCTTCTTTCTTAAGTTGCTGGATTTTGCTCCTGCCCTGCCGCCTAGCAGCCTGCCTTTGGAAAACCAAACCCAATGTCCTCTTAAAATTCTGTAAGGAAACTTATTCAGACAGAAGATGTTTACCTCTTGTCTAAGGACACTCAGAAATTCCAAATGCTTGACATACTCTCCAAAATTAACTAGTGGAAAGGACATAAAACATGACAGAACAACACATCTCTAGATCACCTTTTTGAGTTGTTAGCACATGAACATTAGATGTCTGCGTCATTAGATTCCCCCCCTTCCTTTTTTCCCCCTCTACAGCATTAGATTTTTTTAATCATTGGAAATGCAACATGAAAATGGAAAACAACATGAACTTGTACCCACATTAATTCTGTTTTGTCTTTTTGTGTTTGCCTTTGTTACAAGCAGCAAGGCGCATAGCTCACTCAAAATCAATAGTGGCACGAACTCATTTGGTCTCTCCCAGGACAACAGAATTTGCCAGCTGGTCAGAAGGACCTTCATGACGTCGGCTGGCAAAACCTTGCTGGTCTTTAGAGTTGTGTTTGACGTGGCACAATGGAACGCTAACCTGACCTCATCAGCTCAGATACCTCCCTGTCCCTTGGGAAAACAGAGTTGTGCAATGTAGCCTGTTCTAATAACTCCTGGCAAATGCAGGCCAACCTTTTCAGTCCAGCAGCCACAGCTAGGTAAGTTGTACGTCAGTCCCATTTCTTGGGTTAAAACAGGAATAGGCTTCCAAGCAATCTTGCTGTATAAATGCTACATTAAAATTTGTTGGCTTGAATGTGTGTTTTTTCACTCTGTCAAAAAAGGAATAAATTCAACCCTGTCTCTCTGCATTTTCCAAGACTACCTCAGTTACAGTCTGTTCTCAATTGCTCAGCTATGATACCACATAGCAAAACAGGTATCTGATAGAGTATATCCTGTAAAAGAAAGAGAATGTTTATCACAGCCATTTATATCGATTCTCATGACTTATGAACATCATAAATTCAGTTGATGTATATATAAACCAGCGACTAGGAATCTGTAACACAATACAGTACTGCTAAAAGCACACAAGGAGGCTTCAGAGTTGAATTTCAGTGAATAAAATGGATTATGTAATGGGCTGAATAAAGAGAGATTTGCTTTTCTAAAGAATGTTAATCGTTTTTACAGTAGGAAACAAAAAATAGCAGAAATACACGCTGCTTTAATATTAGTGTGCCATGCTAATATGTGAGCTTGTACTTGAAAACTCTCAAGTGCATGAACAAGAAACAGGACTGCATGATAAAGCCTAACCCTTTAAAAGCAAAGGATTGGCACAATAGCTGGCATTAACAGTATACAAATAAAAATTGCTGAAATAGCCATCTGTGAATGCAGGGATGCTTAGTCCTGCATCACCAGAAATAAAAAAAAGAGAGAGTTTTCTATTTCATTGACTATAAAAACAGTTGAAGTCAGTTCCAGTGAGCTCAGTTCCACAGCTTCAGCACCTTCAGCAGGAAAGGCAGAAAAGAAGCTCCATCTGGTGGTGTGGTTGATTGTCATTGCTTTTCAATTTCATCTGATTGCAAATACACTCTTCTCCAGCAACAAAACGAAAAATTGAAGTAACATGTGAAAGATCACCTGTCCTGCAAATGGAAGCAGTGTTATCTAAACGCTACTTAAACACTGATTTAAAATCAGAAAACATTCTAAATCCAGGACTTTCTATTTGAAGCAAATCAGAGTTGAAGCCTTTCAAGACAAGGCACACGTGATCCTGTCAGGGTAGTAATCTAACAAACATGAAAGGGTGCATTAGCACACTTCAAGAGTTGACCTGCTCCAGCCTGGGGTGGGAAGAGAAGGCAGGAATCGCTGGTTAAAGGATGGAGGAGGAGGAGGAGGTGTGTGAACATGAAGTCAGGGTTGCTACTGCACCTGTCATATAAAAGTTTATATTATTATTATTATTATTATTATTTGCAAAGAATTGCTGAACAAACTGCAGCAATACTGGTGGTCAGGTAAAATAATTGGACCTAAGTTTACAAATAATTTTAGGAAGTATTTAATTCTAAGTGTCTGTGTACATGATTTCAGCAAAGTCACTGCTTTGTGGGATTGGGAGACATGTTCCCCCAAGCTGATGTTATGAAATGTTATAAGCATTGTAAAATATGAACCTAATTGGGTAGATGATACTAGGTGGAGCCACTGAAGTTCTATGCTTACTTTCATGCACAAATTCATATCTGCTACTGCTCCTTCAAAAGCCCATGGCAATTTCTCTCAAGACATGAACCTAGTCCCAAGTTTGTGCGAAACAACAGCAGTCTTAAACACAGATATGTAAAAACTTGTCCTGCAAACTCAGGTAAATAAAATACATTTTGTCTATTCTTTTTTTGTGCCCACATTTCAATGGGCAATATGCTGCATTTCATCAAATCAATGTATCATTACTTTTTTTCTGAAGAATAGAACAGAGCCTAGTATTAATTATCCACAAAAAAATCCATGTTAAAAGAATGATGGGAATACGGATTCAAGCATCAATACACTAAAAATTGCCTGAAGTCATATTGCCTTTATAACCTTAATGCAGCCCTTTTTTATTTTTTTGAGCCCATCATTTAGGTTACAGCCTTTAATTATGCATTTTTTGGCCATTTTTCTTTCAGGACTGTCTCGTTAAGCACACAAGATAGACAGCTATTCAATGGTGTTGTCATTGCTTTCCTCCACATTGCTCAAAGTGTAGCTGCAGGCCTGACTTATTGAACAGTATTCCAGTCCTGCTCTGGAGATGTGATGGGGTTTCCTCATGGGATCCTCCATTGTGCTCAGCACCACAGCATCTTGAAGTGCTTCAGAAACAGGAGACTACTGTGAGATGAAGTATTCCTGATTTTTAGCATTAGAGAGCTGAGCTGTGGAGAGGTCAAGGCAAAAAGTGTCTTTTTATTCTAAGTGCTCATTGTGGAAGTGTGCAACTTGACTTTTGAAATTGCTTATGAGAATAGAAGATTTTTCATGGACTCAGCACATCACTCCTTTTGATTTCAGCTAGAACTCAGTACCTCTGAAATCTGACTGCTTGGGTAATTGGAGTAGAAAGTTATCAGTACGCATTAGGTAGCCAAGTTAGTTTGAGCAATTTGCATAGCACTGCCAGGTGCTTCATGTCAGGAGCAGCAATAAAATTCAGTCCCTTCAGGCTAGAAAATCACTTGCCTCGGTGGCAGGACCATGCTTTCCCTTCCTGCATTCTTTGTAATTTGAAGAAAATGAAGTCCAAGTCCTCCAGCCATGTAAGTAGTATGTGATCATGGCATTAAAACCTTACTAAAGAATATTATCATGATTCATATCACCATGAATTGGAATTGCAACCTTAATAAAGTTCTTTTAGACTTTTTGTTCCTACTAGCTTGGCACAATTCAGAGCAGTTCCTTTTACAAGCCATCTGCAGATAGTACATAGTTCAATACATTTTCATACAGTAAATATTTAAGAATAAGTTCAGCAAAATATGTTTCCTTTGCTGGTATCTGGACTACTAATCTGCTGTAACTCTGCTTCTGTCTCCATTTCCATATCCAACTAAAACAAAAAGACAAATCCCACGTCTCCTATTTCTTTTCACTCCCAAACGGAGGAGACATTTAAAGGCTGCTACTTCCGTGATTCAGTACATCTTTTCTAATGTCTCTGTAATATGATAGACTGTGAATGCAACCTAATGGTGCCAAAACTGAGTTGTTTATCTTTTTACTCAGTGAAGCAGAAGGACTCACTTCAGTTTGAAAATACTTCAAGAACAAGTCACACTGTAAGGAGTTCAAAAACAATTCAGTTGAAAGAAGACACTTTGTTTTCAAAATAAAGATGTTCTTGAAGAAGAGGTGGTGCCATTCACACCCTGCTCCGTCTCCCATCCAAGAAACAGAAGTGCATGAGCACAGTTAAAGTGAACAGAAGGTTTTCACTGCTCTACGTTACCCTCTTCCCAACAGCAGTAAGTAGATCACTGTCCACTCATCCCACTGGACTTGTTGCTTTGATTTCTGGTAGTTAATGTCTCTCTCCCCTACATACCACTATTTCCTAGTCAGACAAGCAGTGCTACCCAGACCCTTTCCATCCAAGCATTTAACTTGCAAATATAAGGATGACTCAACAAGATCAAGGTTAGCCATCCCAGTCTTAGGGAACAATTATTTTGAGCCCTTAGTTATCTTACAAATTATTAATCAGGCTGGAGACATGAGGAGGAGCAATTTAACAGCCAAGGGGGATTAATGAACTGATGAACTAGGCAAGAGTGTTAAGAGCAATGGATTAATTTTTGGTGTGAATATTGAATGGATTCAGTGATTAAAAAAAGCTAAATTACCTCAAAAACCTATTTCAAGAGTAATTTTCTCTCCTTTGCGGTTTTCCTTTTTTACCCATTGTCCTTGAAGATTGCATTTAATTTCACTTAATTTTATATGCTGTTTTCTAGTTATCCTGGCAGATGAAGAAAAAAGTGGCATTTCTTATTTCTCCCACAGGAAGGATGCATTCATTCCCCCACAGAAATCACTTCCTTCTCACTCCAAGAGCAAAATGTTTATCTTGGCCAAACACAGTGTGTTCTTATTTAACTCTGAAGCCTTAGTTTCAAATTTGAAGATTAATGACTCTGTGCAAAATTCTATGTCTCTTTCCTGCCATATGTTCAGGGGGATGTCTTATCACTGTGATTTACAACTGAATCCATGTAGTCATCATTTATTGATTCATGTTACAGAACAGGAAGACCCATAAAGTTTTGTCACTCAGCTGCAACAAGATGCAACTCACCTTCTTTATTTTTCACATTTAAGTGCAATGGATAAAAGCAGTGAGGTGGTTGCCTTTCAGTACATTCTGCAGAGAGCTCTAATCCTCCAGGCAACCAGTGAAGTCTAAAAGTTTATTTGAGATGCCATGTCTTCACACTGATCCAATTTTTGCTGTTTGCTAGATTTAATGGATAGTGCAGTTTCTTGTCTGGATTTTTTGCCTAAAACAAAAATACAGACATGTACAAAGGTTTGCCTGTTCCTTAACATGTTCCCAAGCAAAGCAGCAACTTTAGGATGAAGTTAATCTGAGTGCAATGTGCTAGCAGGCAGAATACAAAGACACATGCTTTAAAGATGAAAATAATTTTCCTTCTCATGGTTGCAATCAGCAGCTGATTTCCTGTGAATGGGTTGTACAGGTAAAGAGCCAACTTGCAGCAGCAGAGCTTTTATTCAAAAATTTTTTTAAAACACTTTAGCATGAAAAAATAACAGAGGAAATTTCACATTTTCCCCAGTTGTTTGGATAAAACTGCATTCATAGAAAATAGAATTGTTTTAAATTCACAAAAAAATTAGGTTTAAACCAAAATTCAAGATTGCATTTTTTTCAAAGTAGCATTTTTAATATTTCATGTGAAATAGGGGCTTAAAAAAAGAAATACAAAGAGCTCAGAGTCATTCTGGGGGAAAAAAAAACACTAAACAAAAAAAAACAAAAAACCAAACTAAAAAACCAGAAGATGGAAAAAAACCAGTACACGAGAATGTGAGTATGTGAGTATGTGAGTATTTTCATTCTAGGGAAAAAAAATAGAAAAAGGAAAGCAGATGAGAACAGTCTGCTTGCATAACATCTTAACTGTGTGCACCTCCCAGGAAAGGTGCTTGGGAGGACTCCAGTCTTCAAAATCATGGGGATCAGAGGAGAAAGACAACCTCATGTGTGTAGTTATGGCTTCAACTCATATATACATACACACTTCTGTGTTTATCTCTGATCTGTTCTTCTGTGTTCCAATATACTCTCATGTGTTTATAGTCATATATATGTGTGTATTTACATTAATTTGATGGTTAACCTTCACACAGTCTTTTAAATACTTCCTGAACAAAACTTGCTTCCATTGTTCCTATGAGCCAGTTTAACATTAGCACAGTTGGAAGGTGAGGGCGGAGAAAATATTTTTAGTGTATTTCTAGACTGAAAGTTTGAATCTTGCTCAAATGAATGAAGTGTACATTTCTAATTTTAAACTTTTGATAATGCCACACTGGTCCCTAAACACTTAAATCCTGCTGAAAATACTACTCTTACCAGGGAACATGGTTTTGGTTTGTTTGCAGGTTTGGGTCCTTTTTTAATCTTGGGTTATTTTAAATTACTACACAGTTTCTGTTGCTTGATTTCATAGATAATATTAGAGAGAAATCATGAATCCAGGCACTCCAGTAACTGCTTTTTGAGACCTTGTGTGCAGGCAGGGTGGCTGCTCGCTACCCAGCCACAGAGAAACAGGCTTCCAGCTGGTTGAGAGAACAGGCTCCGCTCCCTGTGGCTTTCTTCCTCTGCTGGCACCATCTCCAGCTTTTCTGTACTTGAAACCAGCAACCACGTGACTCTGATGTTGAATTGCAAAAGGATGATTGAAATTTTACTGTGCTAAACATGCAGGGCCAAACTTTGGTATCCATCCTCAGTGGAAACAGCTACAGCCAGCCCCACACAAGATTGGTGTGAAGAGTAGCACAGGACCTTTTATGATTTGGGGGTGTCAGAGAAACAGTTTAGTGGGAGAAAAATGCCAGTGGCTTTGCAATCCCAATACTTATTAACAACATGCAGTAATAAACAAAAGAATGAACAACAACAGGTACAAGAAATATTACTGATTTATTGGTGGGAATGGCAAATCCTCTCCTTGAAGCAGTCTGGAAGCTTGAGCTGTGGCAGGAAAGAAGTACTCTGCACTGATCTTAAGAGAAAATGCACCCTACTTTTATATTTCTGTGCTGCCTTTTTTTTTTTTTTTTTTTAAGGTGTGGACAGGAAGGAATGCTTAGTTTTATTTTCTCTTTGCATTGCATTCTGTATCTTCATGATGGTGTATTAAAGTAACTGTGTGATCTGCTGCAATCCCAGGAGCAGCACTAATGTTACTAGAAATAAAATGTTCTAAGGATATTATCAAGACAATTTCTGCAGGAGAGTTAATATCCTTTAGCACACCAACTCGTATAACTAGAAAAATTATGTACAGATTGAGAACAA
This sequence comes from Aleadryas rufinucha, assembly GCA_013397815.1. Taxonomy (NCBI): domain Eukaryota; kingdom Metazoa; phylum Chordata; class Aves; order Passeriformes; genus Aleadryas; species Aleadryas rufinucha. The sequence goes on from VZTH01005501.1 coordinate 301,530, forward strand.
AATTGCTACAACGAGTTTAACATGATCGTGTTAATTGGTTATTCACTTTGAGGGGAAATGGTGCCTGTTATCTGTCACACCAGGAGAGGATACCTTAGCAATGGAAGATGCAGCATTTTCCCCATTTGTTATGGGACAAGGAGAAGGACACATATTTATTGCCCATGGAAGGTCGAGGTGGGTGTGGAAGTATTCCCTAGCATGTTTCCCAGAAGATGAAGGGGCAGCCAGTGGAACACGGCCACAGTTTGTTACCTACTGCAAGGCAGTGTGAATAGAACATGGAGTCCCAATGTGAGGGACAACTGATTTGTTTAGGAGGAGAGAGAAAGTGCATGAAAATTCCCCAGTATCACGTAGGGCCCTGACAAAATCTGATCCTTGGGAGGCAAGTGGAGGTGATGACCCTGCTTGAGTATAGATGAAACACACTCCTGCTCCCCAGAACCCTGTTGGAGGAATTATCCCTCTCATTTCTTCTACCACTATAATGCCACAAACCTAAGTATGACACTTCCCAGATTACAGGGGGATTTAAGACAAACAGATCAGATGGTTGGCTGTTTGAGGGGTTTTGATGGCATTTTAAACCAAATCCAACAACTTGGTCCATGGTTAGCATTCATTAATCTTCCTACCTTGAACAGCTGCCTTGGGGAGTAGCTTGGCAGAGCTTTGTCTGTAAGCCCCTTGAAGAACAAGTCTGAGTGGGACCTTTTTTATAGTCCATCACCTCTCTGAACATATGGACTCAAGTGTGTAAAAAACAGGGTATAAAGCTCACTGTCCACATCTTCGCCATCTTTCCACTTCCCTCCATGAAAAAAACCAGTTGACACTGGTCAAGTAAATTGCTGGTTTTCAGTCTTATGCACTGTATTAATTTTAGATTAACACAGCGCCAGAGGTACCTGTTTGTTTCTGTTTTGCCAAGTACTAATTATAATAGCCAAGGTTAAAAGATTTAGACAACTTCCTTCCTTCTCTTCTGCAGTCAACACTATTTTAGAAAGAAAACAGTCACTGAAAATACTTTGATTCATCTTAAAGACACAAACCAGTTTCAAAAGGCTGTGACAAATACCTGTTTAGATTTGATTTAATGAAGCTCTAAGTATTTTAATAACATTGGTTTTTAAATCAGAAAATCCAGCAGTTAAGATTGCTCTTCCATAGTGAAAAAAAATTGCATGCAAGCAGCAGCTGGGCTTCACAAAAAGAGATACTGTACATAATGTGAAGATCAGAGTTTTCTTTCCAAAATCAGTCATGTTATACAAAATCAGAATCAAATTTCACCAGTCCCAGGAAATATTTGAGAGATCCTTCTGTATTCCAACCTATTACCACAGGTTGCCTCAAGGTAATCCTTTCCTCTTTGCCATATCCTGTAATTGTCTTTAAGCATGGAGAAACTGAACTGCTGTAAAACTGCATTACCCTGTCACGGGTTTGAAATCCTTGGGAAAATTGTGATAGCTTTACACCTTAAATTATTTAAAGTTTAAAAGTTTTTTGTTTTGGTTTTTTTTTACAATATAAGGAAATCCCATACCAAATTACTCATAAAACTTAACAACCACTATTAAAATGTCAGCATTAACCAACAATTAGCATACACCCACACACACACATATATATATATATGTGATTCATGTCTCATTTAAAGATAGGGAAATTCTGTATGTTACAGCACAGACTACTGGACTTCTAAGTGTTTTTTTTAATGTAGTTCAGTATCTTCAGGGAGTTCTCTAAAACACGCATACTCTGTAATAGGACAGCCAATGTCTATGACTAAGGGTGGGTTAAAATTAATTGCCTGATATATAAACCAAAGTGACTGAACAGTGATGTGAATCCTTCAGTGCTCCACTGTGCTGCAGTGAACTACACTCCTCCCAGAATCCATTAAATACTGACTTAACACTGAATATGCAACCATGAATCTTGACTCTCTTGACCCTTCCCCGACATATTTTTTCCTCTTTTCTCTTCCCATCCATCCATATCCCCAGCAGAAACCATAAATTGTATTAGCATAGAGAAGCTCATTAAAAAGCCCCAAAATACCCCACAAAAGCAGCCCCCCACCAAAAATATCAAATCAAACAAACAATAAAAACCCCTCCGCACGCTGCTTTGAGTATAGCTGAAATTTTCTGCCCGACTCTCTGGGCTTATCGATCAGAGACTTGAACTTTTCACCCCTTTAGTAGCACAGGCCTTCTGATCGCCGCAGTGCGAGGCTCATCTGCCCACAGAGGCTTCTGCTTGAGGGTGTGATAATAACTGACATTAATCATGTAGCTCCTTCCCCATTAGCGTTTGCATGCTTTAAATTAGAAGGCTACTGTGATTACACAGCCTTTTTTTTTTGATTCATAATAATCCAATCAATCTGATTTATACAGGCAGTGCAGAATTCAGCCCCCCTCCGCAGCGTTAACGAGCCGGTGACCTCCTGAGGTGCAGCTTCCCCTCGCTCTCACGCGAGGCAGGGCACAAAGCACCGAGCTGGGAGCAGCAGCAGCAGTGTCCCGGTGCCGCTCCAGCACACGGGCACTCGCCAAGCACATGCCCTGACACAACGCGGGCTGAGTCAGCCTAAGGAGCCAGAAGCGCCGGACTAGTGACTGTGCTGCCCATAGAAACAGCAACTACCCAGAATGTTGCTTGGTGCCGTTTTAAATTAAAGTGGAAACCACGAAGCCATGGGACCGGCAAAAGAAACACTGCAGGAAGGCGGAAAAGCCGGAATTTTTTTTGTGTAATGCTTTGTGTGAAATATACAATGTACAGAACGAGCAGTGAGACGACACAACCCATCCGAGGCAGGTCCTACTCCGTGGCTCTTGTGCAGGGCCTGTTTACCTGAGCAGACTGTCAGGAGACGGGCCCTGGGGCCCTGCAATGCAGCCCCTCAGGACCTGCGGGGCCTGCCTCAGCCTGCAGGGCTACTTCGGGAATCAGAGAACAGTTTGGGTTGGAAGGGGCAGTAAAGATCATCCCGTTCCATCCCCTCTGCCATGAGGATGGAACCTTCCACTACACCAGGTTGCTCAAAGCCCCATCCAACCTGGCCTTGAACACTTCCAAGAGATGGGGCATCCACAACATCTCTGGAAAACCTGTTCCAGTGCCTCACCACCCTCACAATAAAGAACTACTTCTTAATATCTAATCTAACCCTACTGTCTTTCAGTTTGAAGCCATTGCTCCTTGTCCTGTCACTCCAGGATCTTGGAAGAGGTCTCTCTGCAGCCTGTGTGCTCCCTCCGGGCACTGAAGCATCGCCGCGCTTGAACCACCGCGCACTCAGCAGCTGCACACTCAGCCCCTGCGGCGTCGGTGCCCGATTCGTGCCGGGGCTGCTCAGAGCCCGCAGGGACCGAAAGCCCCGAGCGGCCACCGGCGCTGGGCAGGGCACGGGCGACAGCGGCCACCGCAGCTCCGCCGCCTCCACAGCGGAAGCAGCTGCGCCGCCGGAGCCGGCGGACGTGACCTCACGGCACAGCCCCTTCCCGGCCCTCCTCGCCGCGTCTGGCCGCTCCCGGTCGGCGGCACGGGAGGAGGAGGAGGAAGGCGGGCGNTGCCTGAGGCTCCCACGCCGCCCGTCCCCGGGGGTTCTGCCCGTCAGCCGCTCCTGGGGCGCGTTGCCGTTGCCCCACTCGCGCCGGGCTCTGCGTTCTGGGGGGGCTCCTCCGTCCTTGCCAGAGGTGGCCCGCGCGCCTCATTTCTGGGGAAGGGGACAAAAAAGCAAATTAGCCCCCCTTGTGTTTGTGCTCTCGCGCAGCATGGGAAAAACACCCAAACTCTCCTTCCTCGAGTGAAAGACCGGGCGGTCAGGAGGAGCAGAGGGAGAGGTGATGGTACCGATTTTAGGAGCTCTCTAAACACAGGCGCAGGGTCCCGTTTAGAAAGGAGACATTGCTCATTCCGCACAGGGCGCAAGGCGGAGGTTTCCACAAATCAANGATCCGGGATGCTGCCGGCGCAGCTCGGGCGCGCGCCGCGGCACCTGCTGGTGTGCGAGCGCGGCCACGCGCGCCACNAATCAAGCACACCACCTATCAAAACTTTTCACTATTTATACATTTCCGCAAACAAAGGAATTCGTGTTCATTGGCTACAAGTTGCATAGTTCTCTTATTAATTAGTATTCTATCTTCTGTTGGTTAGTGAGTCTCTCATGCTAATTAATCCGCGTGCTCAGTTTTTCTCTATTTTGGAGTCAGGGGGTTTCTGGGTTCGGTGGTCCGTGGGTCGGTGGCCGTGATCTCCACTTGCCGTAATTCCCTTTGATCCAGTCAGAGCTGATTCAGCACAGTTGCTGGGTTTATTAAGCTTCTTACTTATCTTGGGAGTTCTGCCAAATGTCTTCGTGGCCCATAAATTCTGCATTCTTTCTGCCCACTATCAGTGGTATATCCTTCTCCCCAGGCTTTGTTAACCTCGCCCTAGGTCTGAGATCACTGAAGCATGTCCAGCCCTAAACTTTAACAAAGACACCCGGGCTTCACTTAGGGCTTGTTAGCGGTACTCTGTTTCATGGATTAAATCTCCCTTCTTGTTGATTAGGCTTGAAAGTGTACAAAGATCAAACATCAAAGAATATCCTTCCTTAAAATTTGTAGGTATTCCATATTTCGCAACAATCAGGCAGGATCCTGTTTCATAAACCCCTTCTCATTCCCTGTAATTCTCTGGGCTAATTGTTAATTATTTCTGACTTCTGAGACGTTTTTTAGCAGCTAATCAGAAAGCTCTCTTCTGGTGTGGAAGGCAGCTCGTTTGTCAGTCCTTACTTCTCTTGAACGTGAGTGCCAAGGGAGATACACACCTGTTCTCCAAGAGCTTGGGCAAAGAAGTTATTTGAGGGATGGAAGGAGGAGCAAGGGGACAGACCTTTAAGCTGCCTGGGAAGCTTTGTTCTTGCCCATGTATTACTTGCCATGTATTACCTTGTTTTCCCTGGTCTGACAGAATTCAGGGTTCTCTTGATCTATGGAAAATGTGCAGGAAAGGTTTTAAGCAAAAGATTAAAGATTCTACTTTGGTCTTTGCTTTTCCACTAAGATTACAGAAATGCTTAGCCTACATTTTTAGTTACAACTGCTTCAACAGGTACTGCAGCAAGGGCTGAAGGAGGTGTCCCAGTGCGACATCAAGCTAAATGTGTAACGATGTGAAACAAGATCTTCTGTTAACTCATGCTGTGTAAGATCACATCTTTATGTAATACATCAAATGCTATTGTATAGCCAAAAAAAAGGAAAAAAAAACCCCAAACACAAATCACCAAATAATGTATTTGGTGTACCTAGAGACTATGAAAATTGATACGTTTTTAAGACAATAGCCTGATAATACTCTTTTCCCATCTCATTTTGATATAATATTCTGATGTCTTTGAAAAGTAGAGGTTTTCTTTTGTATTTCATGTTGTTTTGTTTGGTTGGGGTTTTTTTCAGAACAGGTTTTAGGATAGGATTTACATTACAAATATATTCCTAACAGGTGTCTTTTTTGATCCCGGAATGTGGCATTCTACCTGAAGTGCTGAAAAGCACAATTGCAGATATTGGAGAGTACTACCTGGTGAGGAATTTACCCGTTCATGAATTGGTTGCTCATGAATTCATTGATGCTTTCGTGAAGAAAGGTAAGGAGGAAATCAGAACAGAAGAAATGCAGTAGTAATGTACTGTTTTTATAGCACAGTAGAATTTTTAATAGTCTTATTATTATTTATTCTGAAAAGTATTTTAAAGCAAGGGAAGGAAAACCACTAAGCAAATTCTGCATGAATTTGTTTATATGCTTTTTTCTGCTTTGTCACGTGTGACAACATTTGTTTACACCCTCTGGTTCCAAAACTCCTGTGATTGTTCCTTGTAAATTTCCCCCTATTCCATCTCAATTCTGAAAACCAGCTGTCTAGAGGGCTTCCATGTATCCTCACACCTGTTTCTTCTACACCTCACCTTTATGCAGATTCTTGTAGAAATCTTCCTTCTCCCTTTATCATTCCTTCATACTTCAACACAGAGCTGTGTTGAGCCATGTTCCACAGCAGACAAGAGAAAAATATGCTTCTTTATTTTTTATATTTCACTAACAGAGCTGTGACAGCTCATCCTTACCCAGTAGGAGCAAAGAGGATGCGAAGGAAGATACAGCCTCTGCCCAGCCACCTTGCTGTTGCATAGTCAGACCATGCTGTTTTCATCTAGCAGGGCCCACTCCTTTGGCTTATGATTGCTCTTGCACCCTTCAGATGATAGCCAGAGAGACAAAAAAAAATTTACAGGAAAAGAGAGGGGAACAGAGAACATGTGGATGAAACACGGGAATAAGAGATCCATTACTTGCTAAATGTGGGACTCTTTTCTTATTTCCTTTAATCTCATGAATGTTTTTTATGCCAGTAGTGTTATGGAAGCAATACAACATTTGTACACAGAGTTCATAGGATCTGACTCTTGTATTTTAAAAACCAAAATTGATTAGTGGCAGATAATGCGACAAAATTATTTAGTAATGTGAGCATCTTCCACCTTGTCTTTGTGTGAACTGGTAATAGAATTATGTCTGGGAAAAAACCTGGGTTTTCCATTTGCTGACTGGGGAGAGTCACAGGTGGAAGGAAGGAAAATGTTTTCATATTGGGGGATATTGTTAACATTATCCCTAGTACAGGTCCTTTAAAATATTGCCAGAACAGGATTTATAAAAATAATAACAATGCCATTTTGCTTGGGAAGGTGGAAGAAACACTAGAGTGATTCAGATGGTATTTGGCATGTTTGGTTATCTTGAAGTGAGTTGTTTTTACTGTCATGTCTGTCTTTACAGACTATGTAATCTCATGTTTTTCTGCTTTACTGTTAAAGGTTCATGCTACGCACTTACCTATAAGACAAAAATTGATCAAGATAATACTGCAGCTCTGCTACCAAATGGTATGGGGGATTTGTTTTGGTTTTGGTAATACATGTTGATTGTGGCCTGGGTTGGGTTTTTTTTTGGTTTTTTGGGGATTTTTTGGGGGTTTTTGTTTTTTTTTTTTTTTTTTTTTTGTAATGCTCTAAACTGGAAAATAATGCTTACTGCACTTGCCAAATTTGTTAGGAATTTGTGTGAATTGTAAAAAACTACTAATTTTACCTCTTTTTTTAATTCATGCTGTTGAATTATTTACTTCATCTCAAGGAAATTAAAAAACAATAAAAAGCAGCTTCGCTTATGTATAGCCAGATTGTCAGTGCTTCAACCATAATTGCAATTGCTACAGGGGATTATTTTTGTGAAAACATTGCATTCCAACTTCTTGTTTCCTACTGATCATTAAGACAGAATTTGTACCAAAAAAGAAAGTTATCAGCACTGCTTGGGAACGGTTTTAAAATATGAAGCATTTATTCTCGTGAGACCCCCAACTTGGGTACTTCATTCAACTCTGTCTCCCCAGCACAGGAAGGACATGGACCTACTGGAACAAGTCCAGAGGTGGCCACAAAGGTACTCACAGGGCTGGATCACCTCTCCTATGAAGACAGGCTGGGAGAGCTGGGGTTGTTCAGCCTGGTGAAGAGAAGGCTCTGGATAGAATCAGAGCACCTTCCCATACCTAAAGGAGGCCTGAAAAAGAACCATAGAGTAAATTTTTGAAAGGTCATGTAGTACTAGGACATGGGGGAATGGATTCAAACTGGAAGAGGGTAGGTTTAGATTGGATGTTAGGAAAAAAGTTTTTACTGTGAAGGTGGTGAGGCACTGGAACATGCTGCCCAGAGAAATTATGGATGCCCCATCCCTTAGAAGTGTTCAAGACCAGGTTGAATGGGACTTTGTGCAACCTGGTCTAGTGGAAGGTGTCCCTGCCCATGGCAAGGTGGTTAGAACTGGATGATCTTTAATGTCCCTTCCAACCCAAACCATTTGATGATTCTATGAGGATTCTGTGTTAAAAGTCTATTGCAACTGCATCACAGTTTTATGACAAGACATCATAGAACATCCCACATCTGAGGTGAGAAAATGAAGCTATTTTGAGCTTCAATTACATTGTCTTACTTCTGTTTAACACTATATAAGATATAATAGAAATACAAACTGGTCTGTCTGCCCTCTAGCCTAAGAAGCTGTAGTATGACAGGTGTCCATAAGGGCATGAATAAATTCAGATTGTTCAGAGGAATTCTTTTATGTGTCTGTTAGCACAGTCCTGACAAAATGGATACTTGATAGCAATTGTGTTTGCGTGATACAGGTGTTACAAGCCGTGCACAACTGTTGCAGAGACAGTGTTACAGTTCCTGGTGATGTCACTGTCTGAACTCTTCCTCTGCAGCCTTATTTGCTTGTGTTCTGTGTTGTGCTGTTACTTGTGCAGTGGAACCCAAAGACCGTGGTAGAGAGCTGTTGTGGAAGCTCTGTACCAAGCAGCAGCAGCCAGATCTGGTTTATGAGCACAGAAGCAGAGTTGTTCCAGCATGTATCAGCTCATCGCTAACAAGCATAGTTTACTCAGTGTGAGTAGTCCCACTGGACTTGGAGGAACTGCTTTTGTTTATTTAGTTGAGCAGTGCATGTTGAGCATGAATGTTTACTAAATCAGGCCCTTGTGTAATGTAGTGCTCAGCTAATGACACAGCAAGTGCTAGGGAATGAGCGAAGGAAAGATGGAGACAATGAACTGAGTAGTGCAGTAAAAAAGCTATGATTATCTCAGGAATAATGTTACGCTTTTTTTACTCTAGTTCATAAGACCTCTTTGATAAAAAAAGAATAATTGAGTTATAACCTTTTTTTTTTTTTAAGGATTAATCTGGTAATCCATTTAACTGGAACAAAGGAGTCTGCATTACATTAGTAATACCATTGATCCGAAGCTAACATTGTAAAAGGTATATGGTTCTCAAAAGACTTCAAAGGGAACCAAGCAGAAGATTAGTTCTATTAAAATTTGTTTTGTTTATAGGTAAACTAATTCTGTCAGTGGATAAGGATACTTATGAGGAACTTGGACTGCAAGGTCGCCCTTCTCGGTATTCAGGCAAAAAAGTAATGAGATATAGTAAGTATGATTTATATTAACAGGACTTATTTAAGAAGCACCTTGTTAGGATGTTGAAACTTCCCTTTCACTAAAATTAGTTACTGTCTAGGTTATATTTTTCCAGATGCAAATACAAGGACTGCCTGAAGAGAGAAAGTACTTTTTTCCAAGTAGTAAAGCAGCTTTAAGGACACAAATACATCATCTTTCCAGTACTCCATAAAATTTTCAATTTCAGGGGGTCTCATTGTGTTGTTTGTACTGGAGGGATGTAGGACTTAAGAATTTTTGCGTACTCTGCATAGTATTTGTACCTTCTGATTTAAGTCAGAAAATTTTACACTAATTAAGGACGTGTTTAAAATGTGTGCACTATACAAAATCAGTGAAGGGCCTCACCCAAGACTGTGTGCTTGAAAGCGAGATCTGTACTAGGTTTCACACATTTGAAATGGTAATCTCCATATACCAAGTACTTGGAAAGCATAACTTTTTAACAGCTGCAGAGGAGACATCTTGAGTGTGATTTTTGTTGATTTGTCTTTTTAGTAAATTAAAAAAACCAAACATGAACACTGTGCCATCTCAAGTGTATTGGAACTTGCAGCAGTTGATAGGTATAGTTAGATAAAAACTTCAGGAGGGGAAACTTGTTATCTCTAATAAGTATTTTGGCAAAATGAGACATCATTTTACCATTCTAATTGTCAAAATGTATCATGAAATTTCCATTTGAAAAATAAATATAACTTATTAATTCACCTAGGAAAAAACAACCTGTTGAAAAAGTGTCATTGCTGTATGCATGACTTTTGTTGTTAGAAATTCTAGTTGTTTTTTTTTTTTTTACTGCTAATAGCTTGCCTAATTGCCAAGATATTTTTAAGGCACTGTTTAGGGATTTCTGTCAGTGCCATTTCAAAATAAATCTGTCCCTCTAGTCACTAGGAGGCAGTTCCAGATTATATCAAAATAAGGACAGCAGGAGGTGAATATTTATTTACATAATGGAGAGTCATATTTGCATAATCAAATACTTTGTAAAAATTCAGTATACGTAAAAAGGAAGTTTAATGTTCTTTGGTTTCTTTGTGCTCTTCTAATTTAATAGCAAAATTTATTTCAGTTGAGTACCAATAGCTATTGTGCATTTTCTGCAGTTATCACTATTGACTTGACTGATGCTGGCTTTCACCCAGAGAGCAAGAAACATAACAGAGTGCTTTGGGCCTTGAAAGAAAAGAAACCTTTAGAATTTGACTTCCTACTGGCTTGGTATAATACAGGTAATAAGAACTAAATGTAAAATGGAAATGCAACGGACATGAAGTCCAAATATTTTTAGTTTACTGTTCTTTTCTAGTGATTGTCCAAATGCATTTTCAGTGAAGGGAAAAGTTAGATTAAAATGTGTATAGGTGGGAATTTTTGTTTGTTTTGTTTATTTGTTTGAGGTGGGGAGGGTGTTACTTCCTGTGCACAGAACATTTCAGTTCAGTAACCCAAAAGTGATTCATGGGAGATGTATTAGTTGCTTCATTTCCTTTCTCTATCTTGCCCAGGCTTTGTGGCAAAACTTTGCCTATTTGATGGTGCTGCGTCTTCTTTATAAATTTGTGCCATACATAACCATTGTCAATACACTTTTTTTGTTTTGTTTTTATTAATACACATAAGTTATGTGTCTGGTTACGTACTTAGGATGGAGAACTCTGATTTCCTCAGTAGTTACAGGACCTCTACAGAGTCCCTGTTTCTGTCGTGTGCCATGTGCACTGATACACAGTGTGCTGTTTGATCACTTTATTCTCAAGCACTTGTTTGAGGTTGGAGCCAAGTGAGAGGTTGCTATAAGAAATTGTGTTGTTTCAAAGCATCCTCTAGTATTTGTTTATTTACTGTTTTCTAATTATGCTATTTTTTCTTCTGGGACTCAAGTATTGTTCCTCCTCTGAGTGTAAATTTTCAAAGTCCCCAGTTGTTTGTATTACCTTAGAACAGGCTGTATTTAGGGATATGTAGCAATTGCGTAGAATTGATGAAAACTGCAGATGTCTGTATTGAAAAACGTTTTTCTTCGTCACAGATGTGTAGCTTTTGGTGTTGTTCTGCTTTGAGTCTCCGCACTAGGGAGAAGGGGTATTAGGTCCCTGAGAATGCTTTCCCATCTCCTCTTTATATTGTTCCATTTTCCTGGCTCTCCAAGACCAAGTCGAAGGAGGAGTTAACTGATCTGGGAAATGGAAGCTGCTTATGACCTCCTTTAGGAGTGTCCCATGTTTCACTTTAGTCCTTCATGTTTCCCCTCCCCCTTTCTAAGTACTAACCATATGACAGGGATGCTTCCTTGTTTGTCATACAGAAATTGTTTAAAGGCTTGCAATTCCCGTCCTTGTAATCTTCAGGAAAGAGTCACACTGAAGGCTATTGCTACCATAAATGGTGACATAAATCCAACTGAGGTGGCAGATCTTCACGCTCAGCTTGCTTGGATTTATTGACCCTGGGCAGAGAGCAAAATGCCTCTAGGGCCACTATTTTTCTTATGTTTGCTGCTGCCCATGTTAACAGCATTCAGGAAGAATAGCATTTTTTTCCTCACTTTCTTACATCCCAAAACCAGGTCAGGTCAATCATTTCCTGGATATGGAGTTAAATCTGAATGCCCTTCTGTGCAAGAATCTTGTGCTCATAACACACAAAAGACTATTAGTTCCTTAGTACTGACAAAAATAAAACTTTTATAGGTTTTTATTAATAGATACGAGACATTGTGTAGATTCTGCTGGAAGGGAAAAAGTGGGCTGTGTTTTGTCAAGAGAATCTGTGTCCTCTGTGAACATTCTGCTTTCAGCTTTCCTGCTGATAACTGGTGTTTCTTGCTATGGCCAGCACTGCAGGTTTTTTGGTCTTTATACCCAATTTTCCCACACTGTGGTTTTGGTACCAAGAAGAACAGGAAAAGGGAATATGAAGTGTCTCATGTCTTTAATGACAGAGGCAATACAATCTTTTTTCTATTGCTGTAATTTCTATCACAATTTTATGTGTTTGTTGGATGAAATTCAGTGGCCTCTGAAAAGCTTTGATGATATGCCTGGTTGCTGTTAATATGGAAAGCTATGCTGTAGCTAGAGGAATTGTTCTCTTACGGTCTTGACTGTTGTCTTTGAGACTTCCTACATTTAGGGCTATATCTGAGGCTCCCACATGCAGCAGACATGTAAAATGTATGATTTTCTATGTTTTACTAGGAATTCTAGGGCAATATTATACATTCTTTGAACCTGTTAGTCTAACAAACGCCAATAGAAAGTAAGGAAGATCGTCTCTTCTGGCACTCTTCAGACTTAAATATATCTGTATAAAAATACTAAATTAAGAAGAATCCAGTGACTGCCTGTCTTTGTCACTGTGCCCTTTTTTGAAGAATGGTTAAAAAAGATGAGCTTAACCCTCCTTTTTCTACTCCCCCAAATTATTGTTCTTGATGACATAAATATGGCTGATAGACCTTAGGCAGTCCGTATTTTCTGATAGCAAGTTTTAGATATAGTATTCCACAGTGAACTCTACCCTGTTCTTGAACTTCTGCTGCTTATATATGCCTTTTCTGTGGTATTTAAATGTTGCTCTGCACTTCAGACTTTTCATGAGTAAGGAATTACCTCTTGGTCTCCTAGACACCCGTTGTTATTTTATGAAAATAGCACACATTACATGGAATTTGAAATGTAGGAGCATTGATTCCATGTCAATTACCATCCTGCTTCAAAAGCAAGTTGGTTAATATCTCTGAATTTAAAATATGCTTGCTTAAGTAAGTTTTTTCATCTAGGTTAGGATTTTAGAATTTTACCTGCTGTTTTGGATCACTTATTAGTACTTTCCCACAAGTCCATCCGGGTGCATTTAACTCTTACAGCCATACTGCATTTGAAGTGTTATCAGTGGGGAGGGGTGTTTATGCTTCTATTAAAGTGACATTTTTGATGTATTTTGATTTCTTTACCCTCTCCCCTTTCTTCTCTCTTCAGTCTTTATGCTCCAGATTATCCTAGAATTCCTCTTGACATCATTAATAAATCTGTTCTTAAATCTGTAATCACATGCTCACTTTTCCATTATTCAGGGAAAACAGCTGTTCTGGGATGAGGTTCCTGCTCCATTTTATCTGTTCCTTTTCAGGAACACTCTGAGTTCCTCTTTTTAACAAGCTCATTTTATTACTAACCCAGTTCATTCTGCTTGAATTTTCTATTGGCAAATCTACACTTTGTAGTTAGATAGCACATTTACTGAGCTGTACCAAGTTACTGAATCTTGCACTAACTTTTATTTCCAAGAAGATAAGGAAGGTGAAGGTTCCAAGGCTTTTGTCATAGATTAACAGCACATAAGCAGTTTCACGCTGCATTTTTTTTGTATTTATATACAAATGTTTCATGTATTCAGTGCTTCTTTTGTTTAGTAGTTTCGTAACAGCTGTTTGTGGTACTGTGTTGTTAAGGTGCAGAGGGATCAACATTGATGTCATACTTTTCAAAAAACCAAATACAGGCCCTGAAGCCAAAAATAACATTCAGCACCTTAAGGGACTTGCAGTGTCCAGTGTTACAAAGTAATGATCTACAAGGAAAGCCAGAGGAGTCCTGCAGTGCAGAGGAGCTCTTTGAATGGCTGGGTGCTGTCTTGAATCAAGTTAGCTTGTAAGTATTTGAATTTGTTTGATCCTTAAAAATGTTTTAACTAAGGAAAGCCACAATTTATTTTAAGAAATAGTTGAATAATAATTAAGACAGACACTGTTTTGTAAGTGGGAAGTCTGTTATGCATTTAAATGTTTGTTTTAAGTCTTGAATGACTTTATCTGTGGTTTTAGGGGTACCCATATGTAGTGATTTGTGCTGGGATAGAGTTAATTTTCTTCATAGTAACTGGTGTGGTGCTGTGCTTTTGATTTGTGACCAAGAGTATTGATAACAGGGGATGTTTTACCTATTGATGGGCAGGGCTTGCACAATCTCAAGCCCTTTTTCTGTCTCTCATACAGCCCTGCCAGTGAGGAGGCTGGGAGGGAACCCAGCCACACAGCAGACCCCAGCTGAGCAGAGGGATATCCCACGCTATGGGATATGGTGACGTGCTCAGCAGTAAAAGCTGGGGCAAGGGTGGGTGGGAAATGTTCAGAGTTCCAGTGTTTGTCTTCGCAAGTCAGTTAGAAGCCCTGCCTTCCTGGAGATGGCTGCACATCTGCCTGCCCATGGGAAGTAGTAAATTAATTCCTTTCTGTGCTTTGCTTTCATGTGGAACTTTTCCTCTACTTATTAAATTGTCTTTATCTCAACCCATGCGTTTTCTCCCCTTACCCTTTCAGTTCTATGTGGGAGTGAGCGAGCAGCTGTGTGGTGTTTGGGTGATTACAGGGTTAACCCACAGCACCATGAGATCTTTTGTATTGATTGCTTGGTCATTAGTTACTTTGGTATTAATTTAGATGATATACATAGATCCTACTTGTTTGGTACAAATTCTGATTAGTAAGACGTCCTATAGAACATATAAAGCATATTTATTTCAGTTGCTTTATTTTTTGTTTTTTCTCCCAGAGACAACAAATCCTCCAGCTTCTTATCAACGTATTGCTGCCCTGAGCCCAACACAGTGGTGGAAAAAGCTTTTTTGTGCACAATCACAGGCTTTATAATTCCTGAGAAGATTATTCAGTTATTGGAGCAGCTGTGGTAAGGGCTGACAGGAGCACATTACTAAAACACTTGTACTCAAACACTTCTTAATATTTGAAATAACTTTAAAATACTTTTGTATGGTAAATACAAACGTTGGAGGTAAATAGCAAAATATATAAATGAAGACTTTTTTTTTAATTAGGAAATGAGCTGGGAGCTTGACATCAGTATAAAAAAAAGTAATAAACAATTTTGGATGCCTCGAATTTGAAAAAGCCTGCCCTGTATTCTAGTCATGACTTTTTTTTTAATCTGAATTTCTAAGAAACTGTGGCTCTACTGTACTCCTGCACTTTTAAAATGTGGAGTGGATAATATCTGGCTTTGATTATTCATAATCTATTTCCTCTCTGGTGGTAAAAGTATTTGTGTCAAGCATAGCCTGACTATGTTACTTCCTCCATTGCCTTTTTTCTTCCCTGATAGCAATTGTTCTCATTAAATGTTCAATTTTCTGAAAGACACTGCATGCTGTAGGAAAGTCAGAACTGCCACTTTACAACTTAAAACTTTTTCTAATTGCGACAACTTGCAGGTTTGCCATGTATAAAACTATAATAGAATTATTCCTACTATAGTAGGAATAATAGATAGTCAATCTTACTTTGTTCCCTAATGTATTCTGATAGAGTTTATTTATTATGGACTAAACAGGGGTTTTTAACTGTTAATAAATTTTCACTAAAGTGTGTCTTTGATTGTTTTACTTTATACTGTAGACTTGAATGTGCTGCCTATTCCATTAAAATCACTGATTATGTTGTCTCCTTGCTTGCAGTTGCTATTTTGGTGACCCAAAACTGGCGTATTGGCTGACCTTAACGGTGCATGGCTTTGCAGACAGCCCTGTTTCCTGGAGAGAAAGTGAACATGGTTTCCACAAAGGAGGAGAGAACTTGTACAACTTTGTCATTTTCAGAAATCTGGACTACTGGCTTCAGATGGCTGTAGGAGCTCATGATGATTGTCCTCCATAAAGCTACATCCACAGAAGAAGTTCTCTAATAATGCCTTGTTACTGACAGAAAACTAATAAAATATTTTTTATACAAGTAGTTATCAACTACACAGATCTTATGACAGTGCTTACAACAGTTACAACAGATCAAGTACTAAGAGAGTCTGTACATGCTTTTGTTATTTGTAGCCAATGGAAGGAATGGGTTTTTGGTTTTTCGCTGTCATACCATGCCTTCTGAAAAACTTCAAAATTCTAGCTTTTAGGGAAAGTTAAGTTTTTGAGAGTTTTTCACCACTAACCATAACCTCCTTTTGCTCAAGACTCGCTACATGTCCTACAAACACAACTCTGATGAATCAGCAGTTTTTTAAATCATGACGTTGTTTCTCAAAATCCTGCTGCTGCCATGAGATGTTTCTAGTAGGCTACCAGGAACAGAAGTTACATGTAGAGACACAGACTCACACAGTCACAAACTGAATAGACAATGGTGCAAGGGTCTGGGAAAATTCTTGCCTTGGCACATGACTAGTCAATACTTAGCATAGTTGGCTCAAGCGTTGTGTTTCCTTACTGTGCATCAGTGTGAATGGCTTGAGTTGCTGGCTAAAGTCTGCTTTTGAAAGTGTGTGTTGAGGCATTGTGGACTTTCACAAAAGAAACTAGTAACAAGAAGTATCTTCCTTTTTCTTCTTGACCAGAAGGTTGAGTTTTTACTTGAGCTTTCCTGGAAGCTACACTTGTAGCAGAAATTCTGATACAAAGTTAAAAATCCTAATTTTTCGAAAATTTTTGAAAAATTGAACTTTGAAGCTTCAGAGCGACTAACTGTAGGCCCAGTGAATATGATCATCTTTCTACCAGATTCGAGTAAAACCTTTTCCTCAACAACGTGTATGCAGGCATACGAACAAGTGTAGTATATACTGCCTGGGGAGAAAAAAAAGCCACCCAGAAGTAAGAATCTTGTATAGGCAGGTTTGCTTCCCATAGTGGTTCCAGAAGCAGCTGTGGGACTTGACTCCAAAGTGGCAGCAGTAGGACCAGGTGAAGTGATTTTTCTAATGAGTACTTGGTTGTAAGAGCAGGTTGGGTGCCTTGGTGGAGTAGATGCTGTAGAAGTGCTGGTGAGTACACAGTGATTGCCTCAGTGAGACCATTCTGGAAGGCAAACTGAGAAGAAGCATTTTTAGCTCTCAGTTCTCCTCAGCATGTGAGTATTAGGGTTAATTTTTCTCTTTTTTTGTGAGTGTCTAGTGAAATCTCAGCAGATTGGTCAGTAGTTACCTTCACCTCCTGTGTGCGTACACAACGGACTGCAGGCATTTCTCAAAGCTCAGTGTTGTAGTGGCTGTGCTGCTTCCTACAGTCCATAGTTGTCTGCTGGTGGTGCCTTCAAATGGCTTTTCCAGCTAAGGAAGGGATTAAAATGCTGTCTCTGAATCCTGTAGCTTGAGATGCTGGGTTGGTTTCCAGCTTTCTCCTGTTTTCTTTAAACCTGTATGAAGCACAATTGAAAAACCTCGTGCTGTTAATAGGCATTGCAGTTGGCCTAATCTTAGGCTCTGTGAAATGATGCTGTGCTAACCAGATCCATCTTCCTAGCAAGGTCCAGTGGTGCACTCATCTCTAAGGAGAGAGGCTTTCCTGTGCTTGCTGGATTTTGAAGTTGCAGAGGAGGAAAACTAGGATGGAATTTACTCCTATCCTATCTTACCTCCTGCAAAAAACTGAACCCAAGGGAATATTTTTTTCCTGGGATGAAGTACAGCAGCCTGTTCTTTAATATCTGCACAGGCAGAGGGAGTACTGTGTCTCCCCAGGAGACTCCCAAGCATGCAGGAGACCCTTGCTGAGAAGAGGAATAGGAAGGCATTGCTCACATGTTTGGGGATCCCGTTAGGAGGGAAGATCTGAGACTGAGCCAGGTGGGCAGTAGTTCGAGGGAGAATTGGGCAGGGCACGTGTGATGGAGATAAGCGTTTTTGCCTGAGAATGAAAGATGGTTGCTGGTGATGTTCTTGCCCTTTGTGCCTGCCTGTGAGGGAGGACAGGAAAATGCAAAAGGTTCCTGAGAGCTGCAAAAATAATGGGGAGCAGCTGTGCACCAGCTGCTTCTGAGATCAAAGGCGACTAAGTGCTTACTAAAAAATTTTGCCTCTGGGGAGTGTTTTATCTAGCATGGGGAAGGAGAGCCAAATATCTGAATGCAGAGACAAGCCTGAGGCAAGCTGGTTGTGTGAGAAGTAGAGGTTTTGTTGTCCTGGAATGCGGACAGACAGTGATAAGCCACTCCTTGAGAGCTAGGGAATTGCTCTGCTTTAACCTCAGCCTTTCTACTGAGCTGTGCAGTCCTGCCTCTCTGCTGGTGGATGGAGAGGGAATGTTGTTGAGAGGTTACTGGGGAGTAGCAGAATCATCTGGAAATGGGCCACAAAGACCACGTGCCTTTTCCAGGCACACTAAGTTTGACTAAGTGTTTATGTATACTCATGGATTGGTGGGTGTAGAACAAATAGAGGACAAACTTTCATGTTGACAAAGGAAGATAAAAGCCGAGGTAGTTGGATTGCATGTCTTATGCAAAATCACTCTAAATAGAACATTTCTGCCTTTTTGGTTTGCAAATGCTGCCTGAATCAGAAACCTGTCTGGAGAAATAAAGGTATGTATTCCATAAAGGTGTGCATCCCATTAGCAAGAGTGGGAGACTAATGGTGGTGATAGTACTGTTGAGTGAGGAAGGGAATATTAGCATGAGGGGACTCTGAGAAAAGTTACAGATAAGGAAGTGAGAAAGAAGTTTCTTTCTCAGATTCCAGAGCTGCTGTGGTTGCAGAGGGGAAACAGCAAGATTTGGCACAGGTGGGGTTTGGGGAATGCAGGAGAGAAAAGAACCTGTGCTCATCTAAGGCAGCTTGAAAGGGAGGTGACAGAGCTTAATGAAAGAACAGTATATGCTCTGTTCTGGCTGCATCATGCTGTCATTTACTGGGAAATATCCATTTTGGAGAGGCTAGTCAATATGTAAACTTGGATGACTGGAAAAAAAGCCAAGTTCATACATCATCAGCCTGGGGTTTGCATAGCAATTATGGGAGTAAGGAAGGTTTCACAAAGATGGACCATAATGTTCTTGCTGGAAGTAATAAGTGTGCTTTTATTATTCCTTGCTACAAGCTGCCTCTCTTTGGTTTATAGAGAAGTTATAGAAATGCCAAAAATTTAAAACCGTCTTGAGATAGGTTGGATTCTGTCGATGTTGCTGTTAATTGCAATTAGCAGCTGAGCTGCTCACCCAGCCCTGCAGAGCCACGGTGGAGTTTTGCTCATGCAGGGAGTATCCCTGCTACAGCTACTACAAAAATAAATGGTCAGGCAGACAAAAGATATAACGGAAAAGGACAGCTTAGAGGGGTGTTTCTCTTCCTCCTGTCATGGGAGGTGCATAGCAAATCAGTGGCCAATCTGGGATTAGAATGAAGGCTTTTTGTAGCCAGTCCAGTACTCTAGCTACTAGATTATAGTTCCTCTGATACTGTTAATTAAAGATTAATTAATGCAATTGACTCTGTCTTAATGTGGCAGCTATACTGGAACATGCTTGAACTGTTTCTCTTTATCATTTCTATTCACAGAGTGGAGCTTAAAGACCAAAACTGGAGACTAATTCAATTAGTGGACTATTAAATAACCACCACCTTCTGAATAGTAACAAGAACTTCAGAAATATCTACTATAAACTAAGGCAACTTCTCATAAAGCAGTGGCCTCTACATCACCCTTGGAAATAGCTTCCAGCACCACTTAACAATACTTACTTTAATGCAGCTGTATTCAGGAGCAAAAAGGGGGAGCTAAAGTGACTTTGAGCAGTTTTCAGCTCTCCAGAAAGCAAAGTGCAGGATGGCCTTGGCTAAGGCAAGTTTCTTTTAGTTGGCTTTCTCAGAACAATTTAGTTATTAGAATATGGATGTGTTTGACTTGAGTAATTGAAGAATGTCCTAAGCAGTGGTATAGGCTCTTCTGCAGCCTCCCCACCCCACTGTAAAATACTGATAAACATTTTTATTAATATTATTGCTGTTAATGCCGAAGGCAGATGTCCAGGTTCTATAGATCCCAAAAGCCTTTCTGCATCATGTATCAGTAGGGTTTCAGAGGATGCAAAGGCACTAAATTTTATAGCATGGTTGCTGTTGAAGAACAGCACATTTATTGATTTATTGTGAAGACAAGTATTTCTAATTTTGTCACTGTTGAAGTTTTTAGCCCTATTCAGTGCTGCCAGAAGGAGTATGCATTTTTTAAAAGGCTTTATCTTGAGACTCTACAGGGAGCTAGTGCTATTACATTGCAATTTTCAAAAGTTTTTGTAGTTTGGCATGGAATAAAATCCTTAATGAACTGGGCACCACTCTGTCATTTGGACAATGCTGATTACTATTTATGAAGTGAGTTTTCTTCTTTGTTATTGAAGGGAATGAAGAATTTAAGTGGTCAGCTTTTGTAGAGCTGACGCAAAACCCAGCAGTGATACATTGGTCCTTGTGCCTGTTTTTTGGTCAGATACTAAATCCATCTTTAGCTCTCCTGGTGTCAGAACAAGATGTTGTAGCCCCATAAAATTATTTAAAAGTGCTCGCATATTTCTGAGCTTTGCGATCACTGGGTATAATTTGCTTTCCCATAATTGACTTAAATGCCATATCATGTACTTTTGACTGATTTGACAGGAAGATGATGGTGTGTTCCTGGTGTCACTGACGTCTGTGCTGCTGTACAGGATGGCATGACTTGCATCTCTCATGTTAAATACTGCAGAATCACAGTCTGAGACTCATGGAACCTCTGTGCCTGCACTGATCTTAAAGGTCAGTAGGAATAGCTGGCATTTGTCAGTTCAGAGTATGGGTTTGAAAGTTCAGTGATTTAAGTCTTTAAAATTATATAAGCAGCCTCAGATTATATCTGTAAAAAGCAGCAGTTCCTACAGAGTTTTGAAGACTTTAAAAAAGCAGGCCATTGTGGTGCTTATTTGTAGGCAATTAATTCCCCACTGGCATTGACAGCCTTCAGGCTGGGTACCCACAAGGTGCATTTGCTCTTTTGCTCAGAACAGAGGTGCAGAAAAGTGGATGTGCTGAGTAGGGAGCTACCTACGCTAGCTGGGACACAGTGTGAAGGACTACAGTGCTCTACTGCAGCCTGCACTGGTGGAAGTGGAAAATTGGTGGAGGTTTTTTGGTCGTGTTTTTTTTTGGGCAGGGGGGCAGGTGGGACAGGATGTGAGGACAGACAGGTTGAGATAGAAAGAGAAGGATGCCTGAAGAGCTGTGACAGAGACCTCTGGGTTTTACTTTGTAGCCCTGGTAACCAACTGCTGGGTGACCTTCTACAAATAGCTTGGCAGTTCTGTGCTGCTCTGGCACTTTCCCATTCGATGCAACAGCCTCAGAGAAGCCACTTGCTTTGCAAAGCACTCGGAGAGAGCCGTAGGTTACCATTTAGTGTTCACAGAATTTACTTCAGAACCTGGAATTGGTGATTGCCACATCCGTTTTCCTCTGAAGACTGCTAATCAGAGTGGGGAGGTTTCGGCCAGGGCTTCAGGGCAAAATAAGTCATATCTTTCCTCTACCTGCCTGGAGGGTGATGTAAATGAGGGAAGTGGGATGGAGTTTACTCTGCTCAAGGCAAGACTATAATGTGCTGGAAAAACATGGCTCCATTTAGTCAGCAGCATCGCAGAGAACAGAGGGATGAAGGGTAACTAAGGGTAACATGAAGCATTTGGGATATTTATAAAAATGTGAAATGGCTTTTCTTATTAAAAGAATGGTTGTGCATCATTAAGGGCATCAAAAGAGAAGTGGGAACATGCTTTGTGAATCAGGAGGAAGAGCAGTCCTTAGCAGTTGCTAATCTATTTATGTTCCAGTCATGCTCAGAGTGTGGCTTTGAGGTCTGCAGCTCTTGTAATTGCCTGGAATATGTCACTCTGCAGCAAGATTCATTGTTCTGTTCTCCCTGAGAGGAAGGCTGGGATTTTTAGCTGTAGGACTTTGCTTTCAGTCGAGCAGAGAGACATGGCTAAATTCCTGTGCATTGTTTTGCTGAAGCACTATTAATTATGGCTCCCATTATAAGCATGTCAGTTCTATGTGATCTAGGCAAAAATTGAGGCATTTGGTGGGAAGCAGCCAGACCTTTATTTTGGGGATTATATATGAGGTTTAGGAGCCAAGTTTTGATCCCTGTTGATAGAAATCCCTTAAACTTTGCAGAATCAGTAGGATGCTTTTTTGGTTCCCTGATTTCTCAAAGGGTCAGAGACTTTATTTTTTTCTTTCCTTTTTCTCTACTTCTTGCTGCCAGGCTTTCTTTGCTATTCCCCAAGCAACGCTCAAAACATTTAGACATTAAGCCTCTCATTAAATCAGAGTGAAATCAGAGCTCTGTGCCTTGCAACGAAGATTTAGAGGGGCAAGATTCAGCAGGGATTGAACACGTTTTCAGGAAGCGACATAAGATGTGGCTTCAAAAGGGCTTCCAGCCCAACCTCAGCCCTGTTACTTTGCATGGGAACCTCTCTCCTTTCTGCCTTCCCTTGAAGAGAAGTGAGTGCTTTTTTAAATAATGAAGAATTCCTGTAGCTTTCCTTCAAGTCCCCAAGGTATTGTTGATCGTGGGAACCTCTCGTATAGCTCCTATGGAAGTGGGAGCTTGGAGCATAGCCATGGCACTTCCATGTAAGAAAGCACACAAGCTCTAGGCAAAACTCTTCACTGGTGTTGGTAGACCAACCACCAGTGGGTGGAAAAGCCCATTTTTATTCTATAGATTTGTTTCTTTTGTGAATGACAATCTATGCTGACTTTTCCCCTCTGGGGGCTCAGAGTGGAGTTGCTGCAAAGTTTCAACTGGTCATGAGATGTTTTTAGATCCAGATGCTGTTCTCTCTGCTTCCTCTCTAATGCATGGCTTGATCAAATGAATTATGTGCTGAGGACCTCTAGGGCAGTGAGCTGTGGGCAAAATGTCTTTAACATGACTGTCAGAAGGTAGGCCTGCCCCATGCAGGGCTGCTTTGGTGCTTCATAATCTGGAACAGCTCTTTATTGTCTTATTGCAGTATGCACTGGTGAGTTGGTTCAGGAAGTTCAAGTCCTCCTGGATTCACGGACATCTGTTTCTAAAAGCTGAAAACTGCAGTGGTAACATCCGATGGATGTTTGGCTGAAGCTTTTTCAAAAACACAGAAATGGCTTCATGAACCAGACTTTGTCAAAAATGTCATAGATGCTTGTCCCTGTAACTTGTGAGGATATGGTAGAAGCACCTCGGGTTCTTAAGGTGTGCCAGCTCATACAGTTGCTACTCTGAAAGGGTTGTGGTTGGCCCCCTTTTTATTTCTGAATTCAATTTCAGCAAAAAAAGTCTAAAAGGATAAAGAATAAAATGAATTTAGAAATTGGTCTTGGACATGGACTAAACATGACAAATTTTGCCTTGAATCTTTTAGATAATAATCTAGAAAGATATACAGTATTTTCCAGACGTAAGATGAGGCTCTGATGTGTTTCTCTCCAAACTCATCTCCAAGCAATCTGAGAGGCTTGTGGTCACAAGAGAACAGAATGTTTAGATGGTTGATTGCAGTGTGCATAAAGAACTCTCAGGTTCTTCCACAGTGTCCTGAATTTGGTAAGATCCTGGTTTTTTTCTTCCTAATGAACAAATAGGTTGCAATGCCAAATGCCTCTGAGCATGTTTAAGTTTATTCCATTCACAATCAAATGAGATGAGATATTGCCCCGTTCTAAGAGAAAATCTACAAATACAAAAGTCTGTGCAAAAAAAATAAAGAAGCTGATCAGTGTTGTGCAAACTCTTTTGGTTTCTTGCCCTTGTACAACTATGGCAAGAAAAAAAGCCCCTTGATAATTGCCCATGAAAGGCATTTAAATGTTTTCGTTACTTAGCCTGCATGCTTGCAGGAGGATTAAGTACTGCTGTGAGTGGCATCATCTGGTGACAGTGGCCCCTAGAGCTGAGTCCTCTCATCAGCTCTGAGGTGTTCTGTGTGACCCTGAGTTAGGGTATATTTTTCTGGAATCAGATTTTTCAAAGAACCCTGGTTCCATTTAGAAATAGAAATAAGTAGCAGCTTCTTGTGGACTTTGGTTTCTCTTGACTTCACTGATCTTCAGTTTGCCTTTTTTTGGTTGTTTTTTGACCTCCACAGGTGTTTCCCCGTGTCTGTAATTTGAAAATATCACAGTCAGTTTTATTGCAGAGGGTATGAACTTTATTCATGCTGTCTAAACCCTTCCTGCATGAACCTTCTGGAAGTTCTCAGTGAAAGATTCACAATGGGTAGCAGCACATTTAGAGCAAAATGGTGCAACTTTCTGAGCACTTTGCCCAATTTCTCACCAGTTCTCATGCTGAACATGAAATGCCATAGCCTGCTAGCAGCATCATGTCAAGTGCTGTACTAATGAGTAAAAACAGACAATCTTTGCCTTCCAGTGCTTCCTTTAAAAAAAACCCTAAAAAGTCATGCAGGAGTGTAGCAAAGCTGCACAAAAGATTTTGCTGTTACTAGAAAAGACAGGCTGGAGAAGAGGGAAATGCACTGCAGAGTGCTTCACTCAAGCCAATGCTTTTAAATTTGATTGGCCTTTTTAAAGAAGGATCAGGAATGTTGTCCTTGCCCCAAGGTGCTGCAGTTGGATGAGCAGCCTGTTGAGTCGTGTCCCTGTAGCTGTTCTGAGGGTGTTGCTGCCAGCAGGATAATGCCCTCTTTACCAGGTTCTGGCAGTACTGGGGAATTACTGAGGGGATCCATCATTCCTTGTTCTTCTTTTCTTCCAGCAGCATCTGGATTGCCTCAGTGATGGGAAAGGCTGGGACATGGGAAAATCCTGAAACAGACTGTCAAGAGCAGTAACAGTGTGAGACAGTGAAAAGCAGTTTCAAGATACTGTCAAGAGCCTGGGGAAGTTTTTTGGGAAGGGAATTGAAGCTGACCCAAGAGAAGTCTGGACTATTAAGTTAATTATCCTGTCATGAGGTTTTTGAAAGCAAAGATGGAGCTCTATTAGCATGTTGGCTTCATGGCAAGTGAGAGCTGGCTGGAGCCTGTTCATCTGCATGTATTTTGGGGATGAATTAGAGTCTAAAAGCCTGTGGGTTTTGTTGAAAAATGACATTTTGAAAGAGGCAACTTGGCTGCTAGGATTCAGAATCACAACAGAGCCAAAATAAGCTTCATATTTCTTAACCCCCATGTCACTGTGAGGTCCAGATTATCCCAGGTGATATGCAAATGCACAAGGATGGAGCATTGTGAGCTGCCAGGTTTCCATGAGAAGGGGGCAAAGGAAAATAAACCACAGTTGTCCATAATGTAGATATATGGCAGGTATGAAAAAGACTGAGCTATTCAAACATGATAATGTTTGTGAGGAAAGGCAATAAGAATAGGAAAAAGAGCTAGGGATATGAGTTAACTGAAAACTCAGACTGTGACTTCAGCATTTGGCACAAGTCAGCAGAATAAATAAAGCATGGAGATGCTGGGGGGGAAGGGAAAGGGATGTGTCCAGAGCAGCATAAACAGCGAGTCTTGAGCCAGGGTACTGTGCATTGTGTTAGCAGGCATCGAGCTGGGTTTGTGGGAAAGATGGATAACAGCAAAACAGACTAAAGGATTTGAATAAAGGCAACCAAAAGATTGTGCTTCAGTCATTTTTGCACTCTGGTGTGAATCGGATGCAGCTCCAGGGGACTTCAAAGATGAATACTGACGTAAAGCTGGGAGAGAAATAGGCTTTCTTTTTATTAGAAAATATGCAGATTAGATAAAATTGTGATTTATGTCATTCTGAGCATGTGGGGAGCTGGCATCAAGGGCTGAGGAACCAGTATATTACAAAGGCCCAAGGAAAAAGGAACTGTATTCTGAGGGGCTGCTTATTCTCTCCTGATACAAAATGGTCATTAGGAAAGATAAACTTATTTAAATTAGGTAGTAAATATAATTTTGGGCAGATTGCAGCCAACAGTGCTCAAGGCCTACCTCATGTCAGAATGAATGGGAAATTAAGAGCCTAAATGTCTCAGTTTCTCTGATCTTGTATAGTAGCAGCTATGGGTAGGCCAAACCACAAAAGCACCAGGCTTCCTCCAGCACCTGTGCTCCTTTTCCAGGTATTGCTGGCCTCTTCAGCTGGGAAAGGTTTTACATGTCCTCGTCAAAAGCTGCTCTGAGTGTTGATGAAGTTCTGCTTCAAGGGTGGTTGGACAAAGGCAGCACAGCAGAGAGGGATGAAGGGTGTAAATGCATGGGAAGATACTGCACTGATCCGAAAGATGAGGAAGAATACAGTGCCCAGCCTTACAGGGGTTCCTGTTTCATGTGGCTCCTGCCTCTTCCCTCAGCAAACCTCAGGGGCACCATTTCTTATAATCCTGTATTTTGTAGGATTCAACCAGGGGACGTGTAGTTCCTGCTAAAGAAAGAAAACTCCTGTATGGATTAACTCTTCCTAGGCGGGAAAAGCCTGTGCAGATCAAACAACAGTCCAAAATAATTCCACTGTTCCACCTTCTGCTTAAAAAAAATTAAGGTTTTGGTTTACCACAGAGGACATCAAGGAAGATGCCTGATATCTGCCTCTAGAATTCCCGGAATATCTTGTGGAAGTTTCCCCACCATATGTAATCTTGCACCATGAACTTTTAAAGTGCATCTTCTGCAGCTGTGCCACGGAGACCCTGGTCTGCAGTTTTGTGAACACTTCTTATTTTCACAAGTGTTGAATTGAGAAATTGTACTGCAACCATGGTAGGTCATTGTTGCAGGGGGATGAAACTGAGAGTAAAGTTGTCACGATACAAAGGTAATTGGGTGGCTTGTTAGTGAAACCTTTAAAGAGACAAAAATGGGGCTAAAATTCTTACAGTGGGCAAACCCTGTAAACTTATTGGGTAAGTTATCCAAGCAGAATATATGTTTGACTATTGAATGTTATGCATTGTGTGTGTGTGTGTAGTTGGCTTATTATGTATCATAAACACATTTTAAATAAGGGATTTTAAAAATTTAAGCAAGATTTATTTCCTGTTTTTTTTTTTTATGACAGTTATGTGTCTAAATCTTGTGGTTACTGTCAGAAATATAAAACTTCACTACTGTCTTAAAGCCTAGGTTCCTTAATTTGCTGAAATAAAAAAAAAAAGTAGGTATGAGGGAAAATCTATAACTAAGATTTTTGAGTAGTTGGAGGTCATTTTGCTTTGCTGCAGGGCTGTGCAAATGGTTATATGCCTGTCAGTTAAGCTGTTTTGGGACTTTTTTACCCATTCTGGGCACCCAGCCAGCCTAACTTACAAAACTGCAATTATCATGATTATTAGGAATAGTTCCACTTCTTCCCTCAGATTTCTTCTGCCTTGCTTCTTTTCTTCTTCGAGGAAGTCTTAAATTTTCCTGTCAGTTCTGAGGAGACCCTGATTTTCCCCTTAGGGGTTCCCACAGAGACATAGAGTCGCAGAGGCTCTCCAGCTCCCTGATAAATGTAATCCTATCAGAGGCAGCCACAAGCCAGAGTGTCACTCCACAGGATCAAATCCCCAACCTACAAAGCCAGGTCTTGCTGCTGGGAGACCCACAGAGCTCTGGGGTTTTTAATTTTATCATTCAAACCAGAATTTCTAAATATATTGTGAATTTGAAGGCTGAGGGGCTTTGGCATTTGCATCATTCCTCATCTATGGCTGCACTGTTTCTGTGGCAGTCGGTCAGTGAATGCTTCCAAGATATTTTGATGCCCCTCCACAAAATGTGAATCGAAGAGAAAGAGCTGGCAGCAGATGTTGGCCACCCAGCAGCCTTTGGGCTGCAAGCTCCATGGTCTGAGGGTGCCTGGGGTAGGACAGCATTTGCTGCACTCTTGCCTCTGGCCCCACGGTCTCCAGAAGGAATAAGCCACTTCTTCTGTCAGGCTCCTGGATAACTCCTTTCCAAGTCTAGGGTGTAGGTGTGGATGGCTTTAGTTACCAGGGAGAGCACACTGGAAGGTGCTGTTTCGCGTTGCTGGTGTGAGCTGGGATCAAGCCTGTGAGGTGCTGAGAGTGCCTTGATTTGGTGGGGAAACGGGGCAAGTCTGTAACCCGAGCAGTGCTGCACTCTGCTCTTCTGCCATCGCTGATTTGCAGGGTCAAGTGAGGCAGCAGTCCAGGCACGGGCCCTTGGCAGCCGCTCAAACAGAGCTCCTGCTGCGCACGATAGGAACAACGGATGTAGAAGATCCTCACCCTCGGCTGTCATCCCTGTGGAGGAGCCGTGCCTCTTTCCTGCCTTACGTGTGGAGTCGGGGTGGGATGCTCTGATTCTCCTCTGTCCATGCCAGTGGTTTCAGTCTGAGGCGGGGGCCTGAGAGAGAAAATCCAGCGCTTATCTCACTGGTGCCTTGTGCTGCCAGCCGGCCGTGCCTCAGTGATAACGCACCTCTGGGCCCTCGCTGTTGGGGCTGCAGCGCTTCTCAGGTTACAGCTGCTCTTCTTCATCAGGAGGAGCTTACAGGGGCTCTAGGAGTGTCAGAGATGGGGAAATAATGATGGTCTGTCAGGTTATTTTGTAGTGCTGGCCAGATACTGTCCATGAGGGAACTTCGCGTGTTCAACTTCTTGGGATACAAAACTCTGCTGAGGATTTCTGAAGTCTCGTTTATTTTCAGCCAATCAATCGCTCTCAGAAACTTCTGGACAATTTTTATATGACTCTTTTTAAAAATTATTTTATATATATTAGCACTACAGACTGCTGTATTGCTTAGAATCACAGAATATCCTGAGTTGGAAGGCACCCAAAGGATCACAAAGTCCAACTCCTGGCCCTGCACAGGACCATCCAAGAGTGACCCTTGTGCCTGAGAGCATTGTCCAAACACTTCCTGAACTCTGTCAGGTTTGGTGCTGTGACCACTTCCCTGGGCAGCCTGTTCCAGTGCCCAGTTGCCCCCTGGGTGAAGCACCTTTTTCTAATATCCAACCTAAACCTCCCCTGACACAACTTTGGGCCATTCCCTTGGGTCCTGTCCCAGTTCAGTGGCAAAACTGTAGTTTTAATGCCTGTGTGTCAAGAGCTGTCCGAAAGGAGATGTGCCACATCTCTTGCTCAGTGAGTTTTGCTCCCAAAGCACTAACTTACCATGTGAGCATTGGGTGGACCTGTCCTGCTGTTAGGAAGTGCAGTGAGGGAGCTGAATGGCATTTTAAATGTAGGCTAGCCACAGATTTCCAGAAACTCCTCACTTATTTTCAGGTTTTGAGGTACCTCATTAATATAATTCTTGTGCACTTTTTGCTTTCTCTTTTCCTCATTGAAAACCAAGTTTTCAACCAATTATATTTAAACTGTTTAATGTCTGTGAAAAATCTGTTTGCTGAGCTTTGATGTCTAAACCTGTAGCAGAATGTAAAATTGAGTGAACGTGAAAAAGTGCATTTTTCTTCATCTGAATGGTTGGTGTGACCATGGAGGTATCCACTATAGGGGAACCTGAACTGTATTAAATGCAGTAGCCTATCTTCTTGTGCCAGGACCTTTCAGAATGATCAGAGACCTGAATTATTTTTTAAGAGTTTATTCTGAAAGTGGGTTGTGAGAGATTTCCAAATTTCCTGCTTTGCATCATTAGGATTAACAATTTGCAAAGATCTTCTGGTGAAGGCACTGGAACCAATTCTGCTGCCCCACAGACTAATATCAATTACTTCAGGAGTTTATGATTCTAGAGCAAACTAAACCTGTTCTTATGAGCTGAAAGAGATCATCCAAAAGGTCCAAAAGGTTATGGAATTGTTGCCCCTGGTTCCTCCATCAAACTGGCTGGTGTGGTTTATTTTTCTTCAAGAAAATTGATGTCAAAACCTGACCTTTTTCTTTCTCTTCCCTTGGATGCATGGGTTTGCTTCATCTCCATCCAGAATGCAATTTTCTGCCAACAGGTAATTCCTTCAGAAACATTAACAAATGAAAGTGTGACTTCAATTATTCTTAGATACAGCATAATACTGTCTTCAGAAATCATTCTGTGGGTGTTACAGCCCAGCTCTTGAGATAACAAAGTTAAAATTGCAGAGACTTATTTTGACATGATTGGTCCTGAGCAGCCTACTAAGAACCAAGCAGAAAAGCTTCTAGTGGCCACAGTGACTTCCTTTTATTTTCTTATTCTGATCCCCTTGATTCAAGGGGTCATTCAGTTTAAGTGCTCCCAGCTTTGCACTGTTTTAGTTTTGTTAACTGTTACTTAGCATCCAAAATAATGCTTCCAGTATGTAAGTTCTGGGTTTATCAAGTTTCCAGAAGTTTTTTAAATCCCCACCAATCTTTCTGAGCATAAAGGCAGGAGACATGGGTGTGGGTGTACAGTGGAGAGAAGGAAAGAAATATGGGGACATTATATCTTTTAAAATTTGCATATGGAAAGAAAATGATATTGTTTTGTCATTTTTACTTTATATCACATAGTGCAAGCATGATTTCTTTAGAAGTATTTGTTTTGGTTATTGCTGGCATAGCAGGTGGCTTTAGGTTTGTTTTGGTTTTTTTAGTAATGCTGTTTGGTTAAAGATCTCAGCCCAGCCTGACAAACTCAGTGAATTCCAAAAACTTTGTATTTGTAAGGAGCAGCATCTTATTTCACAGAAGTTGCCACTGTCAGCAGCTGGTTTACTCGGCACGTGACTTTGGGGGTGGCCTTTTCCTACTGAGACAAATGGTAGAGTTTTGTCTGGCAGTCAGAATATTTTGCTGGAGAGGGTTATGAGTCTTGGAAAGCAGCATTGAGGAAATACTGGTTTGTTAGAGCATCATGAGCTGACTTCTCACCCTGCAGAGTTGCACAGTTGGTCCACAGTGGGTGTTTAGTAAGTTATACCCAGACAACATGGTACAGATGTGCTACAGTGGCCCTAAAGGCTCACACTACCTGCTTCCTCTTGGGTGGTCCACGTGGTTCTGCTTCAGCATGACTGCCATGGCTGGGGAACTGTTCAGCTTTGTTGATTGAGGCAGAATTTGGAAGGAAATGCAAAATTTCAAGGAGGTGCTGAGGCCAAAGCAATGTTTCAGGTGTAAGGCATGGATTTGTTTTGGTTAAGTATTGCAATCCTGTTTATCCCAGAAGAAATAAATTTCCTTTTCTTTGCATTAATAATTTTTCTATATGCTTTTTCAAGGCAGGATAAAAGATGACCCCTGTTTTACCTGAAATGAGCTGAGCTCACTCCCATGAGAGGAGCTGTACTTATGCCTGTTCTGGGTGCTTTGGTCTCATCCAGCAGAAGTTGGATTCTCAAAGACTAAAGCCTGCAGTGTTGCAGAGCTTGATGACCTTGATGACCCTGCAGTCCAAGCCAGAGAGGAAGTTTGTGATGATGACTGGAGAGTTGGAAAATGAATGCAAGTTGGCATTTGGGTTTTTTTCACAGCATGACAGAAGTTGGAAGGTACCTCTGGCACTCATCTGGTCCCACCCACCCCTGCTCAAGCTGGACCACCATGCGCTGTCTACCCAGGACCACGTTCAGAAGTTCGAGTACCAGGATGGAGACTCCACAACCTCTCTAGGCAACCTGTGCCAGTGCTCAACCAGCTTGACATTAAGAAAGTGTTCCCTGCTGTTCAGAGAGAGCCTCCTGTGTTTCAGTGTCTGCCCAGTCCCCTGGTGCTGTCACCGGGCACCACTGGAAAGAGTCTGGCTCCATCCTCTTTGTCCTGCCTGGCAGGTGTTTTATTTACTTTGATGAGAGCCTGCCTGAGCCTTCCCTTCTCTGTGCTGTCCTTCCAGGAGATGGAATCAGGGTGGTTGAAGTCCCCTATGAGGCCCAGGGCCTGAGATTCAAAATCTGAGTTTAGACAGAGGTACTGATAATCCTTCAGACCATGTGGAACAGGCAATACGTCCACCTGGTGTTCTTCTTGATTCTAGCTCTTCCAGAACTGAGCACAATAAGAACGAGGACTTAAGGGAGAATAGCTGCCACTCCTTTGCTTCTTCCTGAAGTTCCTTTTACTTCCTACACACGGTTTTTTCGGTGGTTTCTAATTCTGCTTATTTGTTGTGTTTTTCTCTGTGCAGGAGGGATGAGGAGGACCAGAATTTCATCACCATCTTCTCATTGTGCATTACACTTCAATATCTTCACCCATCAACCCACTTTCCATTCTGTGAGTACCTCAAGAGATAATTATATTTGGGGTTTGTTTGTTAGGAAGCTTGGAGCGTGACTTTGTCAGTCATATTCCCCCTGGCTAGGGAAAGAAAACGCAGAGACCTATGAGTGAAGTATTTTCTAGAGCAATCTGAGCAGCAGTACAAGGCAGGACCATGGTGATCTTGTACTGTACAGGTGCTCTCCTTCTAGATACTTCTTTCTTTGGAAAGGCAAATTAACCAGTGTGCCATCTCCAGCAGAACTGAGCTCCCAATGCTGCATGACTGAAGGTTGCCAACTCTGACTCTGCTGCAAGCTCTGTGACAGTCTGTGTTGACAGCTACTGCCAGTTCCTTAGGATGGAAAATCATGTGGCAAACTGTAACTGAGTTGAGGCATTTCCTCCCTCCTACTCTCTCCTCATACTCCCAGAAGCATACTTGTCATGCCCTAGATGAATGTGAAAGTGCCTGAACTTCCAGCAACAAACCTAGGTAGGGCATTGGCTCCATTTATTGAAGTAAGTTTGACCTGTTCATTTGACCAGAAATGTTTCGTTTGCTGCCTCATTCCCTAACTGGTTGAAGTCCTATTTTATCCACTGTTTGGGTAAAGTATGAACTGTATCAGTGTAGAGTTAAGCAATTTATAGCTCAGTATTGCACATTTTTTCTATTCTTTTCAAGTATCCCTGACTTTAAGAAATGAATCCCACTTAGGTGATTTAATTCCCCTGACCCTTTTTTCCAGAATGATAATGGTGCAGCTTCTGAAGTACAGAGAAATGTCTTAGCAATGTTGTCGATCTAGCAGTGGACTTACTCAGAGAAACTGTTTCAAATCTTGAACTCATGCAACTTAGGGAGTTTGAACGAGAAAAAAAATCTACCGGCAGGTTTAGATCTTCAGCTTACCCCAAAATACTTTTTGTTGTAGGTTAGCTTACCCAGAGTTAAGACCTTGCTCTGCTTTCTACTTTTTCTCAAAGTACCGTAGCAGCAGCAGATGGGATTAAGTGCACAGAGGTGGCTTTCAAACAGCTCCAAGTACATTCAGCCCCTGGGTCTCTGCTACTCTTTCCTTCTCAGGATAAAAGCTCTCTTATTTACCTCCAAAAAGAAACCTGAATGTGATAGAACTCCCATGGGGAAAGCTTTAGTGTTTAGGGCAGTCCAGTGGCCAATGCTCGTCAATTTGCTGGTTTGGATAGCGCCTGGGCTGTTGCCTATTTCAGAAAGAGAACTTGAATGTCCTGGAAGGACTCCTACACTGCATTATCAAGGCTCCTGTGCTACTCTTAAATTTCAGCACCAACACAGCCAGCTGCCTCACAGATTGTCTCTATGCTCCCTAAGGAATTAAGAAAATCATGTAGTAGTGATACAATCAGGATAACAGACAGTCTTGACAGGAGACGCAGGGATCAGGAATGAGCAAGACTACAACTGGCTGAATTTTATATTCCAATACCGTTATTCCTAGCTATTGAACTAGACACTGGCACCCAAACAGGACACTTGCCTTCATGCTTGAAGAAGGAAAAAACAGGAAACTTTGTTTAAAAAAAACCCAACCACCCTATGAGAACCTTTGTGACTACAGTTGGATTCAGTCGTCAGAGACTAAACCTGATGCTTCAGGTTAGGTAATCTATGCAGTACTGCAAATTTATGTAGAGCAGTACAAGCATCAGCAATGAGTCAGGCTCAACAAAGACCTGTCTCTTCTGTGAAGAAGAGCCTTGAAAACATTCATTTTTAAAAAATGTCACTTTTTATGATCTCTCAGGTTTTCTTGCTTGTTATTAAAGGTCTTAAATGTTCAGTCTCTGCAAAGCCATAATAGAACAGAGACAGGAACAAGACTTGACTGTAACCTTCACACACATCAAAAGATATTTACTTACCCATACTGTAAAGAATGGGACAGTATTTTCCTGAAGAAACAGTATTCCTGTAGCCCAGTGTATGGACAAAAGGTGTGCAATATTTATGCATGAGAACACAATTTGTTAATAGTGCCAGGTTAGTTACTGATGGTGTATAGGAAGTGGTCTGAATGAAGGAGTTTTTCCAGTCAGATAGGAATTAAACAGTCACCAACTTATTCACATTTTATCATGCAAACTGTAGGCAGCATAGCAGCCCAACTGACAGCAACACAAAAAGATGAAGTAGAATTATTTTTTCCGCTGAATTGCCTGTACCATCAATTGGTTTAATTATAAATGTCTTCACTGTAACACTACTTTCATGTTTAAAGAAAGCATAAATACCGCCCAGCTGATACATATATGAACACTATACCCTTAGAGGTGCCAGAAAAGTGATCTTTATATAAACTGGAGTCAAACTCCACAAGATTTAACATTACAGAACTTGTAGGTAAAGGTATCTTTTCTTCTCCTTTTCACTAAAATCAAATTCAACCAAGGAATTCTAATTTAACCCCCACTACTTTAAGGAAAAGAGTCTGTTTTTAAGAGATTGCAAAGAAACATTTACTGAACATTTGAACTCCAACAAAATAATTAAAAGTCGAATAATTCCCTCTCTTCTTTCCCGATCTACCTCCTGTAAGAGAAAACTTCTGTAAAATTTGCACCAATAAATTAATATTCAAGTTTTAATCTGAAAAAAATTAAGAGTTTTTTAAACAAAATAAAACACAAATATTAAAGCCTCTAATTTACAAGATTTGTTTCAGCAAGGTTACTTTAAAACTAGAATGGAAATGTCTTTGAAAAAGACAACTCTCTGAGAGAACCACATTTAAAATGTGTTAAGAAATATTAGTTTTATTTAACCAGTTTTCACAGCTGAATATTTATTCTATAAAAACTTTACAGATTGTACAGTTTATATATAGTTCAAACTACTAGAACAAAGAAGTAGGTCCCACAGATGCAAAAATACTGTACCAATCCAAGGTAAAGGCAGATTTACACACTGTACAGCTCTCCACTGGGAAGGGGAGGTGGGTCAGTTCCAAGTAAAAAGTTCAAAACTGTACAAAAATAAGGTTTGATTTCTTTTTCATTCTTCATAATACATTCAGTAAGATTGCAAGCACAGATACCCAAGTAATAATAGATATCTGCAGTCAGGAATCAATAACCACTCCTGAAAGGAATGCAAAATAGGTCTATTTACACAGGGCACTCTTTTACACCATACTGCATATAGTGTATATTTCAAATAATAAAAAAGCATAGACAAAGAACATTAAACATCTAATATAAGGTAGTTTTTTTTTTTTAAAGAGGTTTTTTTTTTTTTACTTAATAGTGTGCCAAAAGAATTTTAACTTATTAAATAATATATTCTAAGTGAACCTAAACTTTATGAACATAAAATGCATTTTTGGTGTAATACATCAATTAAACCAGCAAATAGGATAAAAGAACCAAAAACAAAACCCAAACTGTATATAAAGTAGTATTTTCACCCAGCAACAGAAGCACTTATGTAGTTATTAAAAAAAACCCCAAAATAAACAAACAAACAAACAAAACCAAACAAAAAAAGAACAACCCAGAGAGGCTTTTAAAAAACCCACTAAAACTAACTTATAACTTAGGATATTCATACATAAGATATTCAGTGATTCACTAATACTGCAAAACAAGCTTTTGTGTTGGTTTTGTTTTCCTTCCCCCTTCCATTTCCCTCTGGCTCTCCCTCACTCCCTTTCCCTAAGAGACAGTGGTTTCTTCATGCTGTCTGGGTAAGAATCAGACATATTCCTGCCCCTTCCTCACACCCCTCTATACCTCCCCCCCAAAAAATAACAGAGTGTTTCCTTAGCATTAATCCTGAGCACACTCTCTTTTTGGGGATATGTGTGATTTAAGCATAGTAGGGTTTAGTTGCCCCAACATTTTAGAATGTTCCATGACTTGAGGTATTTCAACCTTCTTCTGAGACAATGCCTTTTCTCTAAGCTGACTTGTTGGACAGAGAAAGCAAGGGCTGGCTAATACCCGTTTCAATTCTGTATTCTCACGAAAAAGAAAAGCATTATTCCAGACTTCCCTGCCACACAGAAAATAATGCAACACCATTCACTTTTTAATTCATTCTCTATTTGATACAGTACTAGCCAAAGATAACAAAAAACTAGAGCTTTTAAAGAGATGTTTGGTAGTGCACTCTATCATTTTTTAGCTTGTGTGTGTGTGTCTACATACACACTGTCACACATATTACATTTATATATATATATATATATATAAAAGACATATACAGATATATGCACACACATACACTTGTGTGTGTATATATCTGCATGTAACAATCAGGGAGAAAGGAGTTTTGTTCAAATTTAAGTGATACAGTACTTTTAAACCCCTTGACAATAAAAGGGGAGGGGGTGTGTGTCCACTCCTGTTCCCAAGCTGAGCAAGGGGTTAGTTTATATAAGGTTTTTTTAAATGGGCATATTTTGCTTGCCCTGATGTCCAAAAAATACAATTCCAGTGTCAACGGGCATCTCATCAGAATTCATCAATTCTGTTCTGCAGATATTTTAACATTGAGTCCATCCCTTGTGCTGAGCCCCAGATTTTCTTCAAAACTTCACACTCCTTTTCATTTGCTTGTTCCAAGTCCACCTTCATGATGTTACGTACTAAAGCTTTGGATTCTTCAAGTACCTGGGCCAGAATTAAAAAAGGGGGAGTTGGGTTAGTACTGCCTAAGAACTGAGCACCACATGTGCTTCTATGGGTAGATAATGGTTTATATGGACAAATCCTGAAGCTCATTATCAACTTAAGCTTATCAATTCATGGACATACTATGACTGTAAGAAATGTTTCTCATAGTCATCTTTCTTGTAGAATCACACAAAATTTCCTTTACCTTATACCAGTACAATTTAACAGTGCATGAAAATGTGAAAATGGTGAAGAACATAAAAATAACTACAAAATACATATATATATGGTTTTACAACTACAGAAAAGTGCAAGTCCATATTGGTGAAGGCTAATCATAACACTATTATCCCAAACTGCTCTAATAACTGGGCAGATCTTGATTTCTTGAGCACTTAACATACACTGAAAAAAAATCTCATTTGTTTTTTCTGTTTGGAAAATAAGCAATTTGATTTTAAAATCCAAAATTTCTAATGCATAGAACAGTTAATTTGTACTGCACATTTTCTTCTAAGAAAGTTAAAATTACCACTATTTGATACTATCTTGTGCAACTGCCAGTAGTGCACACAACCACCAGGTGTTATTCAAAAAACTAAGTCCAGCACAATGGCAAAGACTGTATTTTTTTCCTTGGTACTTTAAATTACAACTCAAGGTAACTCAAGATTTCTGTGTTTCCCTGCAGGTGTTAGGGCAACTGTTCATATTTTTGATTAGACTAAGCTGGACTTCAGCAACTATGCTAATACCAAATTATATTGTAAAAATCCAGTGCTGGTTTATGTTCCTTATCATATGCCACAGTACACTGCAGTTAAGAAGAGTCAGAAACTTTAAAAAGAATCCTAAAAAACCCCAAACCAGAAAGATACATAAAAATTTGTCAAAAACCACTGCTGTACTATAATGCAGTCCTTGTTTCATGAAAAGGCTTTTTTTTTTTTGGACAAAAAGATGCAGTCTAATACTACTTAGATTAATTTTTATTCATCTAATCATAAAAATACAAGAAGATAAAGGAAACTTACAACTGAATTACATGTGACAAGTTCTTTAATTCGAACCATTACTTCCTGTGTGAATGTTCCCGGCCAGAACACTTGGGAGACGAGTCCTTTGGCACAAGCTTCCTGCGCCGTCAACTTCCTTCCACTGAACAACATTTCATTGGCCTGAAGGGATAAAAAGTTACTTCTGGTATGAAATGTAATGAGACAAAACTCAGCAAAGGAAAAATGTTCAAAACAAATAAGAAAAATGCCTGCACTCTTTGAAAGAGTTTTATTACTGCTCTTCCAAGTTTTAATTGAAAAAAGAAAAATACTGGCCTACAGCTGGTTGGTCCATGGTGTTGACCAGTACCAGGGCAGTAGTTATTGAAATGTGGATGTCTATGATTAAGGGTTAAATGTGAAAATGCCTTCTGTCATTTCCTGGCCGTGAATGTTTGTTAGCTGTGGCTTTCTTGCAGTATTACTGACTTGGTTATCTGTGTATGTGGGAATAAGTTATAATGCCTGGCAAATTTGTAAAACAGCACTGAATACATCAGATTGCCCTTTACAATGATGTATTCCAATTTCTGACCAAATTCATAGGAAATAAACATTCACATTTTCTTCCAGGAGTCCAATACTGAACTGATAAATCCTTTCAGAATCTGGTACAGCAGTCTTATTAAAAACCCCCAGTGTTTAAAAAAACTTGCACATGGTTTAAAGGTACAGAATAATGTACTACATTCTATGCAACAAGATGCTCTCTCTAGTTCTGTTAAATGTTTTTGATTTGTAATTATCATGCATTTCACTATTTACCAATTTCCCCATTAAAGCTTTGTCCTACAACCACTTTAATTCTAGCTTTAGTGAAGTTTCTTATACAGTTAAATTTTGTTTGCAGTGACATTTGCATGAAAACAGCCAGTGGAAATTAAGAAGTCAGAGTAATATTTAACATCAAAAAAAAAAAAAATCAGTGTTATTGTTTCTTATTGACCTATTTCCACTGAAAAATACAACAAACCCATTATTGCCTCTTGAAATATCGAAAATAAGGCTGTTCTAAAACACAAACCTGACAGGTGTAACTTTTTTGAGGGAAAAATTCTGAGTTTTTAAATGTTTTCTAATACTGGAAATTTTGGCAATTATTTCAGCAACTTTGATTTAAGGATCTCAAATAATGAATTACTAACTTAATTAATAATTAATTATTTACTGTGGTACCAAGTTCCTGGTATTGCCATTTTACACATGAAGCAATTTGGAAAATCTGCAGTCTCTTATTTGTTCCTTTGTAATGAAATACAAGGTCTGGGTTCTACTGGCAGTTTGCCTCCTGACTGCCAGTCCATTAGGAATGCAAGAAAAAAACCCAACCAGTTTCCTAGCATATTTTACTTTGATTTTACCATCAGTACATCTCTCACAGTCACTATGGAAAGCTGTGATTCACATATATTAGTTTATAAAACCCCAAATTTCTTGCACTATGATCAAATTCTATACCCTATAGTTCTACCTTCTGTGAACACAAAATCAAATATACAAAGTTCAAAAACCATTCCTTCTCATTCTCCAGAATGTATGTGAATAGCAATAACCTGAAATGCTAGCTATCAGAGATGTACACATGGTTGCCCAAAAAAGGAATCCTTTTTCCTATGCAGCTGGGGAAAAAGTATTCTTCCAAAATAATTTAAAAAACCACTTAACATTTCTATGAAAGATCAAAATGTGAAGTCAATCTAACTCGTAGTTAGGAAAGGCAAACATTTAAGCCAGGTGGTCAGGTCTACATATTCTTCACATGTATCTTTGCAAAGATAAAAATGAATGCTAGAAAACCATTTTTTCCCCTAAAACTTCGTTGCAACTGCTGAGTTCTCCTGAATGTGAGACACCATAAGTGAGAAGGGTGCAGTTATCTTATTTCTGCCAGCTGTGGCACAGCATTAGCATAAAATCTCAAAAGAAATGAGCATTCCCATTAATGTTCTCACTTGACAGGTTTTGAAGGGAAATGTCTTGCTCTGGCATCTTCACTTTTGATCTATACACAACATATGCTGGAGACCAACTGCTAAACAAGCTTTAATCGTAATCATACCTTGTACTTGCCGTAAAAATTAACACACTTGGTGGTTACCTTCCAAGAAATATACTACAGCAATAAAAATGAGGATGATAAAAATATTTCACTAATATAAGATTCTCATTAGCAACCTTCATTTTCTACTTCGAGTAGAAAATGTCTCCTTCCACAGAGGAACTTCACTGGGACCTCTTCCAGTGAGGGCTTTGAGGCTCACCAGGGTCCTGCTGTGCAAGCCCACAGGCACGAGGGGCCACGGAGCATTTCAGCTCTCTCGCACTCTGATCAGGAGGCAGCTGGCTTCTGAACCACCCCAGATCCTGGCTGTGATGTGGACTACAGGCACTATGGAAACGTGTATCCCTCATGACTGACAGAAAAGCATAAGAAATACAGCCAAGTGTGCTGGGGACTGGGAGGGAAACCCAGTGTGTGATGTGTGATCACACAGCTCCTGTGCTTTATATCTCAGACCAGCCAACCAGAGTAAGAACTCCATGGCAAATACACAGTAACATCTTCCCATACAGAGATCACCTTAATGTCTACTACAGATTATTTTCAAAACCCAAAAGTCAAGTTTAAGAACACTTCTAAAATTCTTGATATTTCCAAGACAGCATCAGTTTTGAATCCTAAAGTTTGGGCTTCAAATTTCCTGTAATAAGCCCATGGTTGAAAATGTTTGTGAAAAAAGAAACCCATCCATGACAAACAGACAGACCTGCTCACCCATAGAAGGTGACTGACCCCACATGGAAGATATTTCCAGCAATCTTGCAATGGAAGATTTTTACACAGCTGCAGCTAACAACATTGCGTTGTAAGTCTGGCTTACAAGAGTTAGGGGTGGCACTACTACTGCTGAATTTATACATTTGTAGAAAATGTTATGATGCATACAGAGGCCTTAATTCTTTGTTTTGTATATTTTTTCCCCTGAATGTTTTGCATTTCACTCGTAACATCTTCCTGCTGAGTTCTCTCTCTCTTTTACAGACAAAAAGCATGCTTCCTTATCAGAGTCTTCAGTATGGATTCTGAAAATATTTCATGAAATGTGCTGAGTAAAGTTCAGCTTTGTCCCATAGAGACACTGCTGTGCTGTAGAGAGCCAAGGATAGTACAAAAATAGTGGATTTCTTTCCCTTTTTGCACTGATCATTATGGAATTGTTACCACTGGAAGCTTTCAATTTAAATTTTTATATTTAAGAATGAGAGCATTCACAAACACATATGAAAGAGTACACTAGGGAAGAGCTCGTGTTTTTTGTACAACTTCTAAAGAAATGAAAAGTAACAACCACAAGTCTTTAAAGGACGAAGATGGATGGAATGGATGGATGAACGGATGGATGGCCAAATAAAAAGGGAAAGGAACAATCAGTAGTTTGAAACATGCTAAGGTATTAAAGATACTCTCATAACTGTTAATCTATTTTAGTTGCCTTTTCTGTTCTCTTCTAATAACTAAATCTAGATATGACACAATTAGCTATTAGAGCTTCTAAAACTGGTGTTTTAATATATTGAAATGTATATTTTAAAATCAATAAATTCCTACAGGGAAAAAAAATGGCTTTTATAATAAACAGCAATTTTGGAAAAAAGGTGTAGCCACAAGCACTTGGTTTCATACTGTCCAAACTGGAATGGGACATAAGTCTAAGTTTTCAAAGAACACAGCTTGAAAAACCACTAAGCAACATGAAAATAATGTAGGTAAGAGATTCTTAAACAGCTTTTTGTTAGGAGTGCATGGAAGCCAAAACACTTATTTGCATACTGGCATAAGACTGCTCCTGGCTGGTGCCACAGCGCTCTGCTGTGCAGTGACACCAAGTGTCACACTGGTGCTGTGCTGAATGCAAGACACCCGTGGCTGGTCCTCACGAGGCAGCAGCAGGGGAGGTGTGTCTTGGTACACAGGACATCACCCTTCTGACACCATTAGGGTCAAAGGTGGGATTTAGCCCAGTGCCTGCTTTCTGTTCCGTGCATGCAGGTGCAGACTAAGTTGTAAGAGCATGGAGCAGAAAAGCTATAAAGGGTGGCTTCTCATGAAGGGTTTTCATGAGAGAAAGAAAAAAATTAAGAAAAAGACAACACAGCAAGGCAAAAAGTCTTGAAATCACACTGGATAAATTATCACAACTGAACTGTGAAGCTGCCAGCCCCTACCCTGCAAGCTACTTACAGAAGCCAGGCCCATTATCCGAGGGAATGTAAGGGATGAACATCCATCTGGACTTTGTCCAAAAGTAGTGTATGGTGTCTGAAACCAAGCCTTCTCGTTGGCCCAAACCACGTCACACAGAGGCAATATAGATGCTCCAAGTCCAATGGCTGGGCCATTTACTGCTACAATGATAGGCTTCTTAAACTGAATAAATGTATTCACAAAATTCCTGAAGAGAAACAGAAACATGCGCTCACTACATATATCGAGAGTGTAAAATATACCAGCCCTTGAAAACTCCATAATTCATCTCCACAATAACATCACTTTCAAACCCAACCTGATAACCTTCCACAATGAGGTGGTTATTTGGTGGATGAGGGGAGAGGGGTGGATATTGTCTACATAGAGTTCAGAGTGAGGCTTTCAGCACTGTCTCTCATAAGAGTTTCATAGTCAAGCTGTTGATGTATGAGCTGGATGAGCAGACAGTGAGGTGGGCTGAAAAATGTCTGAATGGCTGGCCCAGAGGGTGGTGACTCATGGCACAGGCCAGTAATTTAAGTGTTGCACCCCACAGGGTCAGTGATGGGTCCAGCACTGTTCAACAGCTTCACTGATGATTTGGTTGATGGGGCAGAGCGTATCCTCAGCAAGTTTGCTCAGGATACAAAACCAGGCTGATACACCAGAGGATTGTGCTGCCATACAGAGGGACCTCAACAGGCTGGAGAAATGAGCTGACAGGAACCTCCTAAAGCTCAATAAAGGGAAGTGCAAAGCACTGTAACTGGGGAGGAACAACCCCAGGCACCAATGTATGCTGGAAACCAAGCTGGAATGCAGTTTGGCAGAAATTGAGCTAGGGTTCCCAGCGGACACCAAGTTTGAGCCAGCAGTGTGCCTTTGTGGCAAAGCAGGCCAGTGGTATCCTGCACTGCTTTAGGAGGAATGTTGTCTGGAGGTTGCAGGAGTTGATCCTGGCCCTCTGCTCAGCTCTAGTGTCATTATGGGCTCCTCAATGAAAGAGAGACTCCAGATGGTCTAGCAAAGGGCCATCAAGGTGACCCAGGGACTGAGTGAGCCAGGCCTGTTCAGCCTGGAAAAGAGGCTCAGGGAGACGTCATCAATGTGTATAAGCACCTGAAAGGGGATGCAAAGAGGACAGAGCCAGGCTCTTTTCAGTGGTGCCCATTGAAGCAGTGGGCACAAACTGAAACATGGGAGGTTCCCTCTGAACAGTAGGAAACACTTTCTTACTGTGAGGGTGACCAAACAGGCAGCCAGCAAGGTCTTGGACTCTCAGTCTTGGGAGATATTAAAAAAAAACAGGAAGTGGTCCTGGCCAACCTGCTCTAGGTGACTTTGCTTGAGCAGGTTGAACAAGATGACTGGCAAATGTCCCTTCTAACCTCAACCATCTTCTGATTCTGTAAAAGCCTAGCATTGTTCCTAGCCCAACACACCACAGTAGTTGAACAGGTGCAGATTTAACACCCTCCTACAAGCACCAGCTGATATGGCACTTTTGGTACATTCATGTGCCTCACAGCTCTCTCAGACAAGGCTGCAGCCTTTCCTCACCTCTGGGCACCACAGCTGCAGCACAGCCTTGCTTGGTCATCACTATATTTACAGACAGCATCGGTGTAAGGTATTTACCTGTGTTTTTAAGTGACAGTAATACAGTGTAAATGAAGATGAGGAAAGCATTAATGATTTTCCTTGAGGAGCATTTTTGGACTGCTGGCAGACAGCTTTTCTTAACAAATAAATCTGCTTTTTAAAATTATGAACAAACATGAATAGTAGAGCTCTATTATCACATATCACACACCTGTAAACTTCCCCTCCTCATCGCCCTTCTTTTGGTCGGCAATAATGCTCTGGGTACTATGCTATTAAGTGACATAGCCATATTCTCATCCTCATTGTCAACAAAATTGACAATTCATTCCAGTACCCACAAGATATGGATGCTTCTCTGTTCTCAAACAGTAATGCCTCCAAGAGATTCTCAGGAAAAAACAGTCAGGTGTGTACGAATACATACACAGGTAATTTTAAAGTTTGCTCCTTATCTCTGTTACGTACTTTTGTATTTCTGCAAAACAAGACAATTTTGCTATATTGCATTCAGCACTAAAGGTTATCACACTGCTTCTTACCTCATTCTAGTGAGCTGAAATAGCTAAATGCAAAAAAATCAAATGCAAACCTGGAACCATCTCACACAAGTCATCATACAAACATCCCACCCAGAGACTTTAGATAATTCTAATCATCTTGGAATAGCCCAGAGAGGACCATCTCTAGCATATGAAAAATACCTTATTTGAAAGGAAGGGTGTGTCTTCACAGGTCTTTTAAGCTACCTTTGCCCATTTTATTAACAACTAATATTAGGTGAAAAATCGGGTTTCTGGAAGGGCCCAAATTAAAATAGTGATAGAAGCTCAGTGCTAAGAGCTTCTGGCCACATCTGAAGTCACTGCATGAGCAACTTTTACATGAAATGACTGAAGAATTTCCTTTGATAAAAATAACTGTAATCATCTTTATGAACCAACTGTGCCTCCAATGAAACAGGCTTTACATGTCAATGGCCTTTTTTTAGAAACATGACCATTGATAACAACAACAGAAGACAGGGCTCTGAAAGAACATAGATACTCTGGAAGCATGCAAGAGACCAGGATCTCAAAACCAGTGCTCAAATGATACATATTTGTTTATACTGTTAAAACACGTCTCCAAGATCCATACTTTTTTCCATATATTTTCTTCTACTTAGTAGTAGTTCAGTTTATTTTGTTTAAATATTAGGTTTGGTACCTAGTGTTGAGATGATGATCACCAGTATT
Source organism: Aleadryas rufinucha (assembly GCA_013397815.1). Classification (NCBI taxonomy): domain Eukaryota; kingdom Metazoa; phylum Chordata; class Aves; order Passeriformes; genus Aleadryas; species Aleadryas rufinucha. The sequence goes on from VZTH01005501.1 coordinate 346,345, forward strand.
AGTCTACTCCTCTAAAATACCCATCATTCCACTGCTCTGAATGCACTATATCAATTCACTCATTCAATACACACCTTGAATTGTGGTATATTAAATTTGTTTTCCTGAAACCCTATGGCTATTGGAGTATTTTAATATTGGTTTTAACTGGAGGAGTATTACAATATTCACAGTATTCACAGTTAAATTTTAAAATTAAAAATGCATGAAATGACAATCCAAATAGAAAGGGAAAGGGAGCATAAAGAAGTGCTGCATGCTATAATGTAACAAGTGAATGTCTGAGATCTTTTTGAGTAAGGCTTTTGAAATAAAGATAGAACAAGCCAGGCCACATGATGAAGAACACCCATCAGATGACTGAAGATAATCATACATACCTGATAGCTTCTGCCATCTTAGTGCTTTCCTTTTTTCTGTCATCGGTTAAACGTCGTATAAAATAAATAAAATCAAGACCACAGCAGAAAATGCTACCAACTGCACTGAACAGCACAAGTTTACTGTCATCTGCAGCTGCTGTGTTCAGTGCACTTTGGACTTCCTTCATTACCTGAAAAATAAAAATGTCACAAGAATCACTTTAATCCATCATCACAAAGTAGCATGTTGCTCTCTTCCCTTCCCCCCCACTCCCCCATGAGACCCGTCAACATCTTTAATTTTTCCTTAGGATCCACTCAACCATCATATTAGAAAAGTTAACTTTCTTCATTATCCAAAAAAAAGAAAGTTAACGTATTAGAAGCTTTGCTTTTCAAAAATGTAATTAGACTAAGATAATTAAATCATTAAGGAAAGATCTATTAGATGTTATCTGTAACTAAAGCACTCATTCAGCATTTCTGTAATTTGGACAGCAGATGGCATATGCAACCAGTACAGAAAAAAAAAACCTTAATTGAGGCTAAAGCTTTTGTCAAGTTGCACTTTGTAAATCACTGCATATCTTATAAAAGACAGTATACATCAACAAGGTCAGATAACAGAGTTTTTAAATGCAAGTGAATTACACATAAAGTCAACTGTACATATAACACATTGCATTTATTGCATTATGTTTTGTGTACGTTTGTCCCTGAATAAGAGGCAGAAATGAGGCAAGGACTTCAAATCCCCTTCCCCTCACAAAATCAGAATTGTTCTGACCTCTGGATTTAATGAATTATTTTCAGATGATTTTGTTGATAGCAAAATGTGTGTGAATCCATCTTGTTTCCTGACAACAATGTCTCTGTACCGGTACGCGCTCTCCGTTTGTCTCACGCTGAAACGTAGCCTTTTATCAAAGGGTTGATCTCTCCTGTCATCAATAAACCTTCGTTTGCTGGCTGTCACTCCTGTTACAGATGTCTGGATGTTGGTTGTACCATTGGCTGCTAATGCTTCCATAAAGGTGGGTGTACCTGGAAATAGTTTAAACAAGAACAATTACATTCTATTAGCGCTCCCATCTCAAAATGCCTATAAAACACATGAAAACATGCAACTCATATTAAGAACACACAGTAAATATGAAACTCAGTCCCATGGAAGTTACTGAAATAGACACTGTGCACAGAGCAAAACTGAAGTGACAAAGGGATTAAAGAAATGAATTTTACCATTTTGAGAACATACATTTAGAACAAGCCAAACAGACCAATTGCCATATACTTATTTTTAGAAGGGGAGAAAGGTGCATTTAATGTTCCTAATACCAACGCACTTCAGTAGGTTAACAGTCTGCTTTCTCCCTTTCCAACATTTTAAAGACGTTTAACAGCACCAACATTGCTAAGAGGAAGTAAAAGCCTTTTGTTTCAAACATCAGAAGTTATTGTAAAGAAGAAAAAGACACTTAGAATAAACCAAATAAAGAACTTGATTGACAAGATCATAAAAAGTATAATAGTCTTTAAAGAAAAATGGAAATGAAGAAATACAGACTATACTTCTTTGAGAGGAGCACAAGACCCATGCAGTGATGGATATTTTAATGGATTCATAGACAATGAGATCTTTCTCACGTTAAACACTTTTTGCTATTGGAACTGGCAAATAGACAGCTAAGTTTTGCTGGTCTTGTTCCCAGTCCCTTACACAGAGTTTGAAGGCATGCAAGTAAACAGGCTATTCTTCATGTCACAGAAGGGACAAGTTTTTTATTATTAGAAACATAATATCAAATAATTACCATTCATTAGAGAAAATAAGAGAACATATTGGATCTATAATCCATCTGTATGTTTAGGTCGCCATGCATCATCCTCCACAGAATTTGTCATACTAAAGTAATGGAGTGTGCATAGGACAGGAGGGTTAAAAATATTGGGAAGGTGTGTTAGAGTCCATGACAGTAAAGTTTTGAAAGACTTTTCCTGAAAATTGAGCTCTAAGACTAAAATCTTCTGGAAAGCCACTGCCCTTACCTCACTAACAGGTACTTCAGAACATCATGCATACGGAGTCTTAAGAAGTAGAGTTAAACCATGTATAAGTAAGTTATTAATTAAACGCTATTATAATTTGCCATTATCTTTCTGAAGAAGTTATATTTTAAAATTAAATTGTTTCAAATTTTGTTTTAACTACAACATACTTCAAATACTTGTGGGTCCAATGAAGACATTAAAGAGGTTCACTTAAGTAACTGGAATATCCAATATCTTGATATTTCCACTGTATTCAAGTGCTGCTTACTTTGACTCATATGAAGTATGAGAGAGACAATAAGAAAAGAGACTAAATTTAATTAAAATTTAGAACATTACATATTTTCCTATTTATATTTCAGAAACTGTCTCTGGATATAAATTAAGTTTTTATATCAAATATTTTAAAATAAATATTTTATTATAAATAATTAGGCAAGTTGTCTGTTTAAGGATCTATACAATAGTAAGATTTTATTCCACTTTTCAAGGTCTTTCTTGCTGTATTAGTGATTTAATCCTCTCACCATCTCACTTCTTGTGAAGAAGTTAAGACAACTCAGAATCTTTTCGCAGTTTAAGGTGAAGAGAAAGAAACTGGATTCAGTTTGTGATCAGTTTTAGAGACAGAGATGAACAAAATGAAATGGAAAATTAGTATTTTATATTGTCACAAAAATTTCACATTTATTCCCAAATTTTCCATGGCTTATAAAATTCCTTTTTTTGATTTCAGCAGAATAAATAAAAATTTGATGTATACTAAATATAAAGTTGATGAGGAATGCTTTCAATTTCTTTCCCTTGTAAACCATATTATGGCAATTACATTCCTTTAAAAGAACTGTCTTGAAAGGGAATTTGCAGGAACACCAATGCTGCCCCATATTTCATTAGGAATACAAGACAAAATGGTATCACTGGCTTGGTTTTCCATACGAAATGTAAATTAAACCAACTGAAATCACCTCTGATTTTTAAACCCTGATCAAAGTTTTTATGTCTTTTGTCCTAGCCATAGTGAAAAACATGGAGAATTGGGAGTGCAGGATAGACTAGACCAAGCCAAAACAAGGAGTCAGTAAACTTGTGCAAGACCTTTGAGCCTGTATTTTCCAACGACTCATACTTCCAAAGACATACACAAATACCAGAAAATTACTTCTGAGATGCAAGAGACAATGATTGTATACTTTGAGAGACAAAACTTCTGGCAAGAGAGATCAAGATGTAAACAGCACAGGCCAATTTTCATGCTTATTGAACTAGCAAGAGACCTTCTGATTTTTTATATAAACCCTGTCTACACTTATCAATAGTTGGGAGTTTCAAACCACAAGCAAAGGACAGCTGCAGTTCAGAGGAAGAAGTCTCCTCTTTCCAATCATGTAAACACACTTCTAGAATACTTAGACTGGAATAAAAAAAATCTGTCAGCTTTAGAAACCATAACTCTGCACAGGGAGACTTGGCCAGCTGGCACAGATCAGAAAATGGCACTGAAAGAGTTAAACCATGTTTGTTAATGTTTGTCATTACCAGTGGAAGTTTGGGACCCTGTATACCTGACAGCACAGGGGGCTCTTTCTCTTGGCATTTGGTCCTTGGAAGCAAAGGGACAACTCAGAGACATGAAGCAGTATTTCATTTTGTAAGTACACAGGCAAAGGTGGTTTTGCTGCTCAGTCTCGAACACATGTCGCAGCAAATAGGGACAAAAATAAAAAAGTGCAACTGAGAGTTAACTGTATTGCCGAAGATTTCCTCACATGAAAACTTTGCATTAAGGTTACTTATCTTCAGGATAATTACAAATATATTTTATTATTTTTAAATAGTGTTTTGTAACAAACCAGAAGCAGTTCTGCATTTTAAGACATTAATGGAGATGGTATATCACAGATAAAGCACCACAACCCCTCTCCTTTCAAACTGAGCTTCCAAAAATAAGTAAGGACTTGGAAAAAAGGCAGTTTACCCTGAATATTGTCAACTAATGAAGAACTGTTTGTCTAAGGCATAAACAAACAGCTTATAGTTATATAAAAACCTTTCCACCTGCAAATTGTTAACAACGTGAGCTCAGAGCTGAAGACAGTACTATTACTGGACAAAGTCAAAGCTTCACTATGCAGATGCAAAAGGAAGTTAAGAGGACTACTTTGTCTTGCAGCTGCTGACCGAAACCTGGTAACAGTCAGCAATTTCATGCAACTGCCCTTGGAGGGAAAAAAACTAAAGCTATGAGCCACAGATAAGAAATGAACTGGTCTTATCCAAAGGAATACAGACACAAAATACCAGTTTTGGAAAAGGGGCAGAACAAAACTCTCTTTTTTGTTAAAAACAAAACAAACAAGTTACACTAAACTTCACAACAATCCAAAATGAAAACCCCAAGCACCTCTCTAAGATATTCATGCCTCACTATTACTGAGAAGTTAAGTTTAGCTTACATAGCAAACCTTGAATACAAATACTCCCCTCCCTGTAACAATACTGGGGACACATCCAAAGAGATGCTCTAAAACCAGCCAAGCTTCTTTTGCATGCTTCTTTTTGGGTACACTTGTGTTGGTGCTCTTAATTCAAAGGTTTGACTGACAGTATGCTGTTTCTGAAAGCTTAGCATAGATGCCAAAGGAACAAGCATAGGAACATGGGAGGTGTGAACAATACTGTCTGAGTATTTTCTTCAACTCCAGCCATCAGAAACTTAGCAATTACTAAAATTTGCATGCCCAGAATCATAGGCTGCACCAAATCCCATGTAATTAAATTCTTCTTCCCCATGGGATTGTCCAATTTACTTTTGAAACCACTATGGGTTTGTGTTCCAAAGTATCTCTTGGCAGGAAGTTCTGGAACATACATGTTGACTTTCTTCATCCCTTTCATCACAGCCCTTCTCCAGATTGACTAGCCCCAATTTTATTTCCCTTTTCTTCTTCCAGAAGCCAGTTCAAGCTTGCCATTCTTCTCCATGCTTCTTCCTCTTCTGCTAACTCTTGGAACAGGGCCCAAAATGGGACACAACATTCAATATGGGGTTTGTTTTTTTTTTTTTAAAAACTACCACTGAACAGATGCTTGCAGAAAACCACCCAAAACAAACCCAATGCCCTTTTCCTGAGCAGCAACACAGAGCCAGGAACCGGCCACTGTTTTATGTCTTGCTATAGGCACAGTTTGGTATGTATGCCTGTTTCGTCCCCTCCTCAATGCCTGGCATTCATCTGCACTGAAAGTCAGCACTCATTTTAGTCACGAAATCACTCTGTATTTTCAGAGAAGCCTGCAGAGTTCATAAGGAGCTTCAGGAATTCTCATGTCTTTCCTGTACCTTCCTGCACCACTTATGTCCTTTCCTACACTAAGTGATGAAGGGGTTAACGAGAAGCATCCCACCTAAATAAGCAAATGAACAAATACCACCAGCAGCAATGTCTTAAAGTCTTAACTGCAAAAATAAAATTGCAACTGTAACTGATTACAACTCAAGTACCAGACAGGGAACAATATGATCTGCAAAACTGATTGGAAAAACAACTTGTATTTCCAATGAAAAATACCTGTTAAAAACTGCTGCTAGAAGTAAGTTACATTTTTTCCCTAAGTCCTTTCTATACTTTCACTTCTTCATTGTACCCTGTATATATAATCTGCAAGAGTTCTACATTAGTTGTCCAGTGCAGGTTGCCTCACATTTAATTTTTTGCCTACAAACAGAGGTGTTTTGTTACATGTTCATATGTATTAGTAATCTCTAACTGTAAACACTGTTAAGGTTTTCCAGTCTTTCCAGTCTGCACTACATCAAATATTTCACATGAGACAGGAATTCCAGACAGCGATACCACAATGCAAACATAATACAGAAGAGTTTCCAGTATTTTTTCCACTTCTTCTTCAACAATTACACAGAAAATATCTTAGAATTGTAGTGTATTGGCACAGACTTGGGAAACTAAAAATGATGGTTCTAAACCTCCTATGTATGTGCCTATTTTTTGTCTGAGTATGCATATTAATAGCACATTTTCAAATCAAACAAAAGTTCCACTTACTTTGAAATGTCACTATAAATATGTGCAAGAAAAAGAAGTCTCAGTTTATTGTACATTTCACCTAAAATGCTGATTTGCTCTGTCTTTCTGAAAGCGTTCAGAACGTGCTGGTCACGTCACTCATGTAAGAAAGATGTAACTTCAGTTAATTCCTTCCAGAATGTGGTGTTACATTAATGCAGAGCACAAACCAACAGTGCAACCAGCAGTAAGTGGTGCATCCCCAGCATTAGAATGGGCATCCCCAAAGATGCCTTGAAGGAGAGGGGGTGGGCAAAGGACAATATTTCTTCAAATTATAGGCTGATGATCACTGCAATACCCTGCTGCTGATAACCCTCCTCAAAACTCTTACTTGCGGGGAGGGAGAGAGGGTTTGTGTGCTGCAACATTATCCTTTCTAAATAAAGTTAACCATTTTTGATTCTGTTTCAAGGAAATAGTTGCACAGGGAACCATTAGATGTTCTTTAGCCACCTTCTGTTGTTTTTGCAAATATGTCACATTTCGATACAACAAGGATTGTAGGTTTTAAGAACAGATTAACTGGCAAATTATGACGTTAGAACTTGGTGGAACATCAGCAATAGGAAACTACAACTCAGCAGCAAGAAGTCGTGCTGTGGCTGGCAGGCTTGATTGTCAATGGCTACCTTCAACTCCTAAAAAGTCCTTTTCTCATGCTGTTTAATTCCTACTCTTTTCCATATATTTTGTATAGATGTTAATTGTAAATGTCACTTGGAAACATTGCTCCTATTAAACCTACATTTCTTACAGGACACTGCTGTTGTGGACAAAATTAACATGAGAAGAGAAACACACACATGTACCCCAGTAATATTTCTCTACTCAATTTTTCAAGCTTTTCCATCCTAAACTGTCTTTTAATCTTGACTGCCATGTCACATTTAGAGTAATATGGTCTACAGCAGCTTTTCTTCCCCCCTTCTCTAGATAGTTTTGTTTCTTTGATTACTTAGAGCATCAAATATATTTATATGTTATTTTAATATTGTTAGCAATAGGGCAGCATTACTGGTCATATTGGACTTCAGCAAGTTATAAGCTATTCAACTATTTTTGAATGTCTTTCCTTCTCAGAGCATAAGCATCCATGTGAAGACGAAACTCATAATGCCAACCAAAAATGCAACTAATCAGAACATAAAATTCTACTACTGGAAGGGGGCAACCAATACAAGAGAAGACGGCATTTCTTCACCCTTGAGTTAAACAGGTTTACCTTCGCCTGACTGTTTTATATCGAATAAATGGAAACAAAAAAAAAATTACATATGTTTAAAAATAGGAATAACAAAACACTAGACCTAAGATTTGCTAAGACCATGCTCATAAAACCAACAAGGATAACATCAATAATACATAAATTGGCAACATCTCTTTTAAGGAGTATGATTAAGTTTTACTGTCTTCAAAGAGGAACTGTGCATTTTTATGCATAACATATTAAGTTAATTTCCCAGTCTCTCACAATGGAAAGAAAGTGTCCCCCTCCTAACAACTCCAAAAGGTTTTCCAAATACATCTCCATTCTTATTATTTCACTAAAAAACGAGAAACAAACACTCCTCAGGTAAGAAAACTCTTTTTCTCCTTTATCATGCATAAAGATAAATTAAAACTGTTCTCTTTTCCCCTTCCACTGCAGCTTTAGCCTCATTTTGGAGGGATTTGTCTTCCACTGAATCTATAGTCAAGATGCTACTAACAAATTCAAAACAGTGCACTTGACTTTTCTCACCATTTTAGATGGCTGTAAGGAAAAAATATTTATAAAAATTCCTAAGTGCCTCCAGTATTACTCCGGTCAAGAAATCTCAGCCAAATTTCACAGTAGCATGCACCAAAGTATTTGATGTGGGAAGCAAAGAGTTAGTTTCATTTATTTTTTTCACTAATAAGTACAAATAAGAAAAGCCTTTCCCAGGTTACAGACTTCTTTTTGAGGTCTTTTAATACTGGGAACATTTCATAAGGGAAAACTCTTCTATCTTGATATTTTTGGAGCTGCAGGTTATGATACCACAGCATTCATTCAAAATGCTCTAAAATTTGAGAGTTAAGCAAGGACATCTCTTGGGGCTCATCTACAGAGGAAAGCTATTGCAAAATAGGCTAAGGTTTAAAATTGAAGTATACCCAGCTATTTCACACTAACTCCTGAGGTGAACACATTCTATATTAAGAGCACTTCACCACGATTTAATCCAATCCCCAGAGCGATGTGAAAAATGGCTCTCTTTTTTCCTAATGTAATGCTTGTCTAGAACAGATACTGCCAAAAGATATACCAGTAATTTCACAAACATATACATGCCATGGTACACATTATATAATGCTTGAAAGGACATTAAAACATTCTAAAATATCTTAGTTAGACTATGAATGAAATTTAAATAGATGGGTATAACACTACACTACTATATTGGCAGAACACTTTCATTTACCTTCTTTTTGAAAACAAATGTGAATACTAATTGACAGGTTCATTCTCATCAGATAGACAAGGCTCTCAATACCAGAGTTTGCAAGGGATCCATTCACAACTGCCCCCCAAACCACTTGGCATTTCAATGCAGAAAAGTAGTAGACAGAGAAAGCTCGGGACTTTCAGAGGTTCAAGACACTGATGTGAACGTGTTAAATTTTTCAGGGAACCCTGAGATCAGAGTGCTGGAATGAGCATCCCTGCTGGAAAAAAGCACCTCTATTTTTATGTATCTACCTCAAGAAGGTACATGTGTCTTTCCAGACACTATCTGATGTTTGCTATTCATAGAAGCTGTCTGAGCCTCCTTTGGGATATTCAACAAGAGGTTCATTAAGAGGTGGCAAATGAACCTGAAGCCATCTTCCACTACACAAGGGCACAGGGCTGTGTGCCCTAACACCACCAGCCATACTTTATATTTGAGAAATCTGCAATACATAATGTTGCTGGCTACTACTGACACAGGCAAACTGCTCTGCAGCAGCACCCTCTTATCAGAAATTACTGACCTTGGAAGAAATAACTGGCTGGGGTGGGAAGGGGAAGAGCAAAAGAGGAGTCTGACTTTTCTAAGAGTGAACAAAAGCATCAAGTGAAAAACTAAACATTGCAGTGCTGGGTATTTAGTCCTGAGCCTTGCACTTAAGCAAGAGAGCTGCCAACTCCTTGACCACTTCTGCTGCCTGAAGGAGTGTGGAGCAAAAATCAAGAGCTGGGCATTGGTACCAGTGGGAGAATATAGGGTAAAAAGAAGATTAGAGGTCTTGGGGAAGTGTAAACACAGCTTTAGGGTTCTCTGAGGAGTGGAACATTCAAAAATGCACGTGCCAAGTAGGTTCTTACTTTTAATTCAGAGGTACTCAGTGGAAAGTAGTCTCCACTGAAGAGCTAAGGATAGGAGCTAAAAAGATTTCCAAAAGACCCTACTTTTGGGCAAAACACACACTGGTACTTACACCACATCTAAAGAAGCATTCACAAATTGCTTCTAGAGCAATCTCTACAACAGTTTTCCTCATATTTTTGAAGAATAAGCCTACATTAAAAGCACGATGATGAAAAGTATCTTTGGGTATCCCATGCAACAGGTGCTGGATAGTCAGATGATCTGAACTGAAAAAGTAATTCAGAACAGTATTACCTTGCCAAATCTGCTGTTTTATACTGGTGCAGAGGAATATATTCTAAATACCATCTACTGGCAACAGCTGAAAGGAGGCATGATGGAAAGGAGTAAGTGACAACTTGTGCTTTCAAACTGAATCTGGTCTCTCCTGTCTGTTTTTTGGCTATACTAGCTAGGATCAGCACATATACGAGGACTTGCCTCAACCGGAGAACTTGTGGAGCATATTCAAAATGATAAATATAATTATTAAACAACAAAATACTTCACCAAAACAACAAAACCAAAAAAAACCTCAGAGGAAGTCCTAAAGTCAACAGTAGGAGACTACAAAGAGTAAGACTCAGATCAGATGCTTTGCTTGAGGAAAAAATATGACATCCTCCGTCAATTAGGCTTTGTCCTGTACCACTGCAGGCAATTACCAGAACACAAAGGAGGCATTTGTCTTCACAGCATTTTGCCCCACATCTTGACCCCAGTACAAATGGTTCTCCATACGTGGGATTTGCAGAAACAGCAAAGATCTTGAACGTGGCCCCCAGCATAAGCACATGGATCTGCTGGAACAGGTCTAGAGGCCCTGGAACAGGTTTCCCAGAGAAGCTGTGGATGCCCTATCCCTGGTAGTGCTCAAGGCAAGGCTGGATGGGGCTTTGAACAACCTGATCTAATGGAAGGTGTCCCTACCCATGGCAGAGGGAATGGAATTGGATGATCTTGAAGGTCCCTTCCACTCCAAAGCATTCTATGATGATGGCCACAAGTCTAGGGAAAATGCCCATCATAAGAACAAGTTTTCATCAAATTTTGCAATACAGTGGTAAATAAATAAATTAACCCTCTCCCCAGCCCAAAAACATGCCCATGATAAATCACAAGGAAATAACCACAGCTGAAAGCAGTGAACAGGAAAGGCATCTCAGCCAGCAGCTGGAAGGGCTGGAGGCAGTGAGCTGCCCTTACACAGCAGGATGGATCACATGCACGGGTTCTGTTTGGGTGCATGCTCTTCATATTGCTGAGGAAAGCAATAAGTGTCTATGTAAGACCTTAGGCTTTCTACTTCATTGACTCTTGTCATATTTATGAACAAATTATCAAAGGAAAAATCTCACAAACAGAAAACCTGAACTGATAAGTCCATAAACCACTAATTAAGTAGTTAACACATGCTGCCATACATAGAAAATGGTTCAGAGCTGCCGAAGTGGCTTCCCTCAGGCTACAAAGCAAGGAATAGAGAAGCAAGGATTATTAGTTACAAGTGGTCCCAATCCCCAAAAGCTATTTTTTCCTGTAAGAATCTGCTTTTATAAAGTACCGGATTTTTCTTCTTTACAGAAATTATAAGTATCTAGATTAAAATAAAAGTACCAACAATGATACTATTGCTAGGCAGAAGAGACAGCTAAAGAAGCAACAGAATTAGCATTGTGTTATTTAAGTGGGACATATTGTTTCAGCAGCACCAATGTACAAATATGAAACCACAGCTTCTAAATTATTACTAAGACTAATACTAGGAGGCTGAAATTTTGAAGGGGGCAGGGGGAGGAATCAAGAAATTAGGAAGTTACATCTGTGGCAGAGAAAACAACCAACCAACAAAAAAGCATGTGGTTTAAGGCAAATTTCCAAACAAATTTCATAAAAGCCAAACCAGTTTAGGTCTGTCTCAGAGAGTAGTACTTCGCAACTACTATCAACCCTACCAAAACCATGAGAGGTTTAGTTAGGTACCATAATGCCTGTTGCTAAACAAAAGCCAAGAACAAAGTGTATCATGTCTGATACTTTAAATCAAAGTGTGCAGTGGCCTCAGAGAGAATTTTGTAGTTTGTGTAGCTGGCAATAGGAAAGTACTGTTTATTTGACTATTTAGTGACATAAGCAGGAGCACATCTTTTCACAGGAGTCATACTGATGTCTTCACAGCTCAAGAGCAAATATTGATAGATTTTTAAATATATTATCCCTGCAAATTCATGGAAGGACTTAGATCCACAACCTGTTAATTTGAAAAAGCAAGGAAAAGAAAAAAAAGAAATCTCCATTTGAATTTTGGGCTTGCAGGTTGTTACAACTCCCACTGCTGCAATTCCGAAGTCCAGCACTGAAGCCTCACGTGTTCAGCAGGAAGTTCATAAAACTGTGCTCAGACTCATATTTACTAAGACATGGTTCATAGGTGACAGGGTCTGAACATTTTTAGGTGCAGTAGATGCCTACAATGCTGAATCTTGCCTTAGGAAACAATCCATTAAGAACACATAGAGAAACCAAAAATATCAAGGGGAGTCACTGCACAAAAGACAGACGAATTACTATTGAGTAAAGCAAAGATCGTGTACACAAAAATAATGGGACTAGTACATAAGCAGCCACAATTGTGAGCTCAATTTTTACTTGGAAACCATTTAAACATGTCATAGATAAGACAGAATGATAGATGAATTACATGACTGGTTGTTTCCTGAAACCTGCCAGGGACCCACCTGTTCATGTCTAATTCCAACCACTAAACAAACAGAATGGAATTGAAATTTAATTTCTACTAAGATGAATGCTGTGTAATTTTAGATAGCTGTGTTATGTAAAAAGATATTGCATTAAATACTTTTCAAATAGCAAGATACCCCAGGCATAAGGAGAGGGTGTAAAAATGAAACTGAACTTATACAGTAATAGAATTATTTTCTTCAGGGGTGAGATGTAGCTTCAATTAACTCCACATGGTTAAACAGGTCAATAGAAACTGAGGGGGAAAAAGAGAATATGCTATACTTACAAGAAAATAGGAAGTAAAGAACACTGGGAAGAATACAGGGAGATGCTAAAACAGATAAAGAACGGGTATTAGAAACGCAAAGTAAAACTCTGAAGTTCTCATAGTTACAGATGCTAAACACAAATTATTTTTCCAGTGATAAAGAAAAAAAGAGAGAGGAGAATTAGACCAAAACCAAAAGTGAGATGTAGTGTAAGCTACAAAGTCAATTAAAATACTAGTGGTAAAACCAGCATGCCGTAAGAAACCAGAAAAATATTTATAATGGGTATGAATATATTGTACATACAACAAATGACAGACTAAAAGGATTGACCATGACAAGACTGCTGACTGACAGCAAAAAAGGAGAAACAGACAAATGTGATAGTCTATACGGGAAATGTATCATACTAAGTGAAATACCTCTGAGACGTGCTTGCTTAAAGACTAGCAAATTTAGAAGGTACCTTGGGTAATAAAATTTGTAGCGATGTGTTTTCAGATACAGGTGGAAGAAACACTTTTTAAAAAAGGCAGCCTTAATCCTCTTCAGTTTATTTCTGTCTAGAAACAAGGCTGCTCTCAAAGTCATGTTTCAAAAGTGTCCTTCCAGTTAAAACCTACTGGAGATCCGAAGCAATACTCAGGAGAGCCATACTGGGTACCATAGACAAATTTCACCTTCTTACAAGCGGTCACTCATTACTTGGAATACATTTTACCAATATTTTGCAGTTTCATACCATTACAAAGTATGAATCAGAAGCTTCCTGTCATATATACTTACATGTAAATTTCAGGATTTAAAAATAATAATCTCATCACAGCAGCAACTCTATTTTGCTCAGCATCGAAACTGTATAAATAGAATTACTCTTAGTTCTGTCAAGTTCAAAAGCTGTTTAAAACTAAAAATTTTCTATCCAAAATTAATTTTACTTCCTAAAAATCCTAAAATGTACTGATGCTCGAAAGTGGAAATTTGTAGCAACAAAGATTTCAGGGTTATTGTGTAAGGATGGTCTGTGGACATTCTCTGTCATTGGCAGTTTGATCCACGGCAATATATGAAATTCTGCATCTCCATTTGATCTCAGAATAGGTCACCATATCACTAATGTGCTGTCCTAAGATTAACAGTTAACTGGAACAAAAGTTATTGCTTATTCCATTCTGTTCTTATCTATACATCAACATATTGGTGTTTTGCAATCATAAACACCTTGTCTTTTTTTAGTTACCATAGTTGATGACTTTTCCACTCCAGCTACATCACAAAAGACACCACACCATCAGATATTACCCCTTACAGCTCAGTTAAAATGCTATCAATCTCAAAGAAGTGTATTTTCAAGCTGTTCTGTTGAGTCACCACAATTAAGAAAAAAGTTGCAGCAGGATCATCCTTTTCATTGATTTTTAAACAAAATTATACACTTAGCGAAATTTCTAAAAGAATTAATACGGATTTTGTTTTTCAAAGACAGATTACTCCTCTCCTGACCCCACCTCTCACTCCACAAAACCAGGTAAGAGACTACAGGCAAGAAGCAGCACGATCATATCCTAGCTCATATCAGACCAACACTGCAAACAGAGTAACCAAGTTCATTCCTGCTACAAGGAGGAAGTCTGCTGTGTGTTTGTCCTTGGGCTTGACTGCTCTTGCCAGCAGACTGGCATTCTGTTCAGCTGGAAAATTCAGGATGATCACTCCTTCTATAAGCCTCAGCACACTCCTGTGACCTGGGCAAGCAGCACATACTGAATTACTCTGAGGTACTTAAGTATCAATCTAGTTTACATGACATCGAAAATAAGATTTGTTTCCTTTCACTCCCCTGTTTCTCCCTTGTATAATCTGCCACATCAGAAACAAGTCACTCACAGCAGGTATTTCTGCCTAACCCAGACACAAGGCAGCTGGGCTCCTTAATACCATCACTCCATCCACTGATGCATCTGCTGAACCATTCCAGAGTTCAACCAAATTCCAGATTAAAACTATCACCTGTGTTCTTACCTCCTTTGTTTTTGCCTTTCCCAGTCTCGAGTAAGACAAATGGGATCCTAAATCAAATTTACAAAAAACATTAAATACAGTTCAACTGTTGCTGAGTATCTGGGCAAAAGTATTAGTGTTTTCCTACTCTAGGCTCATTATTTGGACAGAAATATCAACTTCTGACTAAGTGTCAAGAAATGAGTAATAAACTGACATAAACAAATGAAGACATGCCAGAATCCCCACAAAAAACTAATGTAACAGCAGGAACAAGCCAAACATTTTTGCAGAGTGCATTAGGTTAACTTTCAGCCTGAGCAGTTCCCATGTGCTGCTGCTGACCAGGAACTCCTCGGGAAGAGGTAGGGCAAAGAGGACAGGATTAACATGAAAAGCACCATGTCTAAAGATAACAGCAACACGTTCTTCTCCAGTTTAATGACTAGCAAATAATTAGCATTTAAAAACCCACTTCCTGCTGTGAATCTATCTTCTAATATTTCAGTTCTGTGGCTACAAAATACACTGTGATTGGGAACTACTTTTGCAAACATAACCTGACTTGTACTTTTGACCATATCTGTGGACTAGTTTATTTTTTACTGTAGGAAACAGTCTGTAATGTAAACTTAAACTCTCCCAAAAAATCATGAGAAAAACTGTTGCAGGTATCTGCAAGAGAAATACAGTGCCATTTCATTGCTGCCATCAATTTGTAGTTTATCAATGGTTAGCTAGAGAAAAAAAGGAACAAGAAAAGTTGTCCCAGGAAAGAAAATGTGAACAGGATGTCCCACTGAGACACGAGCTCCAGTGGGAGGTGGGAGGTAAAGCCATGCATCTGCTGAGGCTGCCACAGTGTGCAGTGGGATGAAGCACAAACAGGGACAGTCAGAGAAGTGTGACTACTCATCACCTCCTCTTCACAAGCAGGGACTTCCCTGCCTGCTAGGTCCAGGCAGCAAGAGTTTTGACTACAATAAATGCTAGAGTAGACTACAAGGGAGAGGAAAAGGGACTAAAGTTCAAGCTGAGGCTTCACAAATCTGTCTAACAAATGCTCCAGTAAGCCCCCAGAAAATGTTGTTAGAGATCACCCTGACATCTCTGAGAATTATATTAGTGCAATATGTACTCAAAAAGCCGATTTGGGATTATTTAGTTGCCAACTTTGTCAGTCTTCTGAAGGACACAGAAAACAGTGCAAAGGATACAGACTCTAAAGCTGTTAGGAAAGGTTTTCCTAAACTAAGAGCCATGGTAAATAGGAGATTTCACTGCAAAACACATTCCTTTCACATACCATAACACATTGCCCATGCAGAAGTGTTACTTAAAGACATGGCTTAATGGTGGACTTGGCAGAGCTGGGTTAAGATGAACTGAAAGGCCCTTTCCAACCTAAATGATTCCATGATTACCAGCGCATGAAACAGTTTTGTTTCCAGAGAAAGACTCACACTGTTCCACCTGGGGTGTTCTCTCCCAGCTGCTTCTCCCCAAGACAAGTCTTTCACTGTGCATACCAGCCAGGAAGCAAAGCCTTTCCCTTCCTTTTAGGATGGTTAAAGTTTAAAGTTCAAAATTTCCCCTTCTTTTTCATCTAGCTTATATATGATCCCTGCAACATATAAAAACCCAGTATGATGACCATGAAGTAGGAATTAATCAAAAGCAGAAATGGGCAAATGGATTTTGGCTCAGAGGATAAACTGGAAACAACAAACCTAAACAGGTGGTTCTTTTGTTTTGAGACTTGCTCCTTCTATGCAACAGTTCTCAAACTGTTCTGAAGTAAAATTACTGCTTTAAAACAAGGTCAGATGTGTATTTAATAAATTGTAGTAATTTATAAAGAGCATTCTATTCTTTCCTGTTTGAAGCTTTACTTCTGCTGCAATTTCTATTGTTAAAAGGAATGTTGCCCATATCCATGCAGGAGTAACATAATCTTAGCTTTTCCTCCTGGAGATAATGCAGTAGAGTTTTAATTCCTTTGGTGTATGAACATGAATTCATAGTCTTCCATATCCAAGTAACATTCATGTTACTTGTAGGAAAAATAAATAAGAAACAATAAAATTTGCAAACACTAATACAGCAGTTAACTCAATGGATTCTCCTTGAGGAATGTTAAAATTGAAGCAGAACAAACCCAGCACTATATGCTACATTTAAAATTGATCATAACTTTAGTCCCACATATGCTTAGCTGAGAGACAGAAATTATTTAATTGACAATATGTTTTCTTTATGCGGTAAAGGGAAATCAGTGGCTTGAATTCAGGTCTGTGCTGTTTCTAGATCACCCTTTGAAAGAGTCAGTGATTTCACTCTGCTTCGGTGACTTAAAAAACTACATGTCAGTGATCACAAAGCAACTGGAAACAACTTATAACAATTATTTTCCTTTCAAAAACACCCCCTTTCTTGGTAGGATTCCACTACAAAAGCCAAAGCATTTGTCCCACACAGGCTCTCTAGTGAGCTAGCACTGATGGCCCTGTACAGTCATACTCATAATAACCAGGATAACCAGGACTCATAAGCAAAGAAAGTGAAGTACAGTCCATTCAAAACAATGTACATCTCCACTGCTATGTGTTGCAAGTCCACCTTATTATATGCCCAAGAGCTGCCTTATAATGTTGTGATACAACCAAACACTTCAACAAGTAAACTCAAGCCAGACACTGAAAGCAAAAATTCCCCCCATTTTGTAGTTCTCCCAGGCAAAAAAGTGTTCGACAGCAAACCAAGCATCTCCAGAGACATGCACATTATTTTCAATGAAAAATTTGCTCATAAAACTCTTTTCCACTACATCCTTGACCAGTTAGTTATCAACATTTCTGATGCCCCGAGGGCATCTACAAAAGCAGATGGCATTCTGACTCTATCACATTGCCTAAAACACCTTCTGTTCCACCAGATGACCCTCAGAGAAAATGTACCTCCATTTTGCAGTTCCTTGCTTTTATTCCTGCCACTGACACAACAGTTACTAGCTGGCACATTCTTTAACCCCCAGAGCTACAGGTGTTTCTCAGTGACCCTGATGGATTCCTCTGCATGTGAAAACACTTTGACTGAATCAACAACAGCATCTGCAGAGCAGTCTAGGGGGAAGGAGGATGGATTAGATGACAAAGGTCTTTTCCAACCCTATTTCCTAGTATTCTGTGATGCATATGTGACCACACTATGCAGCACTTTTGCCTTTTTCCCCCCCCGACCTAAAGGCACCTGCCTTTGAACAAGCTGGAATACAAAGACAAGGTACCTGGATCCATGGCATCAGGGGCAGATTAGCAAACTGTGGACAGTGACAATTGGATTCTCAGCTAACTGCTGCTTTCAGTTCTGATGGGGAGAGCTCTGCCTGTGTCCTTGAACCAACCCTGGAGGGAAAGAATCCACTTCTGTGGAGAAGCCTGAATATTTGTCTGGGAAGCCACAACCACAGCTACAATATATGTATCTGTACCTCTGGCATAAAACTTAGCATCCCACACTATGTAAAATCTTTGTAAGAATGTTCCTATGGATTGCAGTCTCCATTCTGAAATGATCATTTCTGCAATGATGTCAGTGATGTAAAAATTACTCTTGTTTTACACATTATTTGTAAAACACTTTCAAATCAGAATACTGAACTCTATGACCAGGTACAAGAAATGATAGCCTTCTAACAGTTTCAAAATAATGATGAGAAAGATAGCCTGGGGTAAGAGGAAACTTCCAGATGATTAGATTAAAAATGGCAATTCCATTTTTCTTCAAGGGTAAGGAACAAGAACAGCCATTCATCAGGGGGAAACGGCTAATCTCCTTAGTTTCAGCACAACCAAAATACTATCTAAATTGAATACGGGTGCTATTATTGGATAAACTTTGTGCAATACCTTTTGGACTGCCCAAAGGAGTTTATGGCTAACTCTAGGAATCATTCTCTGAGATGACCTTCTGCAATGCTTGATGTCAAACTGGAATTTGGCAGGGTTAAAGATAGAAAAGTCAAGCCAGTCTGATTCCCCTAATATATTGGCATTTAAGTGTGGACCATAATAAAAACCCTTCCCCTGACGTGGGGGAATCTGGACTATCTGATAAAAAAATAGCAAGAGTGGACATAAACAGTTCAAGGGTGCCATGCTTCCCTGACTTACTGCATTTATTGAAGTGGGATGACAACAGTTAATTTTTGAGGGTATTTTTTCTCCTTTTTTGGACTTACAGTGGTTCTACAACTGCCTGTTTTGTCCAGCATTGCCCAGGGTTACTAGCTACTCATGAATGCTGGAAGTTAACTGATATACAAAGCATATGGGAGAGGGAAGGGGGGTAATTAGGTTTTCCGTGAGTCTCAGCCAAAGCAAAGCCAGTTCTCTCTTGAGTGGCCTTTAGGTTCCTCCTTTTCCCCTGCCCTAAATCAAGGAATACTTTGTCAGAGAAACATCATCATGAGCCACAAGAGTGTTCAGTAGCTGAACAAGAGTTGCAGGAGGGTGTTCCAGGCTGGTGGTGCTTCTGTCCCTCTGTCAGTTAGCAGCTGCTGTCCCAGGCTGGCAGGCAGGAGGTTACAGGCTCCCAGCAGGACAGGCATGGAAAGGACATAGCAAGGGCACAGAGAGAGACACCACTGTACAGCAAAGCACAGGGTTACATTAGAGAAAGATAAAAAAGGCTGATGAAACTCAGCAAGGAGGAAGGAGGTGGAGGGGAAAGGAGTTGAAGCAGAAAGAGCACTTAGCTGTCTGCCAGCAGAGGCAGCCACAGCTGGCTGCAATTTGGTGAGCAGCCCCTTCCCCACCTTGTCTGCCCAGAGCAAGTCTCAGCTGCTCCAGGTCAAGCCATCCCATAGCAAAAGGAGCTGGTGACAAAACTCAGTCACTTCAAAGCCAAACAAAAACCACCCACAAAACAAACAAATGAACAAACAAAAGCATCTTTTTAAGGATGTCTATTTCTATGCTGAGGAGATGTGTTCACCGAAAAAGACACTGCTTCCTCTGCTGTTAGCATCAGGTTAGTAGGAAACATCTGCAGGCATCGTTACATTCATTTCCAAGCCAGACTGTGTTCAGTGTAGGCGATCTTCAGGCAACGTAATGGATAAAAAACAAAGAGGGTTTTGCTGAGTGTGCACACAGCCAAACATTTTTAGAAAGCCTTAAAAGGTGGCCAAGTCTGAACGGATTATAACATGATAGCAAAAGCACATCTCTGACACACAGGCCAAAGCTCTGTTAAATTGCAAATCATTGCACAAAGGCTTGTGTGAGGAGCAGATTATCAGCTGCACCGCCTTTGACAGCAAAGATATTCAGAAAGCAAACTGCAGAGCAACAGATGACATTCTCAGGATATGGGAATTCCTGACATCCCATACATTTCTACCATATAATTTCCTCTGATGCAAGCCCAATACTCACTGCAGAACTTTCTGCTATTGCCGTTTTCCTTTCCTTTATTCTCTAGTAATTTAAGTTTGGGTAATCGGTAAAGAGCTTGAGGTTTTTGCCCTTCCTCTTTTCAAAAGGCTAAAATCTCAAGCCAATAAAGTTTCAGCACTTTCACAAAGTTGAAATACTGTAAGTAAGATAGCTAGAAACAAATCCAGCCCTGACAAATGTGACATATAGCAATGACTCCCTGTTATACTTTCAATGAAAAACTAACTATCAGACATTGCATTGAAAGTTAGCCTGTGTAAACACACACACAAGAAGTTCTTCGTAAACCTTTCTTTTTGTTTTAAAAATTTCTTCCTGGAAAAGATATTCCTTCATCTATCATACGAAGAGATGTTAATTTGCACTGAAAAGTGTTCCTTCACATCTGCTTAGCAAAGCTGCATTTATGATTCAAAAGAATTGAGTATTGTTAAATGCAGTTTCTGTAGAGTTTTTTTTGCCAGTGTAATTGATTATTTTACTATGTGGATTTTAGTATTAAACTTCATTATAGTAATTTAACATTGTCTCATCTAATTTACATCTATAACCTGTATTTCAAAAATAGCTGTTGTTATCTCTTAGTAAAGACTCATTTCTTCGTTAATTTAACAATATGACCACTTAAAAATGTATTTTCTTTCACAAAATATGACAAAGGACATATTTGTAAGTATTACTATAAAACAGCAAAAGTGGCATATAATCAAATGTAAAGGATCAGAAACACACAGACATTTTTCAGCATATATACATTCATCCCAAACTTGACATATTTTGCAAATTAGTCATCCAAATTGAGTATTCACATCCCTATTGAAAGTTCCAAGTGCTGAATTTTCATAAATAAATAAAACAAATAAAACATTTAAGAGTAGTCCATGAACATGAGATTTACATAGAGCAAAAAAAGGCCAGTGCAACTTGAAACACACTTGCCAGACCATAACCTCAAGAGAGGGTAAGAATAGCAACATTATGACAGCACCAAGGTTAGGAAAGTCCTAACCACTACAGCAGTGGAGGACAGAATATTACTTCTGCTGTGCTGGTAACAACTGCAATAAAATGAATGTAACAGAATCCTGGGTATTTCAGACAAACCCATCTGGTAAAACAGAGTGTTTGTCCATGGAATTCCTTTGGTTCGTAACAATGTACAATGTTTTGAGAGAAAGATATGCAGACAAAGACAATAAATACCCTCTAAACTTTAAAATATTTGTGTTTTAGCTGTTCATCTGTTTCACAATTTAAAATGTCTAACAATGGTTGCAAGAGCAAAAAAACAAATATAAACCAACCACAAATACTGACATCCTACAGAAATCTAAATATTTCAAAGATGGAACCAAGACAAAACAAAGAACATCCTTCTGTAGGCCTTCACGATAAAACTGACTGGCAGAAAAAGGGGGCTGTGGAACAGCAGGCATCAGATGAAGCACAATGTCTTCTGCTCAGGAAACTTAGGCATGTTTGAGGGAATAACCTTTCAAAGTAGGAAATGTTTTACAGAAATCTGCACTCAGTGAAGCCTCTGACACTCTTATATAGTGCTCCTTGCTGTCTTACAGATTTTACTGCTTAGATCCTATGAGGTAATCTGGAAATCAAAGAGTAACATTCTCTGCAGGTTTCATTTCTATCCCACTGACTTTTCACCTCACAGCAAATGAAAAACTGTTACACGATGAGGGCCAAAAACATGGACCAAACAAAAAATCCTAAGAAACCTATTAGTATCAAAACCCAAACTCATGCTACGGGGATTGTATTGAAAAGCTGAAACGTGAGGGCAGAAAAAGTGAAGATAACATACAGAGAAATAAAAAGTATAAATCTGAATTTAGTTCTGAGGTATCACATAATTGCTTTTTTTGTTTGGGTAGCAACAATCATAGAACACTGTCATAGTATTTGCCCCTACTGAAAAAGAATAAACTCACTTCAAAGGAAAAAAGGTGTTTCAAAAGCCCCCTGAAACACATCCACATCTCCAAAAGTAAAATTCAACTTTTTATTAAAAACACAAGATAGAGCTTTGAAGAAATATCAGCTCTTTTATAGAAAGATCAGAGTATGGTAAACTATCTGCATTATTATAAAGCAATTAACTACAAGGAGTATGCAACTAATTATGAGAAAAATCACACATGCCAGTGACCTTAATGAAAAATCATACTGGAAATGAGCAAAAAATCTCTGTAAGAAAGAACATACCCATATGCTCCATAAAATAAGATAGGCTATCTGATACTGAAAGAGTACTATGTCCTTGGCATTTGGTTATTTTTAGCCAAAAACTGAAATCTTAGGAATGCTACAATTAATTACCCATTACTGCAGGTTACTGGAAGAAGTTTATAAAATTGTTAACTTTATACTCTGTAAGGTAAACAAGACGGCTCTACATCCCAGCCAGAGCCATCTATTTTATTTATATTATGTACTGAAACAAGGCCCAGAAAAGTAATTTCAGAAGTGTAATGGGGAAGCACTGATGAGATGCTCTCAAAAAATAGTGGACAGAATCTTTTTTTTTCCTTTTTGAAACACTCTTAGTTTTGTAGGCCACAAATCATTCATTCAATGATTTGCCTTTCTCCCACCAGACTGAATTTTTCAATAATCACCTGAGAAAAATCATGAGAAGACTAAAAGAAACAGAAGAGGCAGGAAATGCCCTTCATGTTCATGAATGAAATTACTCTTCACAACATATTAACTGTCTTCATAAAACTTAGGGATTTAGATCAGCCTGATACTTTTGTAGCACTTACAACCAACATAAGAGCTTTCTTAATGACTTCATGCTGATCTTAGATCCCTGGCATGACCAGACAGCAGAATAGCTGAGAAGTAGGGATTTCTATATACTTAAAAGACACAGTCTCAGGATATCTTATTATTCTGACCTCTAGTAACATGCCAGAAAAAACCAACATACAAACAAAGTCCCAACCAAATAATAAAATACCTCACCAAATTAATCAAATTATGTAGAGTCCTAAATTTACAGTAGAGATATGTAGATTATTATCTCTTAGATTTACTAATGTTATTAATTCAGAGTGGCAGACTCAGGCAATGAAACTTGAATTTTCCCTAAGTTAGGCAAAAAACCCCCAAACACTCGATTCTATAGTCTGTCCAGTAAACTTTGTGGGCAAAAGCCTATTATACTGACAATAAAAACCAAACAATGTTGCTCAAAGCGTATTTCATTTAACTGAGATAATAACACATAACCCCTTATTATTTATTCACAGAATCATTACGTTTGGAAGGAACCTCTGGAGACCATCAAGTCCAACNTAGGATAACACTGGCCCTCCTGGCCACAAGGACACACTGCAGGCTCATGGTCAACTTGTCACTCACCAAGACTCCCAGGTCCTTCTNAACACAGGAATGCATCAGGTGGGTTTGGAACGTCTCCAGAGAAGGAGACTCCATGACCTCCTGGGCAGCCTGTTCCAGTGCTCTGCCACCCTTAAAGTAAAGAAGTTCTTCCTCATGTTGAGGTGGAATTTCTTGTACTTTAGTTGATGGCAACTACTGAAAAGAGTCTGGCACCATCCCCTTTACACCCACCCACCCTTGAGATATTTATATGCATTATTGAGATCTCTCAGTCTTCCCTTCTCCAGACTAAGCAGGCCCAGTTCTTGCAGTCTCTCCTCATAAGAGATGCTCCAGACCCCAAATCATTTTTGTGGCCCTCCACTGGTTCCTCTCCAGCAGCTTGTTGTGTTTCCTGTACTGAGGAGCCCAGAAATAAACACAGCACTCCAGATGTAGCCTCACTAGGGCCAAGTAGAGGGGGAGGGTCAATCATCTCCCTTTACCTGCTGGCCACACTCTTCCTGATGCACCCTAGGATAACACTGGCCCTCCTGGCCACAAGGACACACTGCAGGCTCATGGTCAACTTGTCACTCACCAAGACTCCCAGGTCCTTCTCCACAGAGCTGCTCTCTAGAGGGTCAGCCCCCAGCCTGTGCTGCTACTTGGGGTTATTCCTTCCCCAGGTGCAGAACCCTGCACTTGCCCTTGTTGAACCTCATTAGGTTTCTCTCTGCCCAACCCTCCAGCCTATCAAGGTCCTGCTGAATGGCAGAACAGCCTTCAGGTGTGTCAGCCACTCCTCCCAGTTTTGTCAGGAAGTCACTGAGGGTACATTCCATCCCTTCATCCCGATCATTCACAAACAAGTTGGGTAAGACTGCACCCAGTACTGCTCCCTGGAGAACACCACTGACTACAGGCCTCCTACTGGAGACTTATAGGAGGCCTATACGCCTACCTCTATTATTACCTCTATACCACAAAAGCTCCCAATTAGCTGGGATATGTATTGCATCAGTATCCATCCTGTTCTGTGAATTTACAAGGTAGGAGTCTCTGAAGCAGTCATTCCAGAACTGGCCATCAGTTTCTGGAATTTTATGCGGCAGGTAATATTAGACACATTGAATGTTAGACACAATTAAGTTCATTTTCCATGTAATCTCAAATCTATTTCTACTGGTACGTGTACACATCACCACAAACTGCACTATCAAATAAATATACAAATATTTCACCTTAGAAAATCCACATTCAAGAATTCTATTATGCCATTTCCCTCTCAGGTGCACTAGAAAGAAGCTGTCCCACTGCAGCCTTCACACGGCAGTAGTTAAGATTTGCCCCTGACAAAAGCCAAAGCAAACCTTCAATTGCATGCAACCACAAGAGGCCCTAAACTAAGTATTTCTGGTTAGCCTGTAAACAAAGGCAATTTTCTCATTTGCACAGTGAGCCAGGATAACTCTTCTGTCACTGTCCAGTGTCAAAAGTATCACCCTATACTCCAAACCTTCCGGACTACTACCTCTTAGGAAGTATACTGCTCTTGAGGATATTTTGCCTCTTTCTTTGAGCAAACTGTTACCTCCTACAGAACTATAAAGATCCTTGTAAACATCCTGTGATAGCCCATAAACTGCAGACTGCATTTAAATTTTGAGACGTGCATTTTTATTTGTCAAACTCTTGCACGAACACTTGGTCTTTACTGGTATCTTGATGAAAAGAAAATATAAAGGACAAAAACTACCATTATTCTTATTAAGCACAGAGAATTTTCCTTTAAATTTAACAATGAAGTATTCTAATCCATCTCAGTGGTGATCCTGTGAAGTCTTAAAAAGCCTGATGTCATATTTACCTTGCAAACAAGAAAAACCCAACACGGGCTGGATTTGTCAACTTTCTAGAATATGTTCAAAACCAGAGAGAATCAAAGGTTTTCAGGAAAGTCTCAGGTAATGCTTCGCTGCTTATGGCATTAAATAGGTCCAAAAAAATAATTTTAACAGTCTTAAAGTGAAAAGCATGCATGGCACAAGGACAAGTGGGTTTTTAGAATAACCATGCTGTTTCTTTAAGCCTGAGACAGGAAGCCAGAGCCCGGACAGGAAAAGTTCTTAGCAGAATTCACTTAACTGAAGCTCTGCCAGTTTATAATTAGTGACCTCACTCATTATGTTTTGTTTTTTAAATCTTAACCAGGCACTTGTTTGACCAAAAAAAATTTCCATAATTCTGTACCGCTAGCAAACAAAATGGAACTAGAAGATTACTTTCTTGTATTATGTCAAGCTAGGAGTGATAAAATCAATGTGGAAAGTCATTATTTCAGTACATATTCTAGCATTATATAAATCTGTAAGATATTCTGAGAATGTGTATTTCCCCCTACCCTCTGAATAACAGCCTTAATATAAATGAGCTAAGGCCTAGTAACAAGGCTACCAGTTCACACACTTAAGAGTCCAAGTGATCTATAAATTATTTACCTTCACAGGGAAAAAGAGACTAAAATAACTACGGCACCATTTTAAAAGAAAGGATGAGGATCACTGGGAAATAAATGGGAAGAGAAAGAATTGTCACTGTGGCATGAAGAGGAACAAGCATAAAACTCAGATTATTCAAATGTAGTGCATAATTTTTGGGAAAGTCTGAAGATAAAAATGAAACAGAAAGTGCACTGATTCAGCAGTGTCAACTACTGAAACTGCAGGTCACTGTGCAATAAAAGAGTCAGTGCTCTACAAACACTGGGAATTGTATGTGTGGAGAAAAAAAATTGTAAAAGTCAGAAAGAAGTGAATTTACTGCATGCTGCAATTATCTGCCAACAACATCACCTGACCAGACTGAGCAAGCAATGCATAGCAAAGACAGCCACAGATCTTGGGCTACTAATCTTTAAAACTGGAGTGATCTTTAAATCTGACAGGCAAAACATTTAGAATTTTCAACTGATTCAGGAACAGCACACACTTCAATTTAAACTTGATCAAAATTTACACATAAATTAAAGCAGCCCAAGGTTGTGCTTGATAGTGGGATGGACAAACCTCATGTGGGGCAGTTCAGGGGGCTGCCATCACCCAGAGGTCACGCAGAGGGAGGGGGAGAGTGGGTCACAACTTCAAAGTATGTCACAAGGCTACTCCCTTCTACAGAGGAGGAAGGTAGGGCAGTGAGCACAGCCCAGTCCTGCATGGAGACAGCAAAATGCTGGGCCTTTCTGGTGCCAGCCAAAAAAACATAATCATAATCTAGGAAATTCACTGAGGGAAAAGAAAAAAGGGTAAAAACAAAAAGAAAAAAGAAATACATTTTCTTGCCATTGTGGAATATATATTGGTGCAGTAGAAGCAAATAAGGTATTAAGCTGCACTGCAAACCGCGTGAGTTGTCTTTAGCACCTTTTTAGCTTTACAAGGATAAAATTAGGAAGTCTTCAGACTCTAGAAAGTCTCACAGGTGCTAATGTCACCCCTAAGTTTGAGAAACAGCAAAACAAGGTTATGAAATCCC
Source organism: Aleadryas rufinucha (assembly GCA_013397815.1). NCBI lineage: Eukaryota > Metazoa > Chordata > Aves > Passeriformes > Aleadryas > Aleadryas rufinucha. Next base: position 373,580 of record VZTH01005501.1, read on the forward strand.
AGAAGGTCATAGCTGCTGGATTAGACAAGCCTTGCCAAAAAGCTGTGCTGTGACAGATCAGGAGGGTCACTGGGCCACTGGTTATAGGAATTGACGGCGGGGCAACACTGATGCAACCCCTCCCCAATGGAAATATTATGTTTCCCCCTGTAAATACATTTGGACCACTGCTGTTACTTTTTCAATAAAATTTTGGCTCCTACTTTTGCCCACCTAATTTTGAATAGACACAACCTCCATCCCCCAAAAAAACCACAACACAAAACCACCACCAGCACAACCACCCTGTACACCTGCAACCAACCTCTGCAGGTTGCTTGAAATCAAGTAAAAAACCTTATGATAAGGGGTAAAGAGGAAAGAAAAGAGAACAGATGTTTTGGAGAGTGGTGGCAAAACAAGGAATTATTATCTACGGGTAACAACCAATGGAAGATGAGAAAAGCAACGTATATGAATAATTGAAAAATACATGAAGAAATTCACACACTATCAAACTAAAATTACTTTTAAAGTCAAAGGTCTGCCTTGGGCCCAATTCTAGTCAGTACTTTTTAATCAAGACTTGGATAATAGAAGAGAAACTATACTCATGAAATGAACAAATTACATCAAATTGGAAGGACTGCAAAAGTTTAGAAGGAGAGTATCACATTTCTAAATTATATTGCTGAATTTGGAAGATGGCTTGAAAAGAGAATTTTTATTTATATGGAAGAAAAATAAAACATATATTAAAAATATGGAATAACAGAATATGGAGCAGAACATAGGAAAGTTTATTGGGTTATGTAACCAATCATGAAGTCTATACTCATTAAAAATGTTAATATATAAAAGAGGGCAACACCCAATTCAGAGGCTCATTGGTAAGGAAACTTGACATGTGCAAATGATGATACATTCTATTAATTATCTGCTGAAACAATCCAGTTTTGAGAAATGTACCTAAAAAGAGATACTTTGGACTGTTCATGGCTGATCAACAAAGTCAAGAGATTTAAAAAGAACACATAAGAGGAAAGATTAACAGAATAGGGTCTTTTTAGTCCAGAAGAAGTAAGTATGGAGATCTGACAGCTGTTCTACAGCATGTGCAAGTCAGACATTAATTGTTTGTTGGAAGAACCACTATTGAATGGCATTGGCTGGACCTGTACCTATTAGAATATACTGGGGAAAAAAAAGAAGTGGACTTTTCAAATAAAAGCAGTATGAAAGGAGAGTTAGAGATGGTTTAATTACCATTATGGATATATTTCAGGAACAGATTATGCAACCTCCATCAGGGAAAACAAATGCTCAATTCTGCCTTAGTACAAGAATGGACTAAGATGATCAGCATCTCCTTTAGTCCAAGCTGTAGCCCTAACAAAATCCCTGAGGTTTAAAAATAAATTCTGCTTTCCACATGCATAGTTCCAGTTTCAATGCTGTCGTATTTTGAACACAGGCCAATATTTATTGCTTCAGTGACATGTTGTTCTACACAGCTCTTAAACTTAAGATGTTTGGTATTTCTAACTGGAGAAAACGTGTTGGAGTAACAGGCTTACTATAAACAAATACCATCTTGCTAGTTTGAAGCTACTGGTAGAAATCAACACCACTGAAGACAGAGCCAATATGGGCTTTAACTCCCTGAGAGATTTAAACCTACTCTAGAACATACACCACAGAATTCCCACTTGGTAACAACATCTACTTGAAAAGTCCTAACTGATCTCTCAAATTCTCCAAGTTTGTAACAAAGACTGGAAGGCTACATGTCCAAATAATCAAATGATTCAAGCACGACTAATACCTAACGAGGTCTGAATACAGTTTACAAGCTCAATTTGACAATTTGCTGAGGTAGATGGGAGATTCTCAGAACTAAATCCCTCTTTTCCCTCTGAAATCAGACTTCCAACGCTGAAAGTTAACAAGTAAAAGCTATTCAGATTTTGGTTCCTGCAGTTTATGTAGGATGGCATGACACATTAGAAAAAAGCACTTAATGAGAGCTGATGGTCACATATTTAACTACCTAACATACGGCACTACAGAAACACAACCAGGTTATTCTTGGAGGTGCGCGTTAAGGTATGTGGGGCCATGGAAAGTTGTAACCAATGAAATGCTGCCATTATGTTTAAAAAAGAGTTCACAGAGAGGTAAGTCAAGCACTGGAGCAAGTGTTCACAAATGGCCTAGGATTTCCATCCTTGCAAATATTTTAAACAAGCTCTGAACAACCTTCATAAGGATATCAAAATGTATGATGAAAAGTAAAACAAAAAACCCAAGACTTTTAGTCACAAGATTGAATCACATAATTTTTTTCAATAACCAAATACAATCCAATATATCCTGTTCATTGGACGAACTGCTAGATCTTGGTAATTATTATAGAGTAAAGAATAGAGACATATTTACCTGTTAAATACTGCATTTTAAAATTTGTTTAGCCTCTCTCTCTCTATGACCTGCTACCACATTATTCTAAATGAAGTCAAAAAGCAACTTCCTTCATCAGTTCCAAAAAGTCATACAGACTAATAGCCCAGGCCACGTTTTGCTGGGTCTGAATTACAAACTTCTCATCTGAGGCAAAGGTTTCAGCCAGGTACCTTTGTTCTTATCATCCACAGGGACACAGCTGCCAATGCAAAGAATGGAAATGGCTAACGGATATAGTCATTAAAAAGGCTCTGCATTAGCTTAGTTGAGATAGAAAGCAATCTTTCCACTGCTGTAAGAGTTCAGAGGTTTCTATGTTCATACATTACGTATTGCCAGTATTTGAAGAGGCTGCTTAGTGACACTGATTGCATCTATGGGGGGGTATCAGATTGGTCTATTGCATCAGGGTTATGGGCAACTCACAGATTGTTAATTAGGGGGCTTCAGAGTTATCGCTGTATCTCTACTCATTGTAATAAGGGCTTTTGCTCAGTGAAGAAATCAGCTTTGGTAACTCTCCCCACCACTCTACCAACTATTTTTAGAAGGAAAAAAAGAAAAAAGTAAACCTTTTCAAAATACACCTAGGAGCATGCTTCAGTAAGCAGTAGTGCCAGTTTCAAGATCCTGCTTTGCCCAGTTGCCTGCTGGTTTCAGCCCATGCTCAGTCCCTTTAAATAGGCTGTCACAAATTAAAGGATATGGACAGGAATAAGCAGCCAAAACCATGGAGTGATAAGCAGGACAGATAGAAGGAAAAACGACATTGAGCAAGCAAGTGTAGGGAAGCACTTCTACTTAATGTTTAACCACAGTACTTAATAGGGGGGAAAGTATAGCTGGCTTGGGCTAGGCTGGGCTTGGGCTAGGCCTAATAGAAATCTGTGGCTGTATTTCTCCTTCCCTTCAAGAAAGCAGTACAAAATGAAGATTTCAAAGAGGCTGCATACAACAGACTGAATGAAACTGAAGAAGACACTTAAAATTTTCCTTACTTTTGCAGAACTTCACAGCCTAGACAATATAAGAAAAAAAAAAATGCAGTGTGTTTGTGAGACCTTCTATTTATGCTAGATCTCCCAGCAGGTATCTTTCCAGACTGCAGCTCAGCCTGACACATTTAAAATTAAAAAGTCTCTCTGGTGATATGCCAGTCTATAGACAATTGCAACAAAAACAAACGCCACAAAAAGATCACAACAAAACAAAACAATCCCAACCCTTTTTTTGTTAAAGGGGGAGACAGCAATTTAAAAAATCCTCATACTTCTCTTGCACTCATCAAGCTCCTTATGCCAACTGAGCTTTCAGAAGCAAGAAAAAGTCCAGAGTTTGTGTTGCGGAGATCTACCAAGGAATCATGTAAGCCCACCTCTATTCTCTTCTTCAGCTGAGATGGAGGCTAAAGGAAGGAATTACAAATGGCAAATGCAAGCCCTTTATTAGGATGACCTCAGCTGAAGTTTTAATAACCAGCCTACACAGTTTTTCATTGTCAGCACACTCAGGCATTCAGGAAGGCATAACAATCTGCACGGGTTTTGGTGGGAAGAGCAGAGGTTGCCAGAAGGAAGTGTTTGGAGGGCACATTACCAGAGCTAGGCTATGTGTACATGACTGAAACATAAGCTGCTTTTCTGCAAGCAAGCTCTTTTAATAGGAATCCAGTTTATTTATTTATTCAGAAGCAGATGGCATCCTCTCAAGATGTTATGCAGAACATGACACACAAAACAAGTATTTTCATCTGAGCATATTTTTTCTAATCAACTCCCTGCTATTCATCATTAAATGACAAACAAAAATTTAGTCTCCAGAGTCTGATAATACTCTAGGCTAACTGAAGCTAACTCAGGATATAGCAGCAAGTGATGAAATGTAATGACTTGTAATGCACTGCAGCGCAGACTAGACGACCTCAGTGTCTTTTAACTTAAAATGTTATATAAAAAAAAAGGCATTCCAACTGTGGAAAAAAAAAATATTACAAATTGCAGTCTCTGTGCTGATGAGCACATTTGATAGACAAGCCCCATGACCTATGGTTCCTCAGAAGTGCCTAACATGATATTTTGTATTTATACAAAAGAGAACAAAAGGCAAGAAATCTTGTCAGAAAGTGTTAGTAATACTGCCATGCAATCACTGTATTGTAGGATTCTGTGACATTGCTGATAGCTTTCATATGAAGTTTTTATGTAATTCCTGCTGAATCATGACCTCTAATCTCCATTCATTGCAAAGCCTAAGCAACCACCACAACTTGTAGAAGGATATCATGTTAGAGAAAATGTTATCACTTCATGCAGACAAAATGCAATTTAGAAGGAAGTCAAGTACTGTCAAATACTCCCCTCTCTCCTGACCCTTCCTACTCCACATCTCAACTCTGAGGCCACTGTGTGCCACCTTTGATAGATACTACAAGGTTTCCTTTTAATAGGGAAGTTGTATATGTCCAAGTGTATTGATGTAGTGAGGTTCATTTGCCACACAATAGTACAATGCAGTACACCCAAAGTGAGTCATCCTCTCATTACGGCCTCATACATCACACAATTAAAATATAAGGGACTACCACAAACTAAAGTAATTTTAGAATTTTCTGCATGAAGAATGTGCACGGTCCTAATATTTTCTAATAATTAAAAAATTTACGGGTTTTATTTTTAAATAAGAGCACACTGAAAGAATACTAATACCAACTCAAGGAATTCATAGGTTGTGCACTTTACCGAGGTGGTTCAAATACAGTAGACACTGAAATCACAATAAACTTCTAAGGTGTGTTTCCCTTCCTGCCAGTGTTTCCAGCTTCTTCTCAATGCCTCCCCTGCACCCCTACCTGAGATCATCAGCTTCCACTCTCTGTGAAAGGAAGTCCTCCCCACCCCTCTCCCCTGTGCCTTTCATTTCTTCCATTGGCAAGGCAGTGGAAGGGAAGGACTTGAGGATTTGGACTGCACTTGGTCCCATCTCCTTGGGAAAGGGCTGAAGACTCCAAGAATGGATCCTCTGGGACCAACTCAGCCTGTGACCTGACTGTTGGGATGAACTACTATATGGAGTTAAAGATGATAAAAAAAAAAAGAAGTTGTATCTTTTCTCAAACTTACTGCATCACAAGGTAACTTGTACCCAAAGTTCTCATGATCAAGATTGATAAAATTTATAAAGAAGAAATTTTGTCACCCTCCTTCTCTTCTTATATTTGTAAGGGTAAATTGAGTAGGTAAATCTAAACTAGTTTCAGTGTGAACATCCCATTTCTTACCAATTACTTACTTTCACTTTACTTTGTTGTGCCTGAACACGGGTAAGAGAATAAAAGCTAGGTTTCATTTAAATGTGTGTAATTCTAATTTTTAACAGGTTGGGCCATTGTTATTTGGATGATTTTGCCCAACTCAAGTGCCCTTGTGAAGATTAACCTGCATCATTACTTTCCCCTCCTGCTATATCCAGAATGCTGAAGAGACCTAGCAGGTACCTAAATATCATTGGAGGTTGAAAAGGAACAATGAAAATTCAATTTTTCGTGTTTATACAGTTTTTCATACTGAAGACAATTTCCAAGCATTGCCAGCCAGTCTGATTTTGTGTTCTCTGTCCCCTTTTAGGAAAGACACAACAGCTGAGATGATGACTGGGCTCCAACAGCTCCATAGGAAGGAGATACCAAGGTTCAATTTCCCTCCATAGCCTGGCTCTCCCACAACTAATCCCATAGAAATACAGCCAACTAGCAGCTCAACACCAGTGAAAACCTAGCAAACCAGCGGGTAAGGGCTATTCAAACCTGTCTGCACTTCCTAACTTTTTCCAAAAAAAAACCCCAAAAACCCAAAAATATTCTGAATGTGCATCTCACGAGATACTAAGATAAAAAGAAAATGAAGAGTTGGGGGTCTGGGCCTCCTGCTTTTAAGTTAGTCGTAAAACTCACTTGCTGGGCCAGAGATTTCCTGTGTTTTCAGAGATTAACCTGGTTACTGCTTGTGAGTGTGAAAAAAGATATAGTTGGAGAAATGAATGGTTACAGCAAATTATGTAACTTATATATAAAAATGTAATGAATGAGAAAATAATTCCTTTGGGGAACTGGAATGATGCTGCTATTCTTTCCAGTACTGTAATTGAAAAAGACAAACCCAACAATAACAAAAGACATTTCCCCCTCATCTACTATAACTGAGAAATACTGAAATCAAGGTAGTAATTTTTTGGCTTTAGTCTTTTATTTGATCCCTGATGAGAATAAAAACTATTTGGGATCCCCGTGCTAACTAGGGATATTACAATTTACTGTGGTTATAAAAATTCAGAAGTGAAGGAGGGCATTACATCCTCCATGAAGGGAAGACTAGAGTACAATCCCATTTTCATCCCTTCCTCTTAGGGGCTTTACACTAACTAGATATAAGATACTTTTTTCATGAATGTAGATATTCTGTCAACAAAATTTCAATTGCATATTTTTCTTCATAAATCTTCAGCTTCCTAGACCACATTTTAAAATACACAAAATAATTTTAAACATATCAACTAAATGCCTAAGTATTAGAAACTTCACCACTGAAACAGTACCATAGATTCACAGAACACCAGATTGGAAGGGACCTCAAGGATCTTCTGGTCCAACCTTTCTTGCAAAAGCATGGTCTAGACAAGATGACCTAGCACCCTGTCCAGCTGATTCTTAAAAGTGTCCAATGCTGGGGAATCCACCACTTCCCTCAGGAGATTATTCCAGTGGCTGACTGTTTGCATTAAGAAAAATTTTCCTCTTGTGACCCATCTCTTCAGGAGCAACTTGTATCCACCCATTACCCCTGATCTTTTCCATATGACTCCTTGTTAAAAGGGAGTCTCTATCTTCTTTGCAGCCACCCTATAAATATTGGGATATGGTGATAAGGTCTTCTCTGAGCCTTCTTTTCTCAAGGCTGAACAAATCCATTTCTCTCAGCCTTTCCTCACATGTCAGGCTGCCCAGGCCTTCAATTATTTTTGTGGCCCTTCTCTGGACCCTCCCCTGCCTGTCCACAGCTCTTTTTGCATAGCGGGGACCAAAACTGAGCACAGTATTCCAGGTGCAGCCTGACAAGTACTGATTAGAGTGGGGCAATGACTTCTCCATCTCTGCTGGTGATGCCCTTGTTGATGTAGCCCAGCATCCCATTGGCCTTCTTTGCTGCAGGAGCAGCACATGGCTCACTCAGATTGAGCTGTTTGTCCATCAGGTCCCTTTCCACAGAGCTGCTCCCCAGCCGGGTAGATCCCAGCCTATGACACACTCCTGGAATATGTTTTCCTTACATGGGACACCAGGCCAGACTGTCACACATTAGTTTCTTTAGAAGGAGGCTGTAGGAGACCATTTTGGAAGCCCTGGAGAGATCCAGGTAGACAATGTCACCGCTCACCCCTTACATCCACCGAGCAGGTTACTTTGTTGTAGGAAGTGGTCAGGTTTGTCAAGCACGACAATGCTTGGTGAATCCATGCTGGCTCTTCCAAATGACATGCTTCATCTGAACTGTGATGGCTCCCAGCAGGACTCATTCCATCACTTTCTCAGGGACTGAAGACTGATGGGCCTATAATTTCCTGGATTCTCCTCTAAGCCTTTCTTGTAGATGGGGGTGACATCAGCCTTCTTCCAGTTTTCTGGGACATCCCTGATCTCCACAACTTCTCGATGTCTCTAAAATTATGGAGAGTGGCCTTGCAGTGATGTCAGCAGCCTCCTAACATCTCTGGTCAACAGTGACAGGGCCCATCAGTGTGTATGGGTCAAACTCCTGTGACAGGTCACACAACAACTCTTCCTTCACTGATGGAGGGTCTGTGTCTGCATCCACCTGGATTTCTGTTCCCAAGGCCAGGGGCCCAGCAGGGCTGGTAAAGACGGTGGTGAAGAAAGTGTTGAGAACTTCTCTGCCTTTCCAGCACTGCTGGTGACTGTTCACTTCTGTTTAACAGTGGGCCAGTATTTTCCTTCTCTTTCTGCTTTTTTCGTACCTAAAGAACCCTTTCTTGTAGTTTTTGACATCTCTGGCCAATTTCAATTAGAGCTAAGCTCTTGCTTGTCAAACTGCATCTCTGCACACCCTGGCAATGTTCTTGTAGTTCTCACTGGGGGTACGTCTGCTTTTCCATCTATGGTGCACTTCTCCAGGCTTTGAGCAGACTCAAAAGCTTGCAGTTAAACCAAGGAGGTCTCTCCCTACTGCCCTCACCTTTAAAGGGCATGAATGGTTTTTGTGCTTCCAGGAGAGTGTTCTTGAAAAACTCCCAGGAATTGCTGTCTCCTTTATCCCCCATGGAAGCTTCCCACAGAATCCCTCTCAAGCAAGCTCTGAGCAAGCTGAAGTTTCCTCTTCTAAAATTTAAAACATTGTCTTAATACTAACCTTCAGTGTATTCAGCAGGTTCCCAAAATACAATATTGTGACCAGTGCAGCCAAGGCTATCAGTAGCAGAGATACTACAAAGCAGTACTGCATTTCATTTGCTGATTTGTTCAAAACAGTCATTTCACAGTATCTAACAGATGTAAACGAGACTCATCTGAGGTACAAACACTGGGCAGAGCAGTTCTAGGATTTCACAGTAATTTCTGAAAAATCTAAATTAAAAGAAACTTAAATAATATTAAACCAATTTGCCTACCTAACTTCACCCTCTATAAAAACATTTTACTCCTAAATGAAGTTACAGTACAATTAATGCAGAATTATAAGAGTATCTGTGAAAACTGGACACATACCAAGGAAATTACTGACCTATAAACAAGGTCTGTAAAAGCACACAACAATCATGTAACAGTTCACACCACCCTGAAACCAACAGAAATCCTCCTGAACTGCTGAGGATTGCCAGGGATGCTGGAGTATCTGAGTTTTCATCCAAAGGTTTCAACAGCCTCCTCAAGAGCCTTCCCTAACCCTGTCACAGTGCTGCCCAACTCACTTCTGTGCAGGAGAATCTAAAATTGCCTCAGAATACTGGATTTTTCTTTTTAGTCTTCAAAGAGTATAAGGCCTATCCAAAGAGTACATGTAGCAGTTAAAGGAGAAAGATAGGATACTATTTAAGCATATTTAAAAACCCCCAACACATAAAAGACTGAAACATTCGAAAATGTGATCACTGAATTTGACTAAGTTGTTAGAAGACCATAGTATAGCTAACGCTGACACTGGCTAAGTACTAAAATATTAGACAGAATTACAAAAGGAAAAGTATAGAGATGTTAATATCAGGTCAACTACAGACCCACTGACTTTTATACAGGTTTATCCTGAAATAGATGTTATTTATTATTACTCCCACCCTTTTTAACCCGAACATATATGAGTATTTGTACTATTTGTACTACAGTAGCCTATCAGGGCTGTAGTTTATAATACACAATAGTGTGGTAAAAATTTCTTTTTTTATATTACACTTTAACTGAAAAGACCCTAGAGTTTATTACTGTTTTTTAAAATTGTGTATTACTGACATGCCTAAAACATTTAATAGAGAACAGACTACTCCTTAACATGTCATGCACCAATCACTACTCTACTAATATACCTTATTAAACCATAAAATGACATTTCAAACTGGACTATGCAAAAAAAACAGTAGCAGGGAACCCTTAACTGTTACAAGATATAAAAGACGAACAACAATTCCTTGAAGATGACCACTGTGCCAGAGAAAAACTTAATACTAGAAAAAAGAACGGACTTCAGAGCAAAACATTTTAATATATTGTAAACAAGTCCATTTTCTTCCTCAAAGCTTCACAGCAAGCTGAAAAATAAGGTTCAGTGGGCAATACTGATTGTTTTGGCTTGTTTACTTTATCAGAAGACTTACTGCTCAATCTTTAATGCTAGCTAGTTACATCTGTATTTGGAAATGCAAAAAGAAATCTGAATGCAAAGCATCAGCACTTTTCCATGAGGTCAATAAACATAAGAGGTACCTAAAGCCACCAATCGGAAGAATTAAAAAAAGCATAGCATTTATTTTTTGTGTCTTAAAGGTACTCATACCTGAATAATTTTACTTATTGCTTTCAAAGCTGATTAAACATAATACACTTGTTATTTTTTACTTTTTCTTTAGAGCATCTAAAGGGTTGTTGAATCTAGCATTCCAGAAAGAGAAAGAAAATCCTTGAAATAAGTATTTCCTCTGATTCTTAAGAGCAGAAAATAAATCAAGTTCAGGAAACCCTAATTTCAGAGTATTTCTTTCAAAAGAAGTCCTAGCTCCTGATCAATGGTTTGGGCAAGCCCTCCACTTCCTATCATTACCATCTGGTACTATATGATCATTTGAAAAAACCCATTCTCTTACTATAGAGTTATTATATAACACATATTTCTTATTAATGGTAAGATTTCTAATTTGTTTACTTTTTACTGGCCTTAAATGGAAAACTTTCCACTTCCTACAAGGACATGGAATAAGAAATGTTTAAATATCCTTTTTTTCTCCCTCTCACCTATTTAAAAAGTTTTTTTCCACTGCTCCATTGTCTGTCTCAGAAAGATCATTTGTAAAAACACCTCCCGAATCTGACTGACTATACAGGACCCAATAAAGCTCATGGAACAAAAAGCACTATCAATGTGCAAAGAAACAAGAAACAAAATGCCCCACTAGCTTTCAATAATAGCAATCAAAGATGTAATTTGTGTTTTGTATAAACTTTTAAATATTTAAAACAGGTTTTCAAGCTAATTGCCTACCCATGCACTGAAGGTAAAAATAGATGATTCTCTAAAGAATGCAGAATAATCTGTCATCCTGTCTATTCAGAAATTGAAACAGAAAATCACAAGCTACATAGTAAGTTGTTTGAAATACCCATTATGACCATATTGAGTGTGCTTGTATTAATACAAGAAAAACCCCACTATGTTTGAATTCCTTGGTGAAAGGGCATTACCCTGCACTGCCACAAATACATCTTCACACACTCACCAACTCTGAGAGAAGCCTTGGTAGGATACTCTTTCTGTTTGCTGAAAATTATTTTAAAATTAGGTCTGTCAATAAAGTGTTATGTCTGGTAAAATAAGCATTAGTTTTGCATTTACTGTTGCTTTCAACTCATTCCTGTATTTCTCAAAAGTGCCCACTGAATTTGAAATCCATCCAGAAAACCAATGGATGAGGGGAGAATGCAATGCAGTAATTCTGTTTACACTGGATGGGGTTTTGAGCTGACTATACCAAACCAAAAGGGAATGAATGACAACCAGTGCTCTTTACTTAAAGCATCTGAACTTTGAAGCATTTTTTTTCTAAAAGGATTCTTTTATACATTTCTATACGCAATTTTTGTAAAGGAAGGGTGCTTCACGCAAGAACCTCAGCAGGAACTAGATCAGAGCTCTACCATCTCACTGCCTTTCCAGTGCCTATCCTGATGTCCTAAATGGACAATGATTAGAATCTCTGAACATCTGCACAATAAAAAGGTAATTCTACAAATAATAGTTAAGATAATTAATCCATAAATAATACTGGCTAATGGGGTAGAAAAACATATAAAAATGTCTGAATTACTATTTTCAGATATGCCACAAAACATTTCCTTACTTCTGAGGAAAGAGAACTTACATTCTTAGTACAATGATACCATTCCTATGAATACTGTATATTCCCATTATCCTCATAAATGCCTAATTTTTTTTTAAATGGCCATTACCTCCCTCTCTGGGACTCAAACGTTTTAGCAAAGAGTTCTCAGGACTAAATGAAAGCTGTAACTAAAACTATACCTAAACATTTATCTTTTGAATTTGACACCCTTTGATTTCTCTAGATGTCCCCTTGTCTTATTCATTCAATTCCAGAATAGACATTTCCAACTACATCAGTTATTTTTTCATCTTGTCTATAATTTGTTTCTTCTCCAAAATATTTACTGTATTCCCTTTAGATACATGATTTTTTAACAAATTACTTAATATCCTCTTTGTTCCCATTGTACCAGCTTTCATCAATGACTTGGCCTAGATTCCCCAACCGTGTATGCACTGGAAGTACACTGGGACACCTCTCATAGGGACCTTGTCAGCCAGTTACTCCACTCCCTCTCATTCTAGCCCATCTTTCAAACAACACAGGAATCCAAGCTGAAATCCAAAGGATAGCAGTGCTAATGCATGGAGGACACTGTGGAGGATTCACACATGCAGGATTCACTCTAATGAATCTACAGATTCATTACACACCAGGCGTGACTGAAGAGTAAGAACAAATGTGAGTGACAAACAGAGAAACCTTCAGAGCTTCTTTAGTCCAATATTAGGCCAAGTCTTCTTGGAGTTGCCCTTAGCAGTGTTCAGGCATTCCTATCTGCATCTCAGACTAAAAGTTCTGTTTAGGAGCTAGCAAGAAAGATGTTCAGTTCAAGTTATCTTCCTGCTGTTCATCACTTCACTCAGCCTCCTGCTTTATATATATGCCTCTGAAATGTCTGTGTTCTTGTACCTTAAGTAATAAAGTGTTTCTCTGCAAGTTTTGTACCTTTGCTGATCACTGCAATACTTTTTATTTAAAGAGATCACTAAACATAAATAAGCACAGATCCCACTGTCAACCTTGTGACACAACTACAATGAATCACTAAGCCTACTCTTTTCCATCTTTCCAGTCAGTTTCAGAGCAGTCTTTTGAAACACAGTTTCTTACTTTCTTTAGTTGCCTCTTTCAAGGAATATTTTCAAAGAAAATAGATGACAGTCTGTATTTCTTTATCCATGTCTCAATGAGATGTTTAAAGAACTCTTAATACAATAGTACAATGCTGTCTTTCCTCCTCTTTTTCCACATTAAATTTTAAGACTTCCCAGTTTCCAGACGCATTTAAATTTAAAATATTATAGTTCGAAGTGCCAATGTTTATGATTTGTCTTTGTTTCTTAAAGGCATCTAAAACATAATACACTTTAAAGCATTTTAAATGACAAATACTTACTAAAAAAACTCCAGCTTTTTTACGCATTCTAAGATTGTAAAATTAAGAAAACAGTTACTAAAGAAGAGTTAACTGATAATTTGTGGCCTAATGCATTTCCGAGTGTGTTCTTAAATAAGTTTACAACATAAACGGCATGTAGAGCAGATAATTTAGATATTTTTGTTTGGAAAAAAGGCATACAGTATTACAAACATATGGCTTCTGTATTTATTTTCTTTTAAAAAACACTGCTTCATTGTATTATTATCAGTAACTCCCAGCAGCAGCTCCCGATCATGGTTATGCCACTCTGAGTACTGAAATTTCTCTGGCTGGTTAGGAAGTAGAGTTATTCCAGGGCAATATATTATATACATGTATACATAAAAATAGCAGACATTTTTATGAACACCTGTAACATTCAAGACTGTATCTAGCTGTTATCCCAAGAGCTAGCCTTAAAAAAAATTGGTTTTGAATCTTAGTTTTGCATCTTCTTAAATCTAACTATTTTTCTCTTTCACAAGCACTGGTGTAAACAAATTATTTCAGAGTTCTGTCTTAATTGTATGATATTTTATCCCACCTGTAACAGTCTCCCTGTGAGGATGTTTTGTTGACTTTATTTTATGTAGACAATGTGATCTAGGCAAATCTTCCACAAACCACATTACAGTTGTTTTAGTCCAGTTTTTTTAATGGATTTTTGCATCAAACTATTAAGATTAATCTTCTTTTCAGGAGAACCCAGATTCATAATGACAGCTGCCTTAGCAAATACGCATTCCGTCCACTTCACAGCTTTAACAGAGATGGGAGATGAAACTTTTCCAAAAATTGAAACAGCAAGAGACAAAAAAAGTGGCTGGTTACGCTACCAGGCACAACTGCAAAAGGTATCGCATCGGTGTTTCCAATTGCGCTTCGCATTTCAAAAGCTGCTCTGAAGTTGCACAATTTTGACAATGTTGGATGAAAAAAAAAAGTATCTAGCACAACGTTTTTGTTCTATCATTCAGTCTGATCTCCAACACACTTTGTGCAGACATATGCAAATTAGGTTGAAAGGGGGTCTTATAAATGGAGGCTCTGCTTCATTGTGCTTCATCTTTCCTAAGTTTTGGCACAGCAGGTGTGACAAACCTGTCCTCAGAACTTACTTTTATCTCACATTGGCACATGTGATGTAGGAGAACGTAATGAAAGATCATTACTGACCCCATCTGAGCAGTCAGTCAAGAGAGACGGAGAGTCCAGATCCCCAGCTCGTATAAATTGATGTAACATCAGAGGAACTGCACAACTGTGAGATTTATGTTCACCAGTGGGCTACAGGTGTAATACAAATTCCAGTGAGAACAACACAGGAGTTTTTCTAGCAACTTAGGCTGAGGTTTTTATGTCCAAACTGAGAATTTATTGGGAAATTTCTTACCCTTTTCTTTTTTTTAAAAAAATATGTTTGATCCAGAGTTTCCTTTAAAGGTTTTTCAGGGACAGAATTAAGAAAGGAAAAAAGTATGTGTCCATCCCCCTCCTCAGGGACACATCCTCTCTCTCACTGTCACTTCCAGAAGGCTGATAAAAATAAGCCTGCCCATAAAGGAGCAGTTGGTTAGGCCATATATATATGATTAACCAGATATAGATAAAAATGTATGTCCCATATCTGGGATTGGGGAAAGGAATGGGACCACTGCTCTCAAAGTAACTACATTTTACACTAGCTCAGCTGTATTAAAAGTCTACACCAATGCAGCATCCAACTGAGACATCTCTGTTTTGAGTACTGGAGAATGGCAGAAGACAGAAAAGGAAAGAAACCAGTCACTTATGCCTTATGTTTCTCAGGAAAACAGCCTTAAAACTAAAGCAAACCCTGCACCTAGATCCTGATCATTATTATTATGATAATCTGTTGACATAAACCAATACGGTTCTGAAGATAAGAGATTTTCACAGTAAGTTCTCAACCCTGGAGCTCCATGTGAAGTAACAATAATATGTACTATAAACTGCAGAAGCAATAGTACAGAGGGGAGACAGAAAACCAGAACAGTAACATCAGTGTTCCATATGACATGGACAATGCAGTCTACCATATTGCTTAAAACTTTTGCATTTATACTAAGCCAGAAAATATAGATAAACAAGAAATTGGCAACAATTTGGATTATTTTTAGTTAGGAGTAAGGAAGCTGAAGAACTTGAACATGACTTTGTAAGACAGAAGGAAAAACTGATGTTAGGTTAAAATGTCGCAGTACAGTGCATAAGAGACAATAATATGAATTCTTAAGAAATAAAATTGAAATGAAATTCAACTTCTGGAGAAAAAAACAAGCCAAAGGTGTCTTTAAGCTTGATTAAATGAAAACTGCTTTACTGTTTAGTGATTTGCTAAATGGATACACAACCAAAGAGAGAAAATTACACATTCCTGCATTTGAAAAAGATATTTAACCACTAATTTTAGAAGTAAGAGTGCTTTGCAAAGGACTTTAACCCATTTCATAGGCTTTTGTTTGCACTAATATTTGGTTGCTTTCCAGATCACTCAGCAGAGATCAAGCCACCATCCAAGGGCAACGTACAAACACATTGAAAAAGGAAGTTCTTCTCTTAGGGCTTTTTTTTTTTTTTAAATCACATTTTACTACTTAACCAAAGAAGTCCTCCAACAAACAAAAGGAGGGCTCAAAGCTGCCTCTGTCCTTTCAGGATGCTAAAAATAAATCCAAAAAACCTGTAACACATCATCACAACTTTCCTTTTCTTGTAGTGGCNTGATCATTATTATTATGATAATCTGTTGACATAAACCAATACGGTTCTGAAGATAAGAGATTTTCACAGTAAGTTCTCAACCCTGGAGCTCCATGTGAAGTAACAATAATGTGTACTATAAACTGCAGAAGCAATAGTGCAGAGGGGAGACAGAAAACCAGAACAGCAACAGATCAATGTTCCATATGACATGGACAATGCAGTCTACCATATTGCTTAAAACTTTTGCATTTATACTAAGCCAGAAAATATAGATAAACAAGAAATTGGCAACAATTTGGATTATTTTTAGTTAGGAGTAAGGAAGCTGAAGAACTTGAACATGACTTTGTAAGACAGAAGGAAAAACTGATATTAGGTTAAAATGTCGCAGTACAGTGCGTAAGAGACAATAATATGAATTCTTAAGAAATAAAATTGAAATGAAATTCAACTTCTGGAGAAAAAAACAAGCCAAAGGTGTCTTTAAGCTTGATTAAATGAAAACTGCTTTACTGTTTAGTGATTTGCTAAATGGATGCACAACCAAAGAGAGAAAATTACACATTCCTGCATTTGAAAAAGATATTTAACCACTAATTTTAGAAGTAAGAGTGCTTTGCAAAGGACTTTAACCCATTTCATAGGCTTTTGTTTGCACTAATATTTGGTTGCTTTCCAGATCACTCAGCAGAGATCAAGCCACCATCCAAGGGCAACGTACAAACACATTGAAAAAGGAAGTTCTTCTCTTAGGGCTTTTTTTTTTTTAAAAATCACATTTTACTACTTAACCAAAGAAGTCCTCCAACAAACAAAAGGAGGGCTCAAAGCTGCCTCTGTCCTTTCAGGATGCTAAAAATAAATCCAAAAAACCTGTAACACATCATCACAACTTTCCTTTTCTTGTAGTGGCTGCTCTAAATTCACAGCAATGAACTTCTTCAACCCTCTTAATTCTGCTTTCTGAGGGTTTATATGCACGGCTTGTGGTCCATCTGGACAACTCTGTGGTTCACATCTTTGTCAGCTGCTGTGCTCTTCTCATGGGACTCTTGAGCTTGCCCAGTTATGCTGGTGACAGGGGGCCTTTTTTCATGCAGAGTCCAACACCCAGGTGCACACAGGCAGAGGTAAAAAAGTAACTGGGAGAATTTGGGAGGGAAGTGTGTGAGCTCCCCTCACCCTCACACACAGGGACGGACTGAACTCCTTTCAGCCAGGCTTGGTATTGCACTGAGGACGGATGTTTCTCCTCAGTTCCAGTGGCCTCCATAATCCCTTCCACGCTTGCTCGATTCCTTTTGAGACTAAATCTATCAGACACTTAACCAAACAGACACTACTTTCCTTTGGTGTTCAAGTGGATTTTTGGTTTTCCAAATCTGTGGGTTTTAATCCCATAAGCTGCTTTGGGTAAAGGAGAGAACAGGTAACGAACAGAACTTAAGTTCAGTCTTTTATTCTTGGGGTTTTCTTTTTCTAATGCCTGGCTTTTCTTTTGCTGACAATACCATTGTTTTGAGATAAAAGCAGCACCATTATCCAACTAAAAAATCAGCAGACACCCTTGTTCCTTGTAGGGTGATACACTGCAAGCCATCTTTGTATTGTTGGCCTGCTGATCCTGCAAGTTATTTATCTGAACTAATACGTGCAAGGAGGGAGATGCTAATGCCACCGTGCACACTGGTGCTGCTTGTCTGACTAACAAGTGATGTAATTCACTGCATTTCTTGTATTTCTTCTCTTCCCGTACGCCAGCACCAGCCTGCCTTATTCTAATTGTAACAACATATGCAGCTAGATGTGCTTTTCTTGCTCATTTTATACTTTGAGCTTGGCATGCCTTTCTGCCCGAAATTTCCTTTCTTGTGGCATTTATTCTCAATTACATCCACATGTTGGACATTGCTAGATGAGTAAAAACTGTAGCAACTATAGGGCTACCCAGAATAAAAACCACTAGAATTTGCCAAGAAATGGTGTTCCCCTGGCTTACGGTCCTTTCTAAAATTGCAAGACAACTCTCTAGCCCTGTGTGACTGACAGACCAGATTCCCTTCACAGCTTCTCTTCTTGTGCACTCTATTAAATAGAACTTCCCTGGTTACTATGACTGTACTATGCTGAAACCATTTGCAGTAAGATTTCAAAGCTACTTTTTAACACCGCTTTGATGAAGGTGACTTTCAGAAGCTTTTAAGGTATCAGAACCTATTGTTAGACACGAGGCCACTTTTTGTCTTGCCTAGTTTTGAGTAATATGCCTTACTTGTAGGTGCCACTAACATCTTTTCCACATTTCATTTCTTTGATGTTGTCTTTCTATTTTGTTTATCCATTTCAGGATTGCATTCAGCAACAGCTGATAATCACCACATATTTCAAAACACCAGAACCACAGCAATGTTCAATTCAGTGATCCATTCTCACTTCTTCCATATATCACCCTAATTTTTAACCTTGTATATATGTTACTCCATTGACTCAGTTCTCAAGGCCAAGCCTTTAAAACACGAACATTGAACATAATGCTATTCTTTTTGATAGTGGCTTGATTTCAGTGCGCTGAGACCACCAGCTCCCAGAGTAAACATTACTGTTATTTTATTCCCCAGAACCCCTGTGTATTTATACAGATACTTGCTGATTGCCTTTTCTAAGACTATAACATCTTTGGAACATGAACTGCATCACTGAAGTTTGCCTCAGAAAAAGCAGGATTAGGTGCTACAATAACACTAGTATTTCCTAGTAATTGCTGTCATGGGATTTTCATATGCATACAGGTTTCTGGGATTTTTGATGTGCACTTCTCTTATAAATTAAACTTAAAAAAAAAAAAAAGGTAAAACCAAGGCTTTGGAAAACAAACAAACAGGCTAAACACAGAATTTGGACCACCCTGAAGTAAGACTTAAAAATCAACCTGAGTCACACTATTCAAAACAGTCATAGCAATAATCTCAAAATCAGGAACACTGTTTTCATATTAAAATTTTGAATTATTTTTCCAATATTACTTAAAAAAAAAGTAATCCAGTTTTAATTTAAAAAGTTGTCTAAAATTTTTTCGAAGTGTAATATGTATTCTTCTAGAATCTTTCAAAATTATGCTTTACAACTAGTGATTTCTGTTCTGACTAACTCAGTTTACCAACAAAAACGTCTTGATAAAAAATTCCTAAACCAGCTCAAGTTAGAAGTTATTTTTCAAAACATGCTTTTGTCTTCCTGACAGCATCCTCCAAGTGGTAGTAGGAATTCTTAAAATTAACAGAAGGTGTATGTGGAGGAGGTGGGAAGTTTGGAAAGAGTGCTCCAAATGCCAGATCTATCATCTGTATTATTAATATGCCAGATCTGGTGCATATGAAGATGCATTTCTGTGCAATGAATACCCCTCATGATATATGATTCCCGAGGTTGTGCTGAAAATGTGATGAGGTGTAAAAAAGGAACTGAAGGAATGTCCTGAGTGAGGAGCAAAACAGGATCCTGAACTGCAACAGCCCCATGCAGGGCAGGGAAGCACCTATTTACCACATTTTTAATGAGTTGCAGTGTGAAGTTAAAAATAAAAACACCAAGGAGAAGAGTGCATCTTTAATGAAGAGACAACAAATGTGTCAGCTCAGGAAGCTCCAAGGCCAGGCAAGCTCTAGAAGACAGAGCTGTCTATCCTGGCTTCTCCCTAAATATGTCCACTCAGGCCATGCATAATGGCTGAGTTGGAGCCTGGGCTTCCATGAGGAAGATATGTCAAAGAAATCCCAAAAAGTGAGGAAGAGAGACTGATGTCGGATACAAGTGCAAAGTATTTTTCTTTTGCAACATTTTTTCCAAGTTTTATAATCACAGAAATACTGCATAATTGGAAAGTTACCCCCAAAAGTGTTGCAGGTGAGCAAAATAAAACCCTAATAAATATGGATATTTAGCATCCATTTCCCAGCAGATTGCACTGCTCAGCTTGGGGATTGGCAGTGGTGTATCAGGGCACAGAGGGAAAGCCTCAGTTAATGCAAGGATATGCCTCCAGCAGCAGACAGAAGGTGGAACATATTGTGTATGTTTCATCAACCATGTATTGTGACTATCTCCTTGGCTCTCCTTTTTTTGATCTACACCTTAGGATCTTGTGAACATCTAAGTGTGAGAAAACTCTCGTATTGCTATCATCCCTAGAGCCAGTCAATAGCTTTCATTGTTAGTTGCCCAGACTAATGCCTAGGAAGGGTTGAAGGAGGTGGTGGCAGTTGAGGAAATTTTAACACCTCAGTGAAAGAGAAATGTATCTCACCTAATGTCGCTGTTGAGCGCTAGCCGAGGGCAAGAACCAGACTGGATCGGGTGAGGCGGAATTCTGATTTTATTATTTAATTCTAAAACTTATATAGACTTTTAAAAGTTTCTCCGGATTGGGTCAATTCAAAACCTCCCCCTAGGCCCATAGGCCAGGTAGAACTGTCCATCTTTCCAGAGACAGTTTCAATAACATCCAAACCTTATCTTTATTTATAGAACACAGGGAGAAGAAGAGAAAAATTCCCAAGGGAAAGAATCTGTGCTACCACAACCTAACACCTTCCGTGCCACTGCCTTTCCTCTGCAGGCCCTTCCGCTTCCACTTCATGCCCTGTAACTGGGCCCTTGCCATACCACTATTACCAGAGTGAAAGGTTGGTGGGAACAATTTAATCTGATCTACCCAAAAAGGTCCTTCATGCCCAGATATTTTTCCTGGATGCCATGAGGTAAAAAAACAGGATGGCAAAGGCAGAATTTATCAAACACTCCAAAACTCACCATACTCCAAAACGCCTATTAATTATCATAATACCATCCCATGCGAAAACACACTCCTCTACCTCACCTACTCAGAGAACTCTCATCCTGGCATCTCTTCCATCTTCCCCTTCAGCTTTGTTTACATCCTCTGAGATTTACATTCCTTCTCTAGCCCATGCAAAGCAAGAGATATTCCTGGCATCCGTATGTGCATTGCCATGGTTACCTAGTTCATCTGCAGCAAAATGGGTTGGTCCATGACCTGACACCGCAGCTCCAGGAACACACTCCTCCCTTGACCACCGCTTCTCAACCTCTCCGGCTGCAGCTGGTCTTTCGGAAAATCTCAATGCAAGGAACACTGGGGTACCCAACACAAACTCTCCCGAAGTCTTTAGCATATTTTTTTCCCTGTACAGTGTTTCTAAACATGTTTTTTGGCAGGCCCAGTCCTCGAAAAATTCCAATTTTTCCAGCAAGCCATCATCAGCAGCACACCTGCAGATTTGACCTGCTTCATTTTATTTGAGGGCGCAGTCTTGACTTGAAAATTTAAACATGGAAATTTAGCCTCAAAAGTATGCTTATGAGAACACTCGTGACCACACAACTACCTGAGTCTGTCAGGGAAGAACAAAGGTTTGGGGCATAACAATTTAAGACCAAGAAGTCTTAAACAAGGGTCTCAGCTGGATGGGGGGACAAACAGCTCCCTCCCAGAAAAGCAGTTTGGGTTACTTTGGTGTCACAAATTTTACAGTACAAATTGAGTTAACTGTGATCTACTGAAATATTAGCAAGCCAGACATCACTCCTAAATAAGTACTCAATATCAAATGAGGTATAAACAACAAAATATTGATAAAATATAATGAAGACAAATTTCAGTTCAGGCAGAAGGCATATGTATCTCCTCAACTGGCTCAAATTTTCACAGAAACAAAGCTTATTAACTTTGGTTTTATAGCAACATCATTCTCACAGGTTTTTTCTCCAAGCAATATTTATAACAAAATAGATACATAAACTGTTATGAAGAATTCCTGCTCACGCCATTCATCTGTTCCCATAACATGCTTCTAATATTCATACCAAATTTGATCCATTTAAATAAACTTAAAGCAATGATGTAATATCTGGAAATGGCACACTAAATATGTGTACCACACAATGTCAAGGCAAACACAGATGTATCTTATGGTGATTCTGAAAACACAAATACCAATGAACCTCTGCAAGGAAACCAAAAGCTGGTAAAATTCGAAATGGCTTTGTAGTCATATAGTTACGTAAAATAATGTAAAGTTCTCCAGACTTGATTTAGCATGGCTGAAACAGAGTGGGCAATTTGTCTGCATCTCAACAGCAAAAATACCCCCAGTCAAATGAAAAATCAACACAAAAATGACGACTTGGACACCTACCTTTTCCATTTATTGTTAATGCTGATGCAATTGTGGCTGTTACTGGCACTGGCAATTGTGGCACTAATGGATGTATCCTTGGTCGGCTGCCCATCCTAGCACGCTCTGCACCAGGTCCTAATAAAGCTCCCACAGGTTTTTCTGCTGCTACTTCTGGTGCTACAGAGTCATCTTGATCCTGCTCTATATGGTCCATTTTATCTGGGCTTTCATTCTGGAAGCCATCAACTGTTGTCCGGCTCTTAATTGGACTTTTGGGCACTAGGATTTTAATACCTGATTTTGCAAGGTCCATATTTTTACGTCCAGAAAGCGATGGTGAATTGTTTTTCCGGAACTTCTGTGTGGTAGAAAAAAGTTGATTATTTTTTGACTCGTGTTCTTTACTCATAACTAAAGATTTAGAAGATGTCTTTGAAAAAGAACTATTGGTAGATCTAGAAATTTGTTTTCTGGCATTATTTGGAGAGGTCCTGTTTGTCCTAGTCAATGTGCTTTCTTTCTGCTTTTCATTGTGGCGTCTGTTAAATTCATGTATATATTCCTCACAATTAACAAGGTGCTGTTCTGGCTCCCAAGTGTCATCTTCGCTGTCGTATCCTTTCCATCGCACCAAATACTCTGTTTTTCCTTTCTTGTTTTTCCTCTTGTCAACAATTCTCTCTACCTGTTAAAAAGGAAAAATAAGCATTAGACATGGGCAGATACAACTCAAGAGAGCAACTTGCATGTAAATAATCTGTTAAGTGTAGACAGATTTTAAAATATTCTTGTCGTTTTGTAATTCTGTACTGTAGCTCTATAGTATTACAGTCTCTCTGCTGACTGGAAATCCCTCTCTTTAAACTTCAGATTGTTACTTTTATCTCAAAAACATGTTCTAGAATACCACAATTGTTCTCCCCTAAGTATTTTGCATGCACAAGAATCTGAATATGGCATATTAAAATTGACAATCAGCACTGGCCTCAGCAAAGCTCTTGCACCAACATCAATGTGGACAGGATTTCCCTTTCTCAATATAGAGGCCATGTTTAAATATGCTGTATAAATACTGTGTTTACCTTACCAAACTTATCAATTTGATATTGTTTGAATAATTTGCTTCCTTAGCATAAGGCATATGTGAGAATCTCTTACTTACAGTGAGCTAAACTTTAGCTACCAGGGACAATATGGAACAGCTTAGGAACTGAGGCAAATTCAGACAATTTTTTATAGAGGCTTCTTGTGAAAACAGACAAATTGTTTTTGCCAGAGCCTTTGATACACATACTTGAACAAATTACCATGCCTCACTTATCTGCAAATATAGATGATATTTATGTCACAAATATTAAGCATGCATACGCTACAACTGCATGTGGGACCCATAGGCTGGAGGAATTCAGGCACTGGGGTAAAGCAGACAGGGCAGACAGCAGCAGGTGCAAGGACAGAGGCTCATGCCTCGGACCAAAACTTATGCCAATCATGCTAATCCTGTGGAAAGGGAATTTTTTACAGGAAAACAAATATAAGTGCAAGGCTAGTCTTAGGGTTTCCCCTTTTTATTTCATTTTCCCTACCCAGGCTGATTCTTCTGGTAAATCCTCCATCCCACTTCATTTCAGTTATGGGACTGATACAGCTTCCTTACTCATCTCTCTCTTCTTTTTGGTATTAAAAAGAAAAAAAAAAAGAAAAAAAGGAAAAAAGAAAGAAAAAAAAGGGCAGGGGTTTGGGACTATTACTTACTAACTTAACTCCCAGCCCTTCAGGAACAAACACCATGCATAGAAGACAAGAACACACCTACCTAGAAGAACCTCTGAAGAAAGAGTGACATTTACTGGAGTGGCAACCAAATGGAATGTCTACAGAACAGTTTAGAAGGTTGGGAGGAAAATACAAGTACGTATGGTGCACATATAAATGGTGTACATATATGGTATATGATTCATTACCAAATCACTTGACTGCTGACAACAGATTCACTTAAGAGCATATCTCAATTTAACATGTGGCATGCTATCAGAATGTACTCCCTGGTTCTCAACAGTAAGGTTAAATGATTACTATTCTTATAATCTCAAAAGCAATATAAGGACATACCCCACAACTGTATGTGATACCCTGCAGGTGTTGTACTATGCTTTCCTGTCACCTGTTGCTCAGCTCTGTCTGCATAGGTCTTAAAAAACCTCAACCAAATCAACAACACAAAAATAAAAACCAAATACAAACAATCTCCACCTTTGCCTTGTTAATCAGTTCAATGCATTCTACAGAGAGACATGCAATATAAACTGTCCAAATTTTACTTAAAATCCTAAAATACATTGAAATACATTAAAACTATTTTTATTCTGATTATTTAACTTTCTAGTAGTTACTGGGCTTAAAAGAGAATGCAGCTAGAAAAATGAAACTTGTTTTTCCATGAAACTATTTAAAGACATCTTAAAAGAAAATGCAACTCCAAGAGTTGAAGAAAGTCACTGTGAAGAAACATGCCTTCAATTTTTTTTTAGTAGAGAATGAGTAAAAAGACCTTCAAATATTAAGTCAGAAATGTTAAATTAAAAACTAGGAACAAACTCATGAATCAAACTTCCTATCTTGTCAAAAAAGCAGTTACTGCTAGTCTTGCCTATATTCTCTGACTCTCTTGACCTTCTAAAACAGATTTTAAAAGCACCATTCTCAGAGAAAGATCTCTACTACTAGCAAGGTATTTTTATTCTCTAGTAGGAAATCTCTGTAATGAACAGCATCAATTACTGGGCACAAAGTTCCACCACTGTCTTTCAATTCTGAAAGGCCACCCATTAAGGACATGCCCTTTACAAGTAGGAAGCAATCCCTCTCATCCAAAAAACCAGACACCTTGCAGAGATAACAGATGAACTCTAGAACAGGAGACACAAAAATCCATTCTTAACCCGATGATTTATGGAGCAAGCAGAATTGCATAAAGAAAACAGTTATATTTAGCTGTATTGTCCAAGCCTGCAACAAAACCTACTTTGACATTGCTCTTTTTGATTAAAAGGACTTTTTTCCTAACCCTTTATTTTTTCTTGAATACATCTTTTTATTTACAATACAAAAATTATAGCAATTAACCTGTGATGCACAATTTATCATGCAGCTTCAGAGTTTTAGTAAGGGACTTCTTTTTTTGGATTGACTCAGTTTGGTTAGTTTGACTCCCCCAGAAGAACTTGAAAAACTGCTCAGGAATATTCTGCCTCAATACTTTTGCTGATGATAACAGCTATATAACTGTTTCTCATCCAGAAGTGGGAGCAAGACTACATCTTCTGCCACAATTACACTAGAAAGGCTGACTAGCACTTTGTGACAACTACCATTTCTACAGTATCCCATACCCAGTGCCCTGGGGTAGTACTTATTTTTAGAGATGAAAAGGTTCTGTACTGCAGGATTTGCCATTAATGGTTAGTTTTCAAGTGTTGTAGAAGAATCACAACAAAATAGAAAATAACATAAAAAAAGATATAACAGGTGTGAGGGAAAGTTATCAGGCAAACTACCTAGGAGGCAAAAAAATAACATCTCCCAGTTTATTTTAGCATGCTATGTTATCACTTTCCCCACCTGGGGCATACTGATCAATGACACTCAAAAGCTCAGCCAGCAGAAGAACTGACAGGAAAACAATGAGCTGCTCAGAGGTATAATCCAACAATGAAATGCACAAATTATAATCCCACCCACCACAACTATACCTGAGATTTCCTATCTGTAAAATGGTAAATTTCCCTTCCTACCATGAATGTGGTAAAACTGGTTCATGCTTGCTCTCCCTCCCTGAGGATTTTAATTGCTTTTATTAGCAAATTATACAGAACTTACACTCAAAAAAATCCCCAACAAACAAATAAACAAGAACAATATATGGTTTCAGGATGAAGTGCTGTCTGGCTACAGCTGCACCAGGTGAAAATGGCAACACTGCAACTCCTCCTCCCTGTCTTGTGCTCTGAGACAACAGCTCCTCCCCATCTGTCAGCACAACTTCTTCTGTAATTATTCCCTAATGTAGTTCTGTCAAAGTGACCTGGTTTAGATATTAAGAATACCTGAGTTAATGTAGGCATCTTGAAATAACTGGTTTGGAGAGCAGCCACATAAGCGGTATTTTCTGACACATCTAAGAGGACTGCAACTTTCAGTACAGGACAACAAACACCTATGGGCTGGACTGGTCCATTAACCTCATTGTCAGGAAAAGGATATTTATTCTTAATCCCTGATGAAAGATCTTTAGTTCAGGTCAATAAAAGCAAGCATGAAATTCAAAAGAACATTCTCAATCTAAAGAATTGTAATTTGGGCACATTTGTAAACTCAACATAAGGCATACTCTCTGTCACTGTACATGTATATATATTAAAAAGATCACAGTTTAGTTTAACAGAACATTTGAAGAAATTAAACTAAAGGTACAGCTATCGGGGAGTGGGAAGGCAACAAAAAAAAGAAGAACTAAAATAAACACATGCAGGCATCTACATATTCAATGACTATTGCCTTTTTTATAATAAATCCATTGTGCATTCCCATTATATTCCTTTCCGTCCTAACATTCATGTCAGGCTAAATTAATTTAAAGTTTACAGAACAGAATCTATTTGACTTCATACTCTATCTGTTGTCTGTAAAGTACAGGAGAAGGCCTTGTTCTGTTAGCTGAAGGCTATGTTTACATTACTCTTTTAGTTCATAGCAGTAGTACCATTTGGAAGCAAATCCTTCTCTCCTCTGCACTGTTTCTGCTTACTGTGGAATAGTTTTGTTCACAGACCAGTTTTGGCATACAGGATGTGGATTCTTTATGGAGAAATATAAACTGGAAATGCAAATGTACCAATGCAATGCTGTTATCTGTCATGCTTCAACCCCTAAGGGGGCACAGATCCAAGCAAGCAACACCTCTGAACAGTTTCAATACTTGTAATGGCATTGATATTTGATACTCAGAGGCTCCACTAAATCTAGTCCAAAATAAAAGTGCTGCACAGCAGAATATGTAGAGGTGGGGGTCACAGCACCAACTGCTTCACTCTACTGATTTTCTCCACCTGAGCCAAATTACTACTGTAGATATTGCCCAAGACAGAAACCTAGAATAAATGCAAGTCTTACATGACATACATGTATGCACTACAAGTGAACAGCCACCCTTCCTTAAACTGGAAACTGTTTCACAGACATATGGACCTAATTGATCCCCCATAAGCAATCAGCGATGTTTACAAGTGATTATATTAAAAATATTTATTAAAAACTTGCTGAAGTCAATGATAAACAGTACTCAAATACTTCTTATTGTAAATAAAATAAATGCATTCTACATTTAAAAAATCAACTAATAAATAGTGGCATACAACACAAAAACAATTAAGTGCCACATTTTGCTGAAAGTAGTTTTGGGAAAACAGTTACTCAAAATGACATTTGATGAGGATTTCAAAACACACCTGAAGGTCTGTAAAATGTGCATTAAAATCTTAAATGTACACATTTATTAGAAAATACATAATTTCCCATAGGATGACTTAAGTTCAGAGTATTGCTCACTGCAGTTAGCACCAGCAAGGAAATTTTAAAAACAGCTTAACACATATGCTTAGAATATCAAAATCTGTATCAAAAAGAATACCAAAAACCAATATAGTAAGGTTTAGGTTAAAATAGCATCATTAAAAAATTACATTAGGATATCATATAAATCCAAGAGTTCATCTTCACTGCCTGAAGCTCCATGTTGCTCCGTTCATGGGAGCCTGGGAGTGCACACATCAGCCTGCCGCCACATGCTCCGGGAGCTGACTGATGTGATTAGCAGAACAGACTGATTGGATTAACAGTCGATGAATTGCTTTAACTGAGCTGCTGCATCCTTATGGCATGACTGGCCAGAGTGTCTGTACAGTACAGGACTGGCCATGGTGAGGGCTGTATTACACATGTATTGTTCTGGAAGTCAGAGCTGCACAAAATAAATGGGGATCAGATGTGGGCAGATTATTGCCTTTCTGTCAAATTACCTACAGCAGATGATACAGCTTTTGTGTTACTTTTGTGACAGCTCTGGGATGAGGGATGATACCTGATATGGCCCAGTGCCTGCCAATACAGAGCTCACCAACTCGACTGTCTTCAGGCAATCGGGACCAGCAGGATGAGTTCATACAGGATCATCACTTTGCAACCCACAGCCACTCCCAGCAGTGTGCGCCTCCTTTGGAGGCAGCAGTGTGTGCACTGAGGTTGGAACATGTTCATGCCCATGAGCAGGAGTCCCACAGGGGACTAATACACTTCCTGTAGTCCTTCATGCTTGCAGTGCAATAAAGAGAACTGCATAGTTCAACCCTCCTTTCAAAAATTAAACAGCCGTGCTAAAACAAATATTAAGATTTCTCTTTTTCCCAAGCTCTATTTCAATCAAAGGCTGTCCATTCCTTTAGGATTCCTGGACACAAGTCATGCAAGAACTAACTTTGTGGCTATCTACAACATTCAATTAATGTAGTGGCCTGCAGGTTATAATTCACATTTTAATTCACCCTCTATATAAATTTCTAATCAAGTTGCCTATAAAATCACAATTGTCCCACTCAAGCTCACTATTTGTCATCAACTTCTACATCCTTTCATGGTCTTAACAAAGACAATAGACAAAATAGTTTAATTACTGCATTCTCATCAATGCCAATGATTCCAGGGAATCACAGCTATGGTGCATGCCATGCTTGGCTGCACAGCCACCTCCTGAAAAAGCATTTCAGAAAGTTTTATACCTGTTACCTACATTAAACAAACTAATCACTGCATGTGCAACTCCTTTATGATGTATTAAAAAATGTAGATCACAATCAGAAAGCAGATCTTTGTAAGAAGCCTTTTTCATACAGGACATCAGGGAAATGGGTGTGGAGGGAGGACCTGTGACAAAGTGACTTTACTTTAGAGAATTAAGTTCCTGGATAAACAGTGTGCCTGAGATTTACTTCCTCACAAATCACCACTGATGATTGATGCTAAACTGTCAGCATCACAGATCTTTCCAGATATAATTTACAGAGAAATAATTACAACAGTTGCGATGCACGTTAGAGCCTACTGCAGAATTTATCAACCGCTTTACCCCAATAATAGCCACCTAGCTATTGCAAGAATAGTTAGAAAATCTCAATCTCAAGTTACCAACTCACTGTTCACAACAGTTCTAACCTTTTATTTACACTAAGACAGACACACCTTTTCTATTTCACACAAAAGCAGAATGAAAATCCATGCAAAGCTGTTAATATCTGTACAAACTTAATATAAACAAACACCTGCAACAATGGATTCTTACCAAACATGCACTGTTTTCCTCCTTTTGAAATAAGAACAAGTAGCATCAAGTAGGCTTATCATCTTAAATGGAAAAGGACCTAGTCAGAAGAAACAGTTAAAACCCTCTAGCACTGGATTCAGGAAACACATTTTTGGCAGTCAAAGCTATTACATAAGTATTACTATGTTATTAAGTTATTAAAAATTTTATCATTACTAGAAGATTTCACCATCACCCACATATAGAATGCCAAAGGAAATTCTTCCCATCTTCAATTCATTTGTAAAAGCTACATGTCAGGAGGCAAACCCTAGATATTTTTTTGCCAGAGGTAAATATTGTCTGCACTTGCCAAATTCTCTTGCTTTTATGTCTCCACTGCAGTCACAAAAAGTAAAGGTCCAAAACTTGGTGCTAACGATGTTTTGCTAAATTAAAAAATATAAAAAACTGAAATGTATACTTATTATTGGCAACTCTGGCAAAGTGAAAGGAAAAACTCACCCAAAGATGCCCATATTTTGGGTGTGATAATTTGGGAAAATGTAGAAATAATCTAAAGGCACCTCACAGCTTCAACAGCCTGATAACTATTTACTTAAAGGATAAGGACAACAGAAATTTTGTCACTTTGTCCTTCAGCTAGAATAATACAGAGTAGCAGATAAAGAATTTGTCAATATTAAGCATCAGGACTACAGCCTTGCTTTCAAAGCGGGAGAAACTGGACCTTCAGCAGTGCTCAAGTACAAATGACTGATAAAGATTCAAAATATTTCATCTAAAAAGAGTGTCTTAAGGAGAGAGTAGGTCAGCAAAACTGTATTCCAAGTGTTAGAGAACACTTTGTTACAAAAAGCAAACTAAGAAACTTCAGAAATGGGAACTGTAACAAGAAAAAGCAGAAAAGAGAAAATCATAAGACAGTTCAAGAGTGAACTTGGTATGCTGTAGTCAATTTATCAAATTTCACTTAACTCTACAACAATTTCATCTACCAACACCAAACAAGGCTTTTCAGCCGTCTACTGCTTGCAGAAGCAGCAGTGCCAAGTCTGCTACTGTAGATCAGATCTACTGTAGACGTGACCAAACCTCAGTAAGAAGGGACACACACCTCAGCTCTTAGAAGCTTATTCAGTAGCAGTCTCTTCTTCCTTTTTCCTCTTAGAGGTCCTAGGATGCTACTTCTAAATATAGTAGCAAGAGCTTTCTCTGGGATGATCCCATCCAAAAATGCACAATACATACTACTTAGTCTCTCCTACCTGGCCCCTCTCGCCCTTGCATCGAAAGTTTATTTCAATAAGAAATAAAGCTCCTGGATACAAGACCATGACTGAATTTTTGTTTTCAAATACAAAGACAATAAACAATTCTAGATCATTGTTAAGAACAACATTATTTGCTGGCTCCTTCTGTATTCCTTACCTCAATGCCAACATGTCCTAGAGGAATGTGTGCCCCTGGTCACTCTGCCTGCAACATGACTTCTCTCAATACCTGATCTAGAAAAGCTGGTGATATGGAAATATCCCCTAATTAATCAACCTCAATGCTTGCACAGCTGCCTCTTAGTTCTGACATTCTGTTTCTTTAAGATTTTTATTAGTAGATGAACTATTTTTTCCAGATGGAAAAAAGTATTTCTCTGTTTTGGGTTTCAAGTCCCTCCATCTCTCTATCTTTAGTCTGAATCTAAACTCATTTCTTATTTACTATCACTGCAGCTTCCATGACTATATTCTCCCATTTGCTTTTGTAACCAGGCTGTGGAGTACAAATAAAGCTGCGTGATTGCTGGTAACTCTGCTTGGCAAAGATTCTTTCAAGGTTTTAAAGTTTATTTGTAAAAACAGGTTCTACAATGTTCGTCCAGTGTACACCTTCCTAACAACAACAAAAAAAAGACTCAGAGTACATACAAATAAGTTCATGATCTTCACACATAATTAGCCTTTTACTAGGCCTGCACATTGCACATGAGTAGTACAAGTTTTGCAGTAAGATATGTATTCAAATTACTTTCTTGTTTCACCAGTATTTGTAACTTTCAGCTTTATCCTTCAAACACGTCAATCAAAAATAAAACTAGCCTACACTGAATCACTGGTTTTAACACACATATACCTCCTGCTGGTGTAATTTGCATGAAGATACATTCCCAATAATTACCTGAAATGCATATAATGCTTACATACATTTTAATATCAGATCACTAATTACTCAACCTAACACATTACACTGATATTAAAACTCCTAAATCAAAGGCATTGATGATGAAGATTGGTTTTTGTTGTCTTTTGAAAATATGCACTGTCTTAAGCTCTGTTACTTACTGATCCTATCCACCATCAGTTCATATATGCATACTAAAAGTAACAGACACTAGGTATTAATCTGATTACTCTGATGTTGTTTAATAAAACACCTCCCATTTCAAAATCCCTCATGCTTTGGCAAGGAGAACAAAACAGAAAAAGCAAAGCGTTTTAGACTTGGAAAATGGCAGCTTCATTAACAGCAGCTTTTGTTGAGGTAATTAAACTCATCTTTCAATAATTCAGATTTCTTTTTTTTTTAAAAGCTGGGTAGCAGCAGCTTCTCTATCACATGGTTAACATGAATTTCTGAAGCAATATACATACAGAAACCTTCTCCATAAGCATCTTCTATTTCCTGTAATCTGGAATGAAGTAGGATAAGGAAAAACACATGTAGTTTCCAGAACTGGGTAATGAAATATTTTAAAAGGTTATTTTTTACTCAAACCCCTTCTTCTTGAACATTATTTTTCTCCAGAAAGCATCACCTCAACAGTGCTGTAGCATGAAGTAGCCATTGAACTCTTGATAAAACACTTAAAAATTGTGCTTTGAGGTCACAACACAGATATTAAAGCAACCTGAACTATTTTTACTGCAGATTTTGCCATTGCTCTTTAAAGTCTGTGAATAGTCAGAGCTTTTTCCTTAAAAAGGACCACAACTGAAATCTCCACTTACACAGAAATGACACAGCACTACAACTTGCTGAAGTCCTTCTTCCAGAGCAAAGGAACCAAGAGTTACCTTCTACAAGCACAAATGTCCTTCTCTGTCTGCACTCCAATCTTTCCCTCTGCACAGATGTCTTATAAAATAATCTGCCAACTTTCTATTATAACTACAAAAATACTGTAAATAAACTATCACGAGCTTTTTTACAGAGGAAGAACATATTTTTCTGTATTTTCCACCAGATATGGATATTATATTGGCTTTTGACGTATCCTTACCCACCTGCTGGACTTAATTCTTTTGTTCTTTGGAAAACAATAAAATCATCCCTCATGTTATCTCCTTCACTTTCAGTTGCTTTTTATTCCTTTCCCTCTGTCCCTGTGTGAATCTGATATTGCTATTTGCAGTGCTTTTCCTAATCCCACATTACAGTTTGCTCTCCAAAATATGCATTGAGAATTATTTTCCTCATAAATTTATACTGTAATATGTAAAGTACTGAAGTAATTTGTAAAATACTCTGCAAAATAACACTTTTTATTTTTAAAAAAATTAAAAATCATTATGCTCACTTCAGTCTATGCAGCTTTTTGTGGTACAGCAACTGTTCACAAACAGGTTTTAATTTATAGAAGATATTTCAATTTAGACCCAAACATTTCTTTTTGCCTTAGTTAACTTCACTGATAAATCTCAAATTATTTCTATAGTGTAGAGAATAAACTACTGTCTCACCTCTTGGTTTATGAAATAGACAAATTCACTAACGTATGTGCATGGAAAATCAGGACTTAAGCATGTAATGCATTGGCATCTATTTCCCCCTCCATTGTGTCTTTTCATATCTAAAGTCAGTTTAAATATGCACTGTAATCGTGAACACTTTTTTACTTAAGAGCTGTTTTTTATATATAACACCTTAGCCTTATTGATCTTTCTCCACCAAAAAACCCGATAGCCAAAGTAATACCACAAAAAGAACGTGAAATTTACATAACTTTATCTTCATATTGCAATACAACCATTATTTACAGTTGCCTGCACTGAGAAATAGTTATCACAGGCCAGTATCACCGGCAGGGAACTCCCCTTCAGAAACAGCTACTGCTTCACAAAACCTCTTTCCTACAGAAGTAGCGCCAGTCACTTTCTTTGCACAAAGAAGTCCTCAAATTCAGGGTATGCTCAGCCAAGGTCTAACATGTTGGTCTTCCAAACTTTGAACCTTGGTAATCCCTGCCTCCATAAAATAGAAATAATTTATTTAGAAGCAAGTTTCCAAATTCCAAGAATATGGCATCATAATTATTTTATCATAACCCAGTTACAGTAACATTGAAATATAAAATCATGTTTTGCTTTCTTTAAAATTTGGCTGGAAGGACAGGTGAGAGTTCCTTTTTTCCCATACATTTGTATTTATGCTTAGCATTACTACTGCATAATTATAGTGTATCCAAAGAACTTATGCTGCAAATTCCTTGTCAAGTGTCCATCTGTTTATAGAAATAGTCACATTTTAAACACATGTGGAATTCAAAATCTTCATTAAAACAGATACTTCTCCTTTTATCAGGTGCTGCTAATTAATCTTGTCATTTGTTGTCAATGCCCAGTACCATCTGCAAATTCAAAATAGCTAGTGATTAACTTGAATATATTTTAAAGGACAACTTTAAAAAATATGTTTGTATATAAGAGGTCTTCTGTGATCATTTTGGATAGCATTTTTAATACTTTAGCACCATAGTATACTCAGTACAGGATTTCATCTTATCTCTATAGTTACTAAAATTAAACCAAATTAGTTCATATTGTTACCGTTACAGCAGTGCTACAGGGAACAGAATTTAATCTCTAAAACAAATGCAGAAATTTAGATGCAATCCAAAGCACTAATGTGTGTGTAAAGGGATTTCCTGTAAACTGTGTCCAGACTACTGTACTTTATCACGTAGCTCATGAGACTGCATCTTCCACACCTTGCTACTTGAGTAACCCAAAAATTCAGCTTTTTCCTTGCTATTTTTATAATTACTAACCAGACACCAAGATACGGATATATAGACAGACCATTCAGTGGATAAAGAATTGGCAGGATGGCCACATGCAAAGAGTTGCGGTCAATGGCTTGATGTCCACGTGGAGACCAGTGACAAGCGGTGTCCGTGAGGGGTCAGTCCTGGGGCCAAGTGCTGTTCAAGGTCTTTGTCAGTGACAGGGACAGTGGGATCAAGGGCACCCTCAGCAGGTTCACTGATGACACCGAGCTGTGTGCGGTGGTTGACAGGCTGGAGGGAAGGGATGGCATCCAGAGGGATCTGGACAGGCTGTAGAGGTGGGACTGTGCAAACCTCATGAAGTTCAACAAAGCCAAGTGCAAGGTCCTACACATGGGTCAGGGCAATCCCAGGAACACCCACAAGCTGGGCAGAGAAGTTTTGAGAGCAGCCCTCTGGAGAAGGACTTGGTGAGGGGCAGCTGACAAAAAACACAACATGAGCCAGCAGTGTGCACTCTCAGCCCAGAAAGCCAATAGAACCTTGGGCTGCATCCTAAGAGACTTGCTAAAAGCAAATTCTCCAACTCTGCTCTCATGAGACCCCGCCTGGAACACTGCGTACAGTTCTGGGGCCCTCAGCATAAGGAGAAGGAACCGTTGGAGCAAGTTCAGAGGAAGGCCACAAAGTTGATAAGAGGACTGGAGCATCTCTCCTATGAAGACAGGCTGAGAAGGTTATCATAGAATCATAGAATATCCTCAGCTGGAAGGATCAACAGCTCCAACTCCTGGCCCTGCACAGCACCAACCCTAAGACTCACACCATACGCCTGAGAGCGTTGTCAGTACGCTTCCTGAACTCTGCCAGGCTTGGGGCTGTGACCACTTCCTTGGGGAGCCTGTTCCAGTGCCCAACCCTCCTCTGGGTGAAAAAAACTTTTTGTAATATCCAACCTAAACCTCCCCTGAGAGAACTCCAGGCCATTCCCACAAGTCCTGTCAGTGGTCACCCCAGAGAAGAGATCAGTGTCTGCCCCTTCTCTTCCCCTCGTAAGGAAGCTGTAGACTGCCATGAGATCTCCCCTCAGCCTCCTCCTCCAGGCTAAACAGATCAAGTGGCCTCAGCCACTCTTCATATGGCTTTCCCTCTAGATCCTTTAAAATCTTGACTGAGAAGAGTCCAGCCTGGAGAAGAGAAACTTGCATGGAGATTTCATAGCAACCTTCCACCATCTCCAGAGGCCCTACAAGGAAGCCCGAGAGGGACTCTTCATCAGGAACTGTAGCGACAGGACAAGGAGGAATGCGTACAAAAGAACAGAAATTTAGGTTAGATATACAGAAGAAATTCTTTACTGTGAGGGTGGTGAGGCAATTAAACAGGTTGCCCAAAGAAGTTGTGGATGCCTCATCCCTGTAAGTGTTCATGACTAGGCTGGATAGGGCTCTGAGCAGCCTGTTCTAGTGGACGAAAGGAAGAAACCCCCACAACAGAGGGGATGGAACTAGATGATCTTTAAGGTTCCTTCGAAAGAAAACCATTCTGTGATTCTACACTGATAAATTTAGACTTTAATTTTAAAGCTATGCTTTTCATAATATTGAGTGAGATTAGTCATGCCATCAATGGGAAATAGATTTTTTTAACTGAAATAAAACAGTCAAGTGTTAGTTAAAGTTAAATACCCTTTAATAACTCTTTCAACTTTTTTCTTAAAAAAGTGTTTTTCACTTAATTTTTCTTTCTTTTAAGACATGGTAGTAATGTATGAACATAATTTCTAGGGGAATGTAAGATTTATTTAGGGTTTTTCCTTTGAACAGACAAGGTCTGAAAAAACTCCACCTTTCTAGTTTTCATAATTATAATCCATGACAACAAACATCCTTGTTTCATATGCTGTTAAATCTCAAACAGCTTGGCTCTGTTACTGGGAAGAACACAGCTGATTCCTTCCTCTTCCAAAAAGTAGCAATGTTACAAATTAAACTGGTGAATGAATCTCCCTAAACTTAAATACATCCAAATTGCTTTGGCTTTCAGCTGGTTTATTGTGTAATCATCCCCTTAATGTGATGCAAGTGAGACTGAGCAGAGAAAAAGGAAGTGGAGATACAGAAGTGACAAGTTTCTTCTGGAATAATAAAAACATGGAATTATGGTGAAAACTGATGCAGTTCCATAGCAGCATGGTTTATATGGGTTTGTCATGAGCACAAAAGAAATTTAACCCCAGGTGCCTTAACCTAAAAAAAACCCCAGCCCCAGAGGTGAGGAAGTTACCTGAAGGAATGCATTATTTTGGAGATTGCTCTAAAGACTGAATACTGAGTTCATATGCATGAAATTAAGTATCAAGTATCATTAAATGCATAACCAAAAATTCTTAAAGACTAATTAATTACATTTTTAAAATACCAGGAAGTGTATGAATTAAAACCTTCCAATTTCTTGCCTGCACCTTTGTCTTTTACCCCTTGTTTTTAAAATGTCTTCAATTACATGAGGATATCAGAGTTTTGAAAAGTCAGTCACCTTCAAAAGCTTTTCTACCCAAAGTCTTTAATTGTTTGTTTTATTACATGAAACTTTTCACAGTAATCAAGTGCAATGTGATGTCAAAACAAAGGATTAGGACTTTATTTCTTCTTCTATGTATTCCTTACCTTGACTACTGCATGTTTAAAGAAGCCTTGCTTTCTAACAACTGAAGTAGAGAATAAGTAAAAATGAAACCATTCCAATCCAGAAAACAAATAAACAAAAATTTGCAAGGAGCTTACATTAGTTTTTGCCATAATCACAAGAAGGGTTAAGTAAAACACTTTATTTTTGGTCTATAGACACAATGTCATTTTCACTTGTTATCTCACTTTTAAAAATAATTATTCAAGGGCCAAATTGGAATCTTCATTCAGAGTTCTGTTTCACAAAGAAAACCAATGCATGACTGCTTCCAAACTAGAAAAGCATTTAACTCAAGCTTTTTTAAAATTTTAAATCTAGATATTCAGATGTTAATTTCTGAAAGAAATTATTCTTCTGACAGTTCCATAAGTCTGTGACATCTCATAGAAAGGAGGAAAAAGGGAAGTGAAACACAACTCTTTAATTCTAAAGAATGAAGTTACTGATGGATGTGAAATTTCATTTCGGTTTCCACTATACATAAACACCCAGTGTCACTTCGAAAAGGAAATCTGGGGGAAAATGGTTTATTTCTTATAAATGATTCTGTGTGCATTGGTGTGCACGTGCCTTAGAGACATCCTGCTACCAGCACCTGAATTATAGTGGGCTGCTTTTTTTCCTATACACTAGTCTACAACAGGATATGAAAGAAACACTGTCACAGAAACACCGTCACAGACCAACGACTGCTAAAGCACATTTATTTTGCCTTTTTTTAACATTACGAGAGCAACAGTCCTTTTGCTGAGTAATGTGTGTATCAGAAGCAGTCTAGGCTTTCTTCTGCTGCCAGCCACAAAGTTACTGTTTCAATCTGCCTCCTTACACCCAAAATCACTGCTGCTTAAGTCATGCTGGTTCTCTCTTGCACCTTCACAGCTTTCCACATTAAAGTGCTGTGATTCTCTCTATCAAAGAGTTTGGAGCTAGTTCTGAAGAATGAAAGTGGTAACATCCAGAATTAAAGTGAAAACCTTCAAGACTTTGCTAAATTGACAGCTGAAATTAAGGTTCTGCTGACGGTATTTAAACCGTACATGTCTGTGGGATGGAAATGCCTATGTTTTATACGGGTGGGACGGGACAGATGACAACTTTACAGTCTAACTTCCTAGAACAGAGGGTACTCTGAGGGGCTTCTTTTCAAAACTTCTTACACTTGCAAGGATTGGCAAGATGAGCCACACTACCTTATGTGTAAAACTGAATCCTCTGCCAAAGCAAGCTTGAGATCTCATCTTTATGAGGACCAGTGGCCCTCTGAGTGTGCTTCTCTCTTATGCTTGGTCCAAACTTAAATAAGTATACCCCATCTTCCCCTCAAAGAAACCTAAATCACTATCTTTTTTTGTACTACCCACCTGCCATGGGGTTCTTCTTGTTCAAACAACTCATCACAAATATTAAAATGTTGAACTCTGGGGATTAGACCTTATTCCAACCTGGAAAACCCCAAAATACAATGAATGGAATTTTTGAAGTTTGCCTCAATTTCTCAAGAACTGCATGGTATCAATTCAGATACCATCCACATCGCATGGGCGTATCTTTCCATCCTTTTCTGAAAACAGCTGATCTTGAGTACCAAGAACTATCAGTTTTCAAAGAAGGAAAACCAAAACAGACTGACTCTTCAGTTAAGAGGTGTATGATATGATGAATAAGAAAGTGAATAGGAAATATTTCCTATATTTCCCATACCAACAAAAAGCAGGAGACACTTACTGGGAAAAAAAAAGTATTAAAAACAAAGCCAAGTTGTAGAATTTATTGCCTCATTGCATAGTGGAGAGACTAGACAAATTCAGGATCTAAACATCCACTATAGATTAGTAAATACTAAGTGGAAGCTCTTAAATTACTGTTTCCCAGGGACAAGAAGGGTATGCCAAAGGAAGAGTCACTCTGTGCTGTCTTATTATTCTTTATCTGTTCATTACTACCTAGGTGGATTTTTGGGCTAGTCCAGTAGAGCATCTCTTGTATCAAAAGCTACTTGGCATTTTTAAGTATAAAGATAAGGATTAACACTACACTGACAGCAGGGTAAAGAAGCTTTATAGAAAAGCTAAGGCCACCAGCAGATCAATCAAGTGCTTGAACTGGAGTAGTAGCCCTTATTTTCTGTTTCATTCAGACCAATGACATTTCAAGAGTCTGTGTCACAGAGGCAGTTTGGAAAGTGTAGGCAGCATAAAGACAACTACTTATTAAATTTAACTGTTGTCAGGAATTTTTCTAATGAAATATTTTCGTATCAGTGAGGTTGTTTTCATTAAACTGATGTTGTCAAGGGAATTTCAATTCTGCAAATTTTATTTTCTCCAATCAATAAAATCATAAGACACTTTTTCAGTCTTTGTCTGATACAAGTTGTAACATCTCAACATGATACTTAAAGCAACTTAATGCACTCTGCCTCAATGTAATTCAAAGCCAATTTAACTACCTTTTCCTAAAAAAGTTGACATGATGGCCTCTCTTTGGAGCTCCTAAAGCCCCCACTCTTCAGAGAATCACAAGTCCTTCCTCAGAAAATGTTGCATTTCCTCACATTATGAAGGCAAGCCTTCCACTTGCCTGTCCAGGAAGCACACAAGACAAAAAACTCTGCACATTCTGGGAGAAATAACTTGGCCGAAGCTCTCAGTTCTTTTGGGTAAATAATACACTAAGGTTCCTAAACAGCAGCACCCTGAAGGTAATATGCCACAGAGGCAAAATGCAGGTTGAAGGATCAAAAGTCAGCTCGACGTCAACATTCCCCAAAAAGACGAGAATTTCTACTCTTAAGAAGTTAATTTCAACAGACTTCTACCAAGAAAAATGCCGCCACTGACCTCTACAGTTCTTCCCAAACCTTTCAAACCAAAACGAATCGTGTTTGACAGAAATTCCATGTTGAAAATTCTAAGTTTTAGCTATCTCTTCACAGAAACTCTTTCAGTGAGGACCCTGATGTATGAAGGTTAATTACCTTCCTAACAGACAAAGCAGAAGGGCGTGAAAACACAACTCCTTTAGGGGCAGAAAGCCACCACACAGACCAAGATTACCCCAGACCCCAAAAGTGAGGTGTCCCACCCAGTCTCAGCACTTAACACCCTCAATGGAATTCAATCATGCCCTAACGAAGGGTGACATTCAGGGATTCACATAACTGGGATACCAATGCCAGAGACCAGCGGTAAGGCAAAAGCCTTGCCTTCTGAATTAAAACACAATCCCCACACTCAACACCTCCAAAAGAATATGTTAAAAGTACCGGGATAACTGAGACAATGGTATCTAACACAATTTTCCTTTTGGTATGGGTGCTGGTGCTCTTTAGACCATCTGCCCAACATTAGCACGGGGTTTTTCAGCTACACCATGAACTAGTTGGGGAAACAGATCCAGCTTTAAATTTGTCACAATAAAAAAAAGAATATTTTAAACTTAACTTTGTTTCCAGTATCACATTGCATCACTACTGATCACAATCTCTGCCATGCAGAGGAGCTGGAAGGAGCAGCCAGGTGCAGGAAAAGTGCTTTCTGTGGCACCTGTGCTAACTTAACGTCAACAAAACATTAATTTTACCTGTTCCATTTAGGTCTGATGGAACAGAATGAAGGTCTAAAGACGCTTACAGGTAAGCTGTTATGTTGCAGGTAAATTATAAACAATAACTAAACCAGGTTGTCATAATTTCACTATTACTTTTTCCCACCACTTATATCAATTATAAAGATATTACAGCTCCTGAAAAATCATTTTAATTATTTTAATCAGTGGAAAGCTAGTCATTGCAGGAAATAACTGGGTTCTTTTCCTTTAATTATTTTTTGTTTTCTGCCAGCTAACAAGCATCGGAAAGTTTTTTTGTATTACTTTGAAACAAAGAACTTTGACAGTAACTAGAAGATGAAACCAAAACAGAGAAAAAGGTCTTTAAAAAGGATAGCTGGGTGCAGCTCAGAGGCCTTGTTGTTGGGTTTGATGGCCCTTGCAGGCATCAGATATAGCTCCCGCTGAAGACAGCTCTTCCCTGGCATTGCAATTTCTCCCTTCTCCTTAACGTCATTTCACAATTCTTATGACTCTTGAGAAACGGCACCACTCAGTGATCAATTACAACTGTTCTTGTGCAAATATCTTTGGAACATTTTGTCCCACTGTCCCAATATGTCTGTCTTACAGTCTGGTTTTATCTTCCCTCTTCTCTTTTCCTCTCTTCCTCCCCACAATCACCTGCCCCCTAATAACTGAGCCCATAGATTATTAAACACATTTTTAAGTATTGCAATGTTTCTACCGATTCAGCAAATCAAGCCAAAGCCTTAGAGAAGGTCATTTCACCACACCACATCACATCACATCATTTCTCTGGCTCTCCTGTAAGGGAAGTTTCCTGACAACTAAAGTATTTCACAGTCCCACTGTTCTTGCCCCGACGGTGTCCCAGACCCTTCCCGTAGGAGTTGCACTGGAGTTCATCTGATCTCAGAGGGAGGACTTTGAAATTTTTTATCCCCCCCATACTCGCAGCTGATACAAAACTCACCTGCTCTCCGAAGTGCCTCATGACTTCACCAGCAGCTCTCATCCAGGGCAGAAAACTAGAGCTTGGAATGGGTCAGAAGGGAAACCTCAAAAAATCCCCGCTCAGCTCAGACTAAAAGCGGCAATTGAAATGTACCTGGGAAGCCACTCAGCTCCATCCTCTATTGTTTGGATACCGGGGTCCAGCCCCCTGTAATTGAGGACATTTTCAATCCTAGAGTCTCCTGACTCATGAGTCATCCTACACTTTGGTGAGTAGTTAACGCCACATTTGCTTTCTCAAATAAGTTTGAATTGAGTTTGATGGGGGTTTTTTTAGTGTTGGTTATCAGAAAAAAAACCACCCCATAACCTAACAACTGCAGAGAGAGAATAAGAAATAAACTAAACCACACCAAGTAGAAAGCCAAATTTAAAGGAGAAAATAAAGTATAATTCAGGTACTGCAAATGGGCTAGAACAAAGTTCAGCTAGCTCTTGCTCAAACTGCTTTTTAAATTTACTTTTCCCATTCTATCCTTCTCTTCATCTAGCCACTAATCAAATTTACTTTAACTCAATTTTGTTCCCACCTTCTTTCCTACTCCTTTTAAATCCTCAGGACACACACACACAATGGGAATGAATCAAATCAATTTAGAGAGAGCTGCTTTCTCTGGTTCAGTTCAATAATCTTTTTAGTCCTCTTCAACCATATCTGCAGCTTGCAAAGACTCAAGATCCAGTTTTGTTTCTCTTTCATTACATTTTGGGAACAAATCCTTTCTGATTCAGTTTGTTCCATTCTTCTTTACAGGTATACCCTTCCCTGCTGCACCAGATAGGTGCTTTAATAAGAATGAATAAACTGAGAGGCATGGGAGCAGCAGACTGAATACACTGGAATTCAGAAAAAAAAAAACCAAACAACCAAACACAACCAACCAATCCAAGACCACCACAGATTCAATCCTGGTTTCAATCAATGCTTTCTGCTTGCTTGAATCTTACATTTTAATAGCAGCTGCATCCTACATTTTAAGGAAAGGCCCACTTTTGCTGCTTGGTACTGTTTAATCAGTACCAAGCAGCAATCAAAATGATAAATACTATCTTTTAAGCATAGCTGGCAGGTTTTCTGAACAGGACAACACATCACCCACATTTATTAGTATGATGTTAAAGGTGTGAAAAGATTTAACTGCTTTTTTATTCAGCCAAGAAATGCATCAT
The DNA here is from genome assembly GCA_013397815.1 of Aleadryas rufinucha. Taxonomy (NCBI): domain Eukaryota; kingdom Metazoa; phylum Chordata; class Aves; order Passeriformes; genus Aleadryas; species Aleadryas rufinucha. The sequence continues at coordinate 416,794 of VZTH01005501.1, forward strand.
TCTTAATCCCAAAAGAATTAAGGAAACGCAAGGTTTTATTTACATTTTATTTTTAATAGGATGTAAACTAAAATTGAGGTACAATTAATGAAGCTAACATTTCTGTTGTTTTAGTATTATTTAACTAAAAATAGGTTATGCACTTAAATACTTGAATTTTTTTTTACTTAGTATTTTATTATAAATCATTTTAAGAACATAATCAGTAGCAGGGAGCTAAACCTGCATTTATGCTTCAAGATTTTGGAAGTAAAATATCTGAACTCATACCTATTCTTTTATTTAGACAGGAATATATAAGACATTGATTTCTGAAATCCAAAATATTTTCCTAGCTTTTAGTAAGTTACTCTATTGACTGAGACGGCTGAACAAGCTGGAATGAAGAAGGTGTGAATCTACAAAAGGTTTGCCATTATTGCTAAGAATGGATTAGGTACTTAAAACTCAAATTTACCTGCCCATGACTGATTCAGCCATGTAGGTTCTATGGCAGAAAAATACACAGTATTTTATACTTTTCTGCAGTTTCCTATACCTTGGTAAATTATAGAGAGTTCAGACTTTAATGGATGTATCATATTTTAAGTAAGTTTTTCAATGAAGCTAAATACTTATTTAAAATACACCTAATCATATCATCACATATTCAGATTTTTATATTAATCTGTATATTTTTTGCTTTTTTAGCATAATATCATTACTTTAATGTTCTGTCAAGAATAATTATTTTTAATTCCTCAGATGCAGTTTTCTCACAGCTACCCAAGAGTTACTATATCTGTTAAATGTTATTCACTGCCTGAGCCTCTCTCTCCAGAGAAAGAGAAGAAGTTATAGTAGTAAACATTGCCTAAATTAAACTCAGACCAAATTCTAAATTTAAAGAACAGTTTCAGCCAATTTTTTAGACTAGCAGTGAGGATCTGCTAATGCACAACAGCTGGGACAGCTATTTAAACCTAGGCAATGAACAGGGAAGTATGTTAAGGAACATGAGGAGCCCCAAGCAGAGTATATGAGGATTTGTTCAGATAACCATTTTCAGATCCATGAATCAACATATGCTTCTTTTACATATTATTATGAAGTGTATCCAATACGTGTACGCCTCTGTAACTTCTTCTGGCCTAAACATTACATGCATGTTTCAGACACGAGAAAACAAACAATTTTTTGAATGTATCTTAAAATTGTTTGGGAAAAAATAAATATTCATTCTAAACACCGGTTGGTTTACTTGAGTATGCATTTTCCACATAAGTAAAAGTTGCAGGATTGGCTTTGTATTATCTTAGAAAACAGAAATGGACATCCTACTACTTCGCAAGACACCAGCATTTACTTTATTCTGAATTGTTTCAATTTTAAACACCTAGTTTTACACTTAAGTGTTGTGGTTCAATCACACCAATGCAGTTTGAGAGAGATTTTGCTGACTACCAACACCAATGCATCAAACTCAGAAGAACCAGATTGTACTGTGACACCACAGGGAATCTGAAAAAATGCTCAGCTTGGCACCTGACAAACAACTCGAAATCCTGCTGGTAAGCACTCAGTTATATCGTTGATCCAAAAAGATTGAAAATACAGTAAGAGAAAGAAAAGAGTATAGAGGACAAGAGGGTCAACAGAAAGGAACAATAGTGCACACTCTGAAAAAGAGCATTAAAGACAACTCCAAATCCCTTGCTGTGTTCAATTCTCAAGGTGGAAGAATAGATGGTATGTTTTTTTAATAAGGGCTTAAGGAAATATTGTTTGAGAATACGGATTCAAGCAGAAGAGAAGAGGAAATAGTGTCTGTGAAAGAAGCCAAGTAAAAAGAAGGTGAGGATTAGGATAGAACAAAGGGTCTGTATGAAGGTTGCACATAGAAAGTACTGTACAGCAGTAGCGTCATCAAAGAGACAAGCAGGTGACTTTTTAGCACTGCATGCAATAACAGATTTGTAAGTGACTCGGAGTAGAAGGTGGGAGTAAAATGGCCAAATGGAAAAGCTGGAAAAGCACTGTGAATGAAGAAGTGGGCTACAGCACCACGAGCATAGCAGTTGCCTGGCTGATGCTCCACGGTACAGTGGTTTGAGACAGGAGTTCCTGGCTACACCCAGTCAGTACTCACAAAGGATCAAATATGTACTTAAGCTCCAGAGAAGACTGTGGTCTAGCAGATATGCTCAGTCTACAAGTAACACTCAAAAAACTCAAATGCTCAAGATGTGTGCAAAAATAATTTAAGCAATTCTGAAAAAAATAAATTAGGAAAAGGGCCATTTTGAGAAACAGAAGTGCACCATCACTTAGTTTTTCTCTCAGGCTAAACAAGAATTATTTCTACACAGTGAAACTGAACAGCATTGAAATTATCATCTTCTTTAAGTATTGCCTTTCAGAAAGGCGTTTTTTCTCAAGAAAAGCTTTTGGATATTTTGTGGTATCTTTACGGTTGTGCAATATGTTCTGAACACCTCCTCCCCCCCAGCAGCCTTTTTAAGGTCTGTATCTGAATTTTCAACATAAAAGAATGGTTTTCATTATTTGTCTTGCAGTGCAATCCTTACTGTGATTCCCAGTTTAAGGACCTAGTGCGGGTATAAACAGGTAGATGGACAACTACATTTCATCCAACTTTCCTATAATCTGGCACTGACAGAGATCTGGGTACCTTCCATCAATCTTTTGCACCTTTGAGCAATATTCCTTCACAGCACTGAGTGCATTTTGAGAACACAGTATTCTAGAGAGGGTTTCTCTGATTCCAAGACACTTTGGAAGCTTACAAACACACAAATTTGTAAAGACAAAGCAATTACTTGCAGAAATGAAGTTTTCTCGGGAAGGAAATGGAGGAGTAAGGTTCAAAAGCCCTACAAATTGTCTGAGCTGCCAGGACAAAACAATTATTTACACCACTGGAAAACTGAGAGCCTTCCAGGCAATCTTTTGCCACCTCTTCATGTACATCTGCTACCACTGGGACACAGATAGTATTTCTTTGAGAGGATGTTTAAACTCAAGGGTAGAATTTAAGGAGATACTAAGTGCTAGCAGTGAGAATGTAATCTAGTACTCTGATTTGCTCTTAGAGGAGGTTACTGACCTGCCTTGGAGAGCAACACAATTACAAAGCATTTTGAGGCCAATTTATTCGTTCTGAAAGCAGATGAGGAAAGTGTGAAAGAGTTTCTTCACCACTTTGTTTTGTTTTCTACAAAAAAACTTTGAAAAATATGTGACAAGAGAACAACACAAGGACCAGTTACAGCCAGATGCTCAAGCTGAGAATTCATTTTACTGGGAATGAACAGAAGCCCTTTAATGGCAACTTGCAGAAAAGTGTTACCCACTGGGTGACCTGCTACCTGCTCTTCCTTGCTTCCCTTCTTTTAAGATTTGTTATTGTTTTTAAAGAAAAAAAAAAAAAGGACACTGGCATAGTTGTTGAACAGATGTGTATTGTACTCATTCATAGAACTAATTCTGCTGAGAAGGATATTACTTATATTTTAGTTGAATTTCTGGACCTAGTTCACATTCAGCCATATAAAAAGATTAGCCAGCACAGTGGAAGCAACAAATGTTGTCTCCTCCCCCCATTCCCATTGCAGTATTGACTTAATACATAGGAAAACTATGGCTAAACGGTCAGGAGAAACACTAGTTTTACATCAAGAGAGTAGAGAAATATAGGGAGACTAAAGGCTGACACCACCCTGGCCCCCATGCAAACCCCCAAACAACAAGATCATCACCATCCTCTGCAGATTTCCAAAGAGCGAGTCAAAAGGTCACCCAGTTTCTTTCCAGGGCTACCAGCTTGTCCCCCACATAGACAGCAATGAACATCCCGAGAAGATTGGACTCCCCACAATAAACTCCTGTTCCACGTTTCCTTGTGCCTCTGGTTTAGCAATAAGCATGCTAAGCCTCAGCCAAGCAGGCTGTTGTGCTGGACATTGTCCCCAGAGATACGGCCAGGCAAGCTTCAAATGCAGGATTAGGCTGTGCTGTAAGACTGTATCAGACAGGTGACCTGATGGGGGGCTGCCTTCAGCTTATCATTTCTAAGCATAAACCTGACCTTGCTCATGCTGGGCAGTCCAAACCAGGTCTTTTATGTTGCTTTGTTTTTCCTACCAGGGAAGGGTTTAGACACATGTTGGTTTGCAACAAAGGATGAAAAAATCATGTGTCTGAAACACTGACCAGCATTCCTCTAGAAATCTATTCCTAAAAAATTGTTTGAGGGATTTTTAGAGCAGGCTTATATCAGGAAATAGCAGCTTGCTGGACTGAGTCACACACACCACTTGTGTTTGTTTGAGAACCCCCTGCCGAGAGCAGACCTTGTCAAAGTATCGTCTATGTCAGCAAGGTACAGCCAAAAGGTACCAAGTCCAAAAGGCACAGAGTTCTTCTGGTGTATGGCATAATTAGGATATTTCTGAGAAATATTTGTGCTGTGTGTTCTTGGGAATATGAATGGGAAAATTTACACACAGATAGCCCTGAGTGGTAGGACTGATTATGCAAAATGTGGTTCTCTGAAAGGGGCAGAGGCCCTGAAGTGGAAGGCGATGTAAATGAAAAATTCCTCCCACAGTGATGACATCAGTTTTTAGTATTTTGTTGAGGATGTGTGGTGGTGTGCTTCTCTCAATGTACCAATGTCTAAGCCTTTCCAATAGTGGGGTAAGAGCTTTAAACTAGATTAAAATCCATCAAAGCAGAAAATTCTGGTTGTATTAGAAAGATCAATGCTTGTATGGTCAACTAATTTCCAAAAATGAACAACCAAAAGGAATTGGTAAGAAAATGAGAAAGGTTAGAAACGGATGAAAATTTTCTGGTTTTATTTCCATATATGCATCTACATCCAGATATCCATTACCCATATATCCACATACTAACAAACACACCCCCCAAAAAGAAGATTTTGCTGTTAGAAAAGGTGCAGAGGATGAGCACTGCTGCAGCTGACAGTGACTACAGAGTTCTGAATGTATGTGCAGATTAGCACTATTTACCACAAGAAAAAAACTAGTCTACTGTCTAACATTACTGTCAGCGCTCTCAGAACTGTCATTACCAGGACAACAAAGAGACCTTTCTCTTTTCATACAGTTGGTTTTCAATTGCTCAGCCCAATTATAAAATCTTGTGCTTTTACAAAGTAGGCACCAGAGGGAGACCTGCACTTTAGTTCAACTATGAAATAATGCTGGCTGGAGTCATTCAAAAGTGGACAATCAAAGCCTCTTGGCCAATATGCTCTAGGCGGTTCTGGGTGAAATTGTGGCTAATGGGAGCACTCAGAGAGGAACTGGCACAGGCAGACTTCTCCTTTTTAATGGCCCAAAAAACTTCAGAGTGCTCCATGAAGAAAAGCCAGGTTCCCAAATTTCAGGCTGTAGATGAGTATACATCAGTCAGTTTGAGCATAGCTGGGAAGGACCTGCTCTTTGCCACCCACTGCCCCCAGCTTATCATCACATCCTGCTGACGGTTACCACTTCTCAAATCTTCTGGCTGAGCTGCATATATAAGAACTCCCTAAACATGTCAGTCAAAATAAGCTAGATCAGCTTAAGTAATTTAAATAACAAATCTTTCCTAATATGGCTCAATTTGACTGAATTGGATTAGGGAGAGCTCCCATGAGCAGCTCAGCCAGCAGACCAGAGAGGGCACTAACCCCAGGTAGAGGGTAGTGATGAATGCTCCGGGGTGGACTTGCTCTTCCATTGACAAAGCTACCGCTGAAGAAGGAAGTAAATATATATATTGTAGGCAGGTTGCTGCTGTTTTGTAAGCCCAGTAAGAGACATGAAGAAAAGCTATATGGACAGGAAATGTATTATACTCTTAAAAACAGGTACTCTTAAGTTCAAGTGGTGAAAGGCAAGGAGCAATGGCTTCTAGAAAGCAGGTAAGAGCCCACAGAATTGATCCCATGAGCATGAGGTTGAGCACACTAACTGTAATCCATGCAGACAAAGAAAAATAAAATCATTATTATGAATTACAGGTCTGTTAGTATGGAAAAAACTCCCAACTCCTTACCAATACAGCTGGATCACAACATCTGTTGTTTGAAACATAGCAATGCTACTTAGAAGTAGTCCCCCTACTCCATAATTTTTCTCACTATGCAAAGGGAAAAAAATCAACAAAATCATCAGATCCTCATATGCTTTCCAAGAATAAGAAAATTATTGAAAAACAAAGAGTAAAGAGCAAATCCTACAAGAAAAGCAAACTTTGACTCTGCTCTCTTTTTATAAAACAGATGGTAGTCTTAAGCCAATAAATTTCTACGAAGTTGGTTTTTTTAAAATTTCAGAATCGAGAACTTGGGCTTTGCAATTTTGTTTGAAGTAGATACAACTCAAGTTTTTAATTAACAAATTCACTCTAGATGCTTGCAACCAATACAAAAATGCTGGTATTTCTACTACGAAGTTATTATACCTTTAATGCAATTTTCATGCCATTTTAAAGGTATTTCATTATAAGGGAGTTGGCAGTGAAGTAATGGCACATTAAAAGTTTCTTTACAATGGCAGCCTCATTCAGAAGTTATACCACCTCCAAAGTTGTCAGCAGCTTCTGAAATGCAGCAGATTAATAATCCAAGGATGATTTTTCACAGCTGTTTAAAGCAATACTCATGGGGCTGCCAAAACTTAAACTGAACCTGTTTGTGGAAGAAAATCTGGCCTCAAACTAACTCTATTAAGTCAAACAAGAGGGGAAAAAAGAAAAAATAATTGGGAGTTATGACGGAGACTTTTCAGCTGGATAAACTCCCTAAGATGTCTCTGTATGGAACCCTGACTATCCATGTTGGTAGAGGGAACACCCAACTGAGGAGATGAGGAGAGGGCAGGATATCAACATATATTGCCTTGGAAATATGTGGGAATCTCTAGTTCTTGACAATAACAAAAACCAGGAGAACTTAAACATGGCAGGTTTTTGCTCATGGCTCCTCTCCTGGGAGCACCAGAAGTAAAGAACACCTTCCCACTAAATTCATCCAAAAGGGTAGATTAGCTGTGCACCTTTTAGTTTTCTGTCCATTATGACTGCAAATGGTTTTCTTCCCTGACCACAAGACCTATGACCCAATCTGTCCATAAATTAGATACAAAGAGAGTTAAGAACACACAGGCAACCATTAATCTGGCATTTCCTCAATCGAAGTGTTTCAATTTGTGACGTAAATAACAGCATTTTTTCAGTGCGGTACAAAATCTATTAGGGAAAAAAAAAAAGATGCTTGGGCACAGTCCTTGAGTTTTTCAGATTTATCTAGTATATAGCAACAAGGGGCTAATCTAAGTGTGGTTTGTTTATATTGTCTTTATTGGGCAAGCAAGAGTAATCATCTCATAATTCGGTGGAAGCTGAATTTGAAGTTTCTTTTTTTTTTTTGTGGTAACACTTATGCATTGCCAATTAACTGTAACACAGAGCAGACTCGCTATAATTTCACTTACATTGTATCACTTTTCTTGGTTAGTCACCTGGTCTTTGCCAAAGTAGTTATTTAAAAATTCTAGTGAACTATCTAAATGTGCCCTAACATAAGGAGCGTTTGTGCACGTGGTTATGCTTTCTAGTTCATTTCCATGAATAATATTCGAAGGTAGTCTGGTCTATTCTCAGCCTAGCACCAAATCATCAAGTTGTCACAAAATTTAGTACATCTTACCTGCCTTCTATTGTCCCACAAATATTAGCATTGGAGTGGGGAAGTGGTGGAAAGAAGAAGATGATTAGGCCTGACCCAATTTCACCATTTCGACAGATACAGTGAGTAAACTCACTAACTGCAAAAGTGAAAAGAAAGAAAATTCACAGGGCTTTGCACCCTGTGCAATCCATAGTTTCTCCTATTTGGGTCACGTTTTCCTACATGTTTTCCACATTGCAAGGAATGATAATTAAAAAGGTAAGATGCTTGTTTTCTTCCCAAAGGATGCAGTACACTCACATACATACACAGAGTGAGCATAAAATCTACAGCATGTCTCAAAGAAATCATATAGAATCTAGATACATAATACACAATCTCAAGAGTCATATCATAAAATAACATTCAGAGATTGATGCAAAGAGCTACCTAGATAGATACATATGCCTGTCAGTGATGCTCATTTTTGAAGTTAAAATATATTTTCCTTGATGTATCATTTGCCAGCCTAATGTCTTTGAAAAATGAGATATCTTAAATCTACGATACATGTAGGTCTTGAAAACAGCATTTCATTCCTACATATATTTTTCAGTATGATATTAATTATATTACAAACGTATCTTGTTAGGTTAACTTAACTTACAAACATAATTTAGGCAACAACTTTACTGTTGGAAAGCACTGAAGTAATTGAGAGACCTTTATCATAGTAAAAAAAAAAAACAAACCAGCATTTAAACTAGAAAAACCTAGCATTCAGGAAATCAAATTAAAGATTTTCTGATAAAGATTTTAGATGCTCAAGTCAAGCATCCAAAAGAGTCCAGCCAAGCTCAAAAGTTACATATTGAACTTGAATTCTACTGCACAACTGCCACAAAACAAAACTGGAATAAAACTTTTTAAACCACAAAAGTGTTCGAGAACAAACTTTTGAAAACCTGTATCTGTGTCATTTGGAAGGAAGTAAGATTTTATACAGAGCCTTCACTTTTTCCCCCCTAGATCATAACAACCTTAATTTCACATGCAACTCCATCATTTGCCCACATTTACTCCAGTGCAATAGCGTTTCTGGAGTTTAACAAAACAGAATGTGGCAGACAGTGACAACAAGTGAAGAAAATCTACATCTGAACTGTTAAAACAAATGTAGAAATTGCACAAAATAAACAAAAACTGCAAAAAAGGAGATTCTGACATATTCACCTCTGCATTCATCAAAAAGAAAGACCTACTTAGTCTTTTTTACACTGTTTATGAACTAAATTGAAGACTAAACTCAATAGCTGTGACATGGTTAAAAATAGCTGTACGGCTTTAGCACAGCAACTCATACTGCTCCACAGGAAGAATTATTCTCCTGGTCAAAATATTTGCCTTTTCAATGAGCTGAACTTTCAGGTCATCTGTTAACAATGTAGATTCTTTCCTGTCTAGAAGAACTTTATTGTCTCTCCTTTAACAAATAGCAGGGTATGGTTCCCAGCTGGTTGCTAATTCACACAATTAGCATGCAAAAAGCTATAAAAAAATTGCATGCTATATGGAAGATGTATGTGTTGCTTGGATGATCACAATTTTGATTTAATAAATCTCATACTTAGTTCCTCTGTATGTGTAAAATAAAATTTAAACTCATCTTTATTATATCCTCTCATTATATCCCCAACCTTCCTGTTCCCCCTCTGTTTTCAGCCTTCCCATCAAAAACATGGGCGCACATTACAACGGAGCACATGGTGCCTTTGATGCTGGAAACACTTTTCAGATCAGATTTTGTAGATGACCTGTGTAAGTAACAATCACATAGTCTGCCTTCCTGTATAACAGATAATTTCCAAAATTCCTGCACCAGGTCACCATACTGTGCTAGAACTAAAGGCATCTTTTAGAAAAAATTCACAGCTTTTTTTTTTTTTTCTGACATATCCAGAACATCCTTAAATATGTTGTTCTGATAGGTAACTGACTTCAATTTTAAATTTATTGTATTTCTAGAAGAAATACACCTGAGTTCAGCTTTCAGCTCCTGCATTTTGTCATCCAAAGCCTACTGTACCTAAAGGACTACTTTGTCTGAAATCTTTGCCCCATATAAGTATTTATAGGCCATCAGTCACCTTTTCTAAATACTACACAGACTGAACTTCTCCAGGCTCCTGCTGTACATCAGGGCTTGTTGACTTATTTGTTTTTAAGGTTTGTAATTGTGCTTGACATGTTTTTCTGAATCTTTGCAAGTTCATCTAGGTTTTGGGGTTTTTTTCACTTTAAGCTCAAAAAAGATGCCATTTTCTAACATCTCACTAAAAGCTACATAGCAAGGTAACAGCACCCCTAACTCCACTTAAGATCCCCAATATCCATACTGAGAGACTGCAATGTGCATTTTAGCTACTGTATTGTATCACTGAATTACTCCTTTCCAAAGCACCACTCTCCATTCTGCATGTATGATCCTACTGTCTAGACAGATACCTTCAGCTATATTAATATATGTTCAAATGATCCCCATTAACTAAGCACAGACCATCCCTCACACTTACGAATCCATCCATTTTTGCACATATGCATTTTACCAGAGATTACATTCTATTTTCCTCCTGATCATCACCCAAATCCTCAAAGCAATGGGCTGTGAAAAACTTCTATAAAATCCAGCAAGGATGTCCTTAATCTATTACTGCTTTATGATCTGTCAGTCAACCAGTTTGAAATGCATTTGATATGGACTGTGTTGATTTAGCAAGGAGAAAGATTTCAGAAATCAGAATACCATGCAGTAGTGTATCAAGTGCTTTACAGAAGCTTACTATACCTACATGAGTATCTTTGTCAATGAGAACTTTCAGCCTCAGAATAAAGAAGTAAGTACAGATCAGTTCTAATTGTCATGAACACTTGGGCAAGCAGCGACTTTGCTTTCTTTAATTTTCTGATAAGCAGTTCTCATTTTAACCTTTTACAGTTCTTTTTGCAATCAACACCAATCTGTCCAGTCTAGTACTTATGTTACATCCTGGCCTATCCTATCTAATTTACACTTCTATACAATCAAAATTAACACAAAACAAAATATAAACCACAATACCTTAGATATCTTCAGTTGGTTGGGGTTTTTGTTTGTTTGTTTTAAATCCTGTCTCCTGCAGACCAAATAAAAACTTAAATTTGTTTGCTTCTATCAGAATAAAGAAATATTTATTTGTAAGTCACTGTAAATTGTGAACAAAACATCCAGATTTTGGCCAGAGAACAATCGTAGCCTGACTCACAACATGTTTTTTTAAAGAATCATAGAATAATATTTTTTTCAGTATGTCTCTTCTCAACTATTAATGTTCCTATCCAGTAGGCGCATGTCACTACTGGCATTTTTTTGCTCTCAATAGATAAGAGAATTTTCATATTGTTCTTAACCTTGTGGATAGAAGGTTTATGATTAATGTCTATATAATCTACTATGAGTGGTCTTTTTGTTGTGACAGCTAATAGCCACTACTGTTCATGGCATTTTCTCTGAATCTTCATACATTCGAATATTCAGCTCTGCCTTATTACATTATGAGAGTTTCATACCTATCCTTAATGACTTTTCACTGTAGGAATTACAAAACACCTGAGTAACTTTTATTTGAAAGTAACATAACCTTGAGACAAAACTGCATTCTTTATATTTTCAGTAAAATCTGTATTACATTATTTTTAGGAAATCATCCCTTTAGAAAGAGCGATTATGTATTATTGGCAAAGCTAGTATTGGTAGAACATTAAAATAAGCAATGGTAACTATCAATGTTGATTGTTTTCATGGAAGTGATCTTGTATATCATTTCACTTTTGTCAGAAGAATAAAATTGAACAGAACAGAATTGCTTTTTCTCAGAAAAAAAAAGATGAATGACCTACACATATTAGTAATTCCAAGAAAATGTTAATAGCCATCAGTTAATGTAATCACTCTGAAATAACAGTGCATGGTTTCTCTGCATCCAGACATTTAAAGAAAGATTACTCTGTCACATGAATCTAAGGAAAATGTGCCTTACTTCTAAAAAAAAGAAAATGTAGACCTTACAGAACTTTCTGAGGCAACTTTCTATCCTTAAGTGTATACTTTATTTATTTTCTTTTATCTTGTGAAAAATCAAAACCAGAATGTTTTACTTCTTGTTTTCTGTGTGTAAAGAACCCAGTGTCTAGGCCAGGTTGGCTGTTAAAACAATGTTGGAACTGAGGAAGAGTGAATAATGGACAATTTTACAATTGATTCTGCTATTACTAAAGAGCGACACTCAATAAAAATTGGTACAGTGATAGTTTATTCGATTTAGTAATTTTCACATAAGTAGTCTGAAGTGTTCGTTGTTTGGTTTTGGGTTTGTTTGAAATACTTCGTGGGCAAGTAAATAAATTTGAATGTATTAGACTGAGTTTCTAGACAATGATCAACAGGAGGTTTTTTTGCTGACTGTAATCTTGTTTTCTACTTTTAAATGATTTATTTAATAATTTGTTGGTTTGGGTTTTTTAAATAAATGAAGGACCAAGGTCAATGGCTGGCAATACCATTAAATTGTACTGGTTTAGAAGCTAAGTATAGCTTTAAAACTTATTGCTACATGCACCTGTTAAAACAATGAGTCATCTGAACATACATTCAGGCAATTTTAATTTTTGTGTGCTACACCCCTGGATAACCAATATTTTAAGCTATTTTATGTTTTCAAACTGCATACAAATGCAGAATTTGTAATAAGCATATTAAATCTTTTAAATAAAATTGTCTTTAAAATGGTGAATACGTAGTCTAGTATTTTATAATAATATTTACTATACAGAAGCAATAAATTTCTTAATTATTAGCTATACCTAAATAATTGATATATTAACTTAATATAAGCAAAATAAGGGGCTTACACACACACAAACAACTGAGAACATTGGATTTGGGGCACTTAAAGCACTCAGCTGCTTTCTAAACTCTCACTCAATTACTAGCTCTATGTTCCCAAACACTTCCATAACACAGCAGTAGCCTTATAGTCTTTAGTATTAATAGATATTTTTCTTTCCTAATCTTTTTTTCTTTATATGTTGGAAGGACTTAGAGAGCAACGCAGTTTACTTTTCTTATCAGTTTTCCCATCTTCACATAAACACACTCAAAACGAAAACAATTTGCTCCTGCTCGTGAAACTGAAACCAAAAGTAATTAAAGCCTAAGTTTTTCTACCCAAAAGACATTGACAGCACTTATACTCTGAACTTTAATTCCATTGGAGGGGCTAAAAATAATCTTTATGAATATCAACATTTTAAATGAAATGCAGCTTAAAGCAAGCTCAACTACAAGGAGACATCCTGTCTCATCCCACTCCCTGCCCACTGCCCACTCAGTGAATAACCAGAATACTTAGAAATAAATTATACTTTTTAACTGTGCTTGTATGTCACCTGCATCTTCAAACCAGGTTTGCACAACAGCCTCAGAGCATGTTACAGTACAGTCAAGGTGGAGAAGGAAAATACAACCTTACTCTGCTGCAGAATTTTCATCACTTGCACAGCACACTAAAATAAGTTTCAGCAAGCTTTGCAACTGCTATGGTGAAAGTAAAATTCAGGGAATTGTAAAAGTTTTGCAACATTGAGAAGAAACTGGAATCCCAAATTCTTGCAAGCACGAGTTTGCCATTGTCACAAGAAATGGAAGTGTAACCAGCCACTAAAACATCCAGCACGGTGTCTTCTGCTCTGACTGTGCTCGCCCGCCAGCCGCTGCAGCCCCTTTCCCCCAGCAGTGCTGCATGGGCTGCGTGACCTCCAGGTGGAGTATGGGGACATGGGCTCTGGGTCAGCTCAAGCCAAGGGCAAGAAGCTGTGCAGTTGCACTGCAACTCTGTCCAGCGAGTTGATCCAGCTGAAAATTAAGCTTGCAGTTTGACAGATTCTCTCTTTTTTTTTTAAACAGAGCCAAGTCATTGCTGCAACCATCCCCCCACATCTAACCCATTTTCTCCTGTCTCTCTTCAAACATGCCATATATTCCTGTTTCTTCCCTTGAAGCAGCACCTCTTGGATTTCAACCTTGACCAGTCACTAAATTGCCAGAAAATTATTTCTATAAAAGCAGTGAGCAACTTTCAGCTAGGCAAGCTTCCTTAATGAGCATTCACCTCACCTAGCGACAGAAATCAGTGTGGGTGCAAAGGAAGGAGGAAGAATGAGTGGTTTCCTGAAGAAGACAGTGGTGGCAAGCAAGGCTTGTGGCACTTAAATTTGTTTAAGCTGTAGAGAAGAGAGCCCTAGTACTCACAGTTGAAAGTGGACAAGGAATAGACAGTGTCCTATATGTTAAATATCATGCCATTCCAAGAAACATTAAGGGAAAAACCAACACAAACACTGTCAGGATACACAAACTTTTTCTCCTGGTCTCAGGGCTTGCTCACTGAAGCTGGTTTTTTGTGGTCATCACTCAGAGGCTCAACAGCCCCAATAACCTTCCACACCTGCTTTGTCATCCTGGCAAATACATGTATGGCCACGCACAGAAACAGGTTGAGGAACTGCTTCAACCAAATATTTCTGAGCCAGTTTTTTGTTTGGTTGTTTTTAATTATGCCAGATCGATTTTCCAATCCTCTTAAAACATGGTCCAGCTACTGTTGTGGCTCAAACAGAAGGACCAGTTGAATGACTACTGAAGTCAATCATAGAGCATAGCCACCCAAACATCTTCCGAGATTTAATGTAAAAGGAAGTAACATACAAAAATTATTTAAAAACATTATTTGATCAGTTATTGTCACTCAGATAACAAACCTTAGCTTACCCCATAGTAGCTCAGTGCTGTGCCTAAACTCTTTATGCTTCAACAGTACAATCCCTTAGCAACATTCACCTACTAACACAGTTTACAGCCCCTAGGGAAGGCCTATAATGAATGAAAAGTTGGGTATTATCCTGCATTAGGATCAGAAGACTGTAGAAAAAGGAAACAAAACCTTACTGCTTAGGAGGCCACATCTAAGTATATTTAACTTAACTGACTAAATTAACCCAATTAGCCTTTCTATATTTTTTTGCAGAGGAAGGGGATGAAGTCTATGACCTTTTAGAGAAATTTCACTTAAATGGTCTAAAGGGTCTTCTGGCCTAAAGTCCTCACTGACTGCAGAGGACATAAAAAATGACACTGTATGCAAGCTGAATACCTCTCTGCAGTTAGCCCCACAAAAACCAAAGGAAACAGCAACATAAAAGGGGACAGATCGGTCTGTAGCTTGTACTTGCAGCATAGCTTCTCTTTATCAGACCCAATTAGCCTGCTCTACTTTATTCTAAGATGTTCTGGCAATATTTACTTGGGGGGAAAAAAGAAAAACAAAAAAGAAAAAGGCTTTATTCTGCTTGTGCTTTGGCTCAGGGATTCATACTTTGTTAGAGAGATGAGCAAATGATTAGCAATCATCTCTGAAATACTGAGTCTGAGTGATATGCTCAATGCTAGACTGTGACAGACAAAAGATAGAACTACATTTTTTAAAACAGCACTCAGGTGGCCTAATGATAAGAGCCTCCATTTTTACTCAACAACCCCTGCCTACCCATCTTTCTATGAAAGATAAAGCTGTTTTAACACACAGACCTTTCTTCCACTACATAACCAAGTTCCAGATTCTTGCAGAAAAATAGAAAACATCCTTATTTTACAATCAATAGGGAACTAATTCCACACTGAAAGTTCCCTTTTCTGAACAAGTTGGATGGAAAAATAATTTTCTGGTGGTTTGACTGAAAGTGAGAGAGGCAGGCATTGAGAAGGTGTTGGGAAGGTGCACCTAAAATATTGGACAAAAGGGACAAATGAATAGAAAGGGAGAATTCATTTAATGAAAAGCACAAGATAAAATTCCACTGGTTCTGCAGTAAAGCACTGATTTCTTCTTTCTCTTCTCATAATTTACTGTCTCAGTATACTTTAAGTCTTAATTTAGCACATAGAGATATAAAATCCCTTTCTCCAAATTAATCACTTTTAGTTACACACTTTTAGTTCAAGCTTCATAAATACAAACAAGTGTACATAAGAAAAAATAAAGAGCCAAATAAAGCATTATTTTACTAATAGAAATAATAAACCCATATATAGAGATATACAGACTAGAATGACGACTCTCATTAATTCCCATTATTTTTGCTTGACAGTAAAAATGCCATAATAAAGAAATTACTTCGTGTGCATGCAAGGAATCAGTTTTGTTACATTTCTTAGCTTTGATTAGATATATATCTATATATATGTTCAGGTGTGAAGGATGGAATTTTTTAGAAAATAGTTTTAAAACTAGTTTGTAATTACTTGAGTAAGGACCTTAGTGTTGGATAATTCAATTAATACTGAATATATTCAAATAACACCAATAAAGAACTTCACATTTTACAGACCAATATCAGCATTATATTTAAGTAAGATCTTCACTTGTACTGAAAAAATATATCTCACACTCTTTAAGTGGAACTTAAATGATAGTTGTCCATCATTGTTTTCTTTTCATAAGTATCCAAAGGTATGAAGAACAGAGCATAGCAAGTAATTTTATGTGGACAAATGTAGGAAAATAATACGGGTATAGATATAAACGGATAACAGTAAAGTTTCATCTGTCACTATGAGTGGCTCAAAACCTAATGTTCATGGGGACAGAAACCATATCACATCCCAGTGCTCATTCTATCTCCCCACTAAATCCATGTTTTGCAGCATGCACAGATAACCTCCAAAACACCATCTAATTCAATACCCTTGTTCTGCATCACAGCAGTTTCAGGGCAAAACTGAACTTAAAATCTAAATCAATCCTTGTAAAGAATTGGTTTTAAAGATAAGGTGTTTTAATGATTTTCCTCAATAAGCATTTAAAATAAAAATCCAATAAAAGACAAGCAACCGTGTTATTGAATCTTTATTGATACGGAAGTAGAGAAGCATGGTACAGTTTGCATACAACTGTGACGTGTACCCTGCTGATGAAAAAATGAACAAGATACCATCTTTGTATGGTTTTAAAGTTTTGTTCAGCAGTAATCTTTTAAATCCATTCGGTTTCTGTAGTCAAGGACATAAGCTGTCAAATCAAAAACCACTTGATGCACTGGCTTCCATGTTTCAACAGTTCTACAATGTTACATCTCAAGGAAGCATCCTGAAATACAGTGATTTCCATCTTCTCATTCAGAACTTAATATTTTATTCTTGGGTGGTTTAAATAAATAAGCACAAACCTCAAGAGAGCTGATGAGTACAACGTGGGAGAGAGGAAAAACAAATCAATTAAGGAGCTGCCCTGATAGAAGAGAGATGCCTCTAACAGGAGAGAAACAGAATCTGAAACACTGATGGATCTTTTGAAACAGGAAGCTAACTTATTTGCCTTCGGCATCTGGAAAAAAATTCTTTGTTGCTATTGATCGTCATTCCTTGATGACCTGGGTAAAAATACAGCTCCTTCCAATGTTAATTCTCTGGAAGCCAATGCCTTCAAAAGTCACGATGATAAACTTGTCCTAGACTTCTGTATTATAGAGTCTTATGGAAGTTTTTTTCAGATTAAAACCAAATAGAGATCAAGTGCCCTTTTTTCTCCCACTCAACACATACCCTTCTGTACAATCAAATCAAAACCCGAAGTACATAACTAAGCATGTGAACCAGACAAAGAAAAGAACAAATTTCAAAGATGGGCTTTAACCTTCTATACATACATATATTACAAAAAACCTGATGTGCACTGACAGTTTAAATTTTATCTTTGAAACTTCTGACTTTGCTATATCACAAGTGAAAATTGATTGACTGCTCTAAAACTGCACTCCATTAAATCACCTGTTACACCTGGGAATGCTTGGACATCTAGTTAGTTACTCCTTCAGCTGCAAAAGAGGGTGGCAAGCTGGGGTTGAAGCACCATTTTCAGGAAACATTAGAAATTGTTTTGCTGGAAATGCTCACTCAACTGACAAGTTGCTTTGAGTATATCGATTTAGAATAACTGTATTTACAAACTAATTCCACAGAAAAATACACTAAGAACAAAAGCTCAAGATTCGCAGTCTGATGTAAACATCATTGCTTTGTTCTGAGAAAGCACTGCTAATCCAAGATCAAGTTTGGTCCTTATCTGTGACCTAAACAAGTGAGAAAAAACGCGCTAGTCTTGAAAATATGGGTGGCCACCTAAGAGTTATGGTACAAAGTAACTATATGGCAAAAAGCCTAGAGAGGAGAAAAAAACACTGGGTTTTCCTGTTCTCAGAAAAGTTTTCCATCAATCTTCCTAATTTTATGTATTGTATTTCAGTACAATCTACTATGGTTTATACTCACAAAATAGTAGTAATATCAAATAATGAGATTAATTCCTAGAATTATTATTACAAGTGCTATTACAATTTGTTTTATTTTGTGGGCACATTCCTCTCTCCAAATTTTCTTGGCAGAGTGTACTCATGAAAAGCTGCCAGCTAGACCTTATTTTGGGATACAGTCCTTAAGCACATCAAGTCTGCACTGAAGACTCTGTAGGTATCTAGAGCATACACTGCTGATGGCTTGAGGTTTTACACAGAGTTAGTGTTTGTTTTGTTTGATCACACACACTAACAACCTCCTCTTGAAAAATCTGAGTTCAAGGTAATACAGAATTCAGCAGCACCAATATATTTGTGGCCAGCAGCCACAACCCCCTGGCAGATGTGCACAGGTAATGAACGTGGGCTCTGAACATCTGGGCAGCTCAGGTCATGCTGCTGGTATTTTGTAACTAAGGCTGAAATCTGCCTTGTCCCAACAAAGCCAGCCATGAAAGCTCCCTATGACTATTGCTGTGCCACATGTCCTCTTTTTTTCGCTCTATAATAAGATATTATGGACCTGTGACAGGAATCAGGGTGCTGAACTGGATGGATCTTTCGTGTCAGTACACAGACTCTTATATCCCCATTATTTCTTACACACACAATCCCAGGTCTGTTGGTTTTAACCTTGTAAGTGACCTCACCACTAAAGTAAAATGGAATTGCCACACTGTGCTAGCACGAGCTATGTTTTATACATACATAGAACTAGAGAAAATTAGGTGCCAAAATCAAAACACAACAAATAAGCATGATCTAGCAACTAGTCAAACTATACTCCAGCTTACTCTCACAAATTTACTTTGAATTGTTTTGTCCCCTTCATATGTCTAGTTATTGGTAAGAAAAATATTATCAATATCCTTCCTGATGATGCTTCATTGAAGAACTGCATTTAATGGAAAGAACTTCATAAATTACAGATTTCTGAATATCCATTGAGTACAACATTCAACTCATCATAGTCTTGAAGGTATTTTGGAGTTGCTATATATCCATTTCAACACACTTAAAGATGTACCTCAATGGTTTCCCTACATATCTATTTACAAAATGTACATCTAACATTTTTCTGTGATAAATACATCACAATATACTTGTCACAACTTGCTTTAAACTGTGGCATCTCCAAAGTAAAGCCAATTTTTTTTCTTATTCCCTAAACCAAGCAAATTTCCATAATCTGGTATTTTACAGGAAGTGGAGATGCTTAGAGAAGTATTTAAATGTCTCTGCAAAATGAAAATCACGAAGTCACTTAAACAAAAAACCAAACCAAACTAAACAAAACAACAACAAAAGAAAGAAAAGAAAGTTTTAAAAATGTGTATCTCCTTTCTTCCCTTTCAACCCAGGATTTTAAAAAAACCCTGAGTTTTGATTTTTCATTTACTACTATGACAACTAGCAAAGAATAAGCATTAACACTTAATTTCCTTAAAAAGCGCAAACTTTCAGAAACTGTGGGGGCAGAAGAGTTAGAGAGGCACAACTACAAATGTGGTTAGGCCACTTGAAATATATACCTTATCTTTCCCCACAAAAGAAATGAAACAAACCCTCAGACTTAACATGGCCAAGAAGAAAGATTTGATCAGAGCTTTACTAACTTATTGTATGTACTGTGATTATAAAATGTGAAGCCTCACTGAAGAATCACAACAATACTGAGTTACAGTAGTTTCATTATTCAATACAACTAATTTACAGTTAAAAGATACTTAGAAAATAGTTTATTTATTTTGCAATTAATGCTACCAAAGTGGCTTTAAAGTAATTTAAAAATGTAAAGCTATGATTAAAAAATGTTTTTTAATCCATATCCATTCTATGTATTCATACATATTAATACATGCCTTGAAAAATATCTGCCACAGGTCACCATTAAGGGACATATGTAAATCTTCTGAGGATGTTTATGAAAACAGTAAATATTTCTGCCTTTATAGTGTACTGAACCAGTAACATGCCAGTTTTCTTTTCCTCTAAGTAATATGGAGAGAAGTTCAAAGAAATAATTTCAAAGAGCACAATATTCTTGTGCATAAATATTAAAAGCTCATCAGAAATTAGAAAAATAAAAGCTCATCTTAGAGAGATACTACAGTTCTGGAAAATACAATTGATAATATAAAATACCAAACTTTTAAGATATTTTCTGGACTAACAACACACTGTCAGAGAAACCACATGGTATGTTTAATATGTGAATTATAAGTATTTTATTCTAAGATTAAAAAATAATCAACTCTGTATTTATTGACCTATAATATCTATCACATGGCATCCAGCCACTCAAAACCTCAAAGGCACAGATGAGAACTGGGAGAGACTTGTGCATCCCTTTTTACCCTGCAAATACAGTTTGTGGAGCTTGTGCTTCCAACAGATATACAAAAATAATACACTGCCCAGTAACAGCAGATTTGGAATTTATTACAGAAGAATAAGAGTGGCATTATAGGACTGCTTATCTGTTATATCCAACAGATCTGCACATCCAGTTATCACATATTCTGGTTGAATAAGATGAAAGCATAACTGTTAGTAACTTTGTTTTTTCTACTGCTTTGGCACAGATCAGAAATGCTGCGGCAGTCAGGAAGAAATGAAGCTGCACCTACTGAGAGGTCTAAAAGGGACACAGCATCACTGATGCTGTTTCAGCTACGCCAACCTTCCTGAAGAACAAGGGGCTGTGGCATGTCTCATTAAGTTCTTTGTGACCGATAATTCATCCTCATTCAAGAGGTACTGAACATCAGCATAGTGGAAGCAACCTTCTGTGATAGTACAGTCTTGCAAGTTGGAAGTAATTGTTCTGTAACTCTAAATGTGACTGGCACCACAGCAGTAAACCTCTGATTGACTAAAAAAACCCTCAAGAAATTAAATCACAGTAAAAGACAGACTGTGAAGGTTAAGAATTATCAGAGCCTCACATGCTTTATGGATGAGGCATCTCTCCCCCTTTCCCACTTTCTCTCCCTTCCATCTTTTTTTGCTGTGATGGACATAAGCAATTCAAAATAAGTTACACAGAAAAAACAAAAACTTCTTTTTTACTGTACTGGTTTTGTACATGTACATACAAAAGAATTTTGTGCATAAAACCTGCTAAGACATCTCCTTATCTGTGAACCATTTGCATTCTACACAGGACACAGACAGAGGCTCATTCCTTTGCTTGCATGGGTTTGAGCTCATCCTGGGAGCAGCCCCGAGCCTTGCCAAGCCAGCGGCACTGCGGAGGGCAGGGCACACTGGAGTAAACCACAGGGCCAGCTCAGGCACTTCCCCTGCAGCAGCACCAGAAGACAGGGCACTAGTCCTCAGTTTTGTCCAGAGTTCTGGGGCTAACTCAAACTGACGAAAAGCAGCTTGGCAAGGGACATGGAAAAGTCAAGTTTCTTGCACTACATGGGATGGCTCCATTCCTGCAGTGCTCTTGTATTCATGCTCTGGTTTAAAGAAGCGAAAGTCACCCATGGAGGATGAACAGCTAATCCTCATCTCTTTTTTTAGTCAGATGTGTGGTTCCTAAGGGGTGGAAGCAACACAAACACATCTGATGTAAATTCCTAGTCTTAGTTGGGTAGGGTCAGTCAAGTAAATCTAAGTCTTCTACCTCTCCTGAAACAAGCAGTAACATTTCCACCAGTTGTTAAAATACAATCTTAAAAAGTCAGGAATTACATCTCAATGACTATAAGACCCTCCTTAAGAATAAGATCTTTAACCAAGCTCTTGGGAATCAGCACATCAGAAACAAGCAGCAGAAGACAGATCCCAAGACAATCTGGACTTCCTGCAAGACAGGTTGAATGAAAACAACCCATTTCAATGAGGAAAAAATTGGCTATTGCCTGAACAGCCAATTCTAATTTGTTGTTAATAGTAATTTTTCATCAAATAGCCATAAGAAATTACGACAAACTCCAAGCTGCACACTGTAGATAATGGATTTACCCTTTCAGTTAACTTAAGCAAAACAAATGTTTAAACTTTCCAGTAAATGCACACAAAACATGATGAAGATTCGATCGCTGCAGTATTACTAGGGCTGTGAGAGAAACTTTGGGTTTAAGTGGGTAATTCCTATGCAGTATCAAATTTTCGACAAAATGACAGCATTTCTCCATCAGTTTTCTACACTCTATCATTTAAATGCTAGCACAGTAGATGAAGAACAGCCCAGAGGATCACTTTTTCTGACTTGTGGCCACTACTGTATATACAAAGTTTAAATTTTCTTGGAATACGTGTCTTTGGGCTTACTTATTAGGTGATCAAACCTGACACATAGCTTAGCACAAGGCCATAGAACTTCAGCCAGTTGTTCCTGAAATTTGTTTCAGTTTGTAATTTCACTATATCTGTATAATTTAATGTCAAAGGCTTTAGTTCTAAAAATAAAACCAAAAGTACTGAATCATCATTGGAAGAGAAGTATCACCTTGAGAATACTAGACACCAGTATCACCAGAATACCAGACACATGAAAAAATGCATGTATTTTGCAAGGCACTGGAAGAATTTAAAAAAAAAAAAAAGGTATTTTCCATTCTATAAAACATACAAAAGTGTATGATTTTGAAGCACAGGACTTTCAATACATTAATCTATAATATTTCAATGGAAATTGGTTAAGACACCTTAAAACACTAGGTTTACGAGCAATGTCAGGTTGAAACACAGAGTGAAGAAAAGGCACCAAGGCATAGGTGCACTAGCAAAGTTCACACAAACTGTTTTGCTTGCTTATTTGTAAAACCCAGTAAAAATGTTTTGATATGAGCCGCAATCGCGGCCCAAGACTAGCCAGAGTTACACAAATGGATCCAGTGGGCCATGCACGCTATGAGCAGCACCAGTGTTTCTGTCTCGACCCTGAGGAGAGACAGAAACACTCCGAAGTTTGACTAGATACAATGTCCAACAGCAGAGAACATCAATACATTTCCACCTCATCTAATACAAAAACAAGTTATTAAATTTTATGGGAAAGAGACTCTTCCACACTCAGCCCAGATTAGTAGCTGTCTACCGACCTCCACTTGGTACATCTGACCTGCTGGCTAGCACACAGTTGTTCCAAGGAGCACTTGTACGGAATCATTTCCACATTTCATCAAACAAACTTGTCATGCCAACCACAACTCAGGATGACTTCAATCCCAAACATCACTGCAGGAGTTTGCCAAAGGAGGTCAAGGGATTTGACTGCACAGAAAGCAAACATAGTTTGCTCCTGAAAGAACCTTGGAAATAAGGTGGATACCCGACTTCTAATTACTACCGTGAAGATGATGAGAACAAGTAACAATGTTTCAATTGGTGGGAAACAGGTCGGTAAACCAAAGGAAAGTTGTCACACTGAAAAAGAAGGTAACCTCACCATTTGCCCAAAGGCTGTACAAAGGATTTTTCAAAAACCACACTAACAAATCGCAGCAGGCGCATACAAAGAGAGGTGCCATAAGATGTCAACACCTATTGAAATGAACTTGGGGAAATAAAAAGCTGACAGCACCTTTTCTTATGTTTTCCTTTACCTGTCTTGTTCACCAGTTTCTCCATGTCTGTCCACCTCACTAACAAACACGTTGTCCCTTGAAGAATCAGACTTGCAAACAGAAAAGCTATGTTATTCACCTCATGCACAGAGGCTGGCAACATTACTGATTGTTTCATTTTCCATCTAGAAAAAAGAGTCTCTTCAACGTTTTTCAATAGAAGTTTCTACCCCGGTTAAAAAAAAAAAAAAAAGGGCAAAAAAAAGCAGGTAGTCATCACCACAACCTCTATAATGCATGGGAGCAAATGACATTGAGGATACACAGCCAGCCCAACAGTCACACCACCAGTCCAGTAGTACATTTCAAGGTCTTGATCTTTGAATGCCAAATCACTGGCCTACATAGAGATCGGCTCCCTCTCTTCAGGGATGACATCCAGAATAAAAATAATCCCACAAACAAGTGAATCTATTAAGATTTTTTTTTTTAAGAAAAACGAACTTACCTTCATTTTCTTATAAGACGATTTTTCATTTGTATTTTGGAAGAACCATGACACATATCAGCATAAATAGTTGGCATTCATACTTAAGCAAACAATTGCAAATAGATTACACAACTTTTTTTTTGATCAAGACATCAGATCAAGATCCAGAAAGAAAAATGGAAGTACAGCAAACGGATTTCAAACACCAGATTCAAAGAATATTGTATTGCATGAGTTATAAAGAAGACAACCATGAAACAGAAGTAAACCCACAGCCAATAACACAGGCAGTTCACATAACAGT
Source organism: Aleadryas rufinucha (assembly GCA_013397815.1). Classification (NCBI taxonomy): domain Eukaryota; kingdom Metazoa; phylum Chordata; class Aves; order Passeriformes; genus Aleadryas; species Aleadryas rufinucha. Next base: position 441,237 of record VZTH01005501.1, read on the forward strand.
TTAAATTACTTAATACTTAACATTTCAGGTCAACTTGCAGTTATGTCCTCCCCAAATTAGTGCTCACTATATTTAAATTATTTATGATCTTATGGTTTTTCAGACATGGCTAGAAAATTCATTATGAGACAAAACGTGTCAAAAATGAACAACAATTTAGAAAAAAGAGACAGCTTGACCACATGTGAGTCTAAAAGCACTAACAATTTTGGCATCTTAACTAAACTTTGCACTTGCATGATTAAAGAATGCGTCTGATTTTTAAAATTTAGAAGTATCTCTTGAGGTGTTTTTCAAAAGCAGCTTTTGCGCAATGGCCATCACACACCACCTGCCCAAAGGACGACCGTGCCCGACAGACTACTGCACCAACAAGTCAACACTGTGAATGCAATTTAAGATAGCCAAGAAGAATCATGCACAATGGTCATTCTTAACCTCAGCCCAATGCCCAGCAAACAGAATTTTTCTGGTCATTTCTTTGCGTCCATCAAAACCGATATCTCATTATCCATCTTTGATCAAACACAGCAACACACGAAGAGCAAGTATTGGCCGCAGCACAGTCTACAGGCCCAACTCCACAAACCCAACAGAACTTTTTCCAAAGTCAAAGCAAGTTTTTGGCAATCCCTTGAGATGCAGAGCAGTTCCTAAATTTCTCTTCTACTTCCAGGGATGATCCCTTCAAGATTGGCTTAAGCCACATTATGAGGATGGGGAAACTTGCCAAAGCAATTAGCCATGATTTATCTGTCTTGGGAATACAGGCCTTCAGTCTTCTTTCTAGTCTATCAGTTCAGCACCTCTGCTTGACAGTCAACTCGCTTAAAATACAAGCCCACCCAGAGCACCTTCCACTGACTTCTACAGGATCTGTTCACCCATGGCATCACAGAGGTAACTCCATTAACGAGAGATACATGTGCACCAGCTGTACAGTAAGACATCTTCTGTCAAGTCTCCTGAAGGCTATCTGCCTCCCTTTAACCTTAAGAGTTCCAGCCTCTGGATATATTTCTTTTATAGATCACTGCTTGGATGCATATTAACTACGAGATAAGAGCATTTTTGGTTTTGGGAGGCCACTTCTCTACCCAAAAGGCAAGAACAGCTCCAAAACAACAACGGCTTTTCACTCCCAGGGATGACTTCTTGTAAAAATAAAAACAAGGAAGTTCAATCCAAGACAACCATGATGCTTTTCAGTAAAGGGCAAGGATGTGAAATTGCCACACATAACATACGAAATTCAAAGTTCGCCTGTCACCTTGTTCCCTCTTCACCCCAAGACCTCTCTCTCCCGTCAGCACACGCTTTGACCACCTCCCGAGTGACGAGTGAAGGATGGCGTGTCAGAGCCTTAACTTTCAATCTTTTTGGCTTCCCTCGCAACCTCAACCCTATCGCTGGAGCACGAAGAGCCGAGGAGTTTAAATTTTAATATTTTGCATCGCCGCAGCTTGCTGCACGGCCAAGGCATACGATGGTGGCACAGGACTTCGGCATGGACACAAATCCAAGAGGAAAGCCCCTCTGCCCCCCCCCTTCCCCCCCCCCGGCCCGGACAGAGGCAATAACTCGGCTTTGCTCACATTTTTGCACAGCGCCGGGCTCGCACTTCGGCGTGCTCACTGCCGGGGCTGTCAGCGCTGCTCGCCCCATCCAGCACCCCCCTTCTCCTCCTGGAGTCAAAGTGTTGTGTGAACGTGGGGAAAGGACTCGGGGGGAGCGCAGGCCACGGTAACACTTTGCCGTCTCCTCCGTTCAGTCACATTTCCGTCCTCCTCCAGCAAAACTGGGGAGGGAAGGGGGGGCGGGGGGCCAGGCTGGGCACACACGCAGGCG